>WOXC01003799.1:227500-575887 GCA_011680675.1 Gymnobelideus leadbeateri | reverse complement strand
CCCTGACCTCCTCAGCCTCCCCAGCTAGCCCCCCAGGGGCCACCAACAAGAATGGGCGGGTAGCCCTAGCCACCCTGAACCGCACCAATTTGCAGCGTCTGGCCATCGCTCAGTCCAGAGTGCTGATTGCTTCTGGGTAGGTGTCTCTGTTTTTTCCTTGCTGAGGGAACCCAGCTGAAAGCTCGAGGGAGTCCTTGAAGAAGTCTGGGGTTCTCCCTCATCCTGCAGAATGCTGGGGTGCGACAATGGCAGGCTGAGATAATGGATAGAAATTAACTTGGAGGGGAACTGAGCTGAGGTCCTGTTCTATGTCTCTTAAGTGGTTTGGTAGGAAGAAAACTGGATTTGGTGGCAAAGGGCCTGGGCTTCCATTGTAATTCACAGTATCACTTTGGTTAAGTCAAACACTCTTGGAGAAGGAGCACAGAGTAGTGGAAAGGGTACTGCACTGAGAAATTAGGGAAACCTGGGTTCAAGTCCTGCCTTGTTGAACACTTACATCTGTGTGACTCTAGGAAACTCATTTCCTTGGAACTCGGTTTCCTCATCTTTAAGGGATTGGACTAGGTAATGGTCACACTTCCTCAAAGCTCTGAATCCTGGAAAGTTAGTTCTTCTTGGCTTGGTGACCATAAGTAGAAATGTATAGAGAAGGTAGCCTTGCCCAAGGGTGTTGTCTGGAGGGGGAAAGTGGGGGGGTGATCTGCTTTCCACTCCCTGCTCCCCATTCTTTCACTCATCTTTCCATTGGATCCCTTCAGCATGACCTCTCCAACCTCTTCTTTCCTTTTGGGGAGCCCCAGATCTGTTTTTGGTCCTTGGTTGACCCAAATGATTATGGTGACTTTGGGCCCATGAGTACCTGTTACCAATACTAGGCTCAATTTCCTCAGTACCTACTGTATTCCAAGCCCTGGGGAACCAAAGCTAGAAATGAAATCCTCTCTGCCCTCCAGGAGAGACCTGAGGATGGACTTACCCTCAGCTAGATTTGTGCTCCTGGGAACATGGCACTACAGAAATGGAATCTTAGAATCTTAAAATATAAGAGCCCTCCTCGTAAAGACGGGGAGCCCCTGAGCTGGCTGAGCTCCTTGGGGAGGGGAATACATTTGAGCCAGAATGCCAGTGTCGAGCCTTCTGCCCCATCTCTGACAGGCTCATCACCAGTCATTAAAGGTTTCCAGCCAAGGCCCATGGGCCGCTTGTGGCATCAAGTCTCAGATGTCTGTGGTCATTCCTGGTGCTTCTTGAAAGTGCCAGCAAAGTCCAGTGATGTAAACTGGGGGAGGGGAGCCCTGAGTCCCTTTGGATCCTAATGGGTGAGTTGGTTATTCATTCTCTCCACCCCCCTTTAAATGCCAGTGGAATTGGAGGCAGGGAGTAAGGGTGGGAGGGGTGGGCAGTAATGTATCAAAAGGACTATACAAAGTAGTTTCTTTCCCCCTTTATACTATTGCCTTGACAAGAGAGGTTCTCCCTACCCTTCCATATCTCCCAATTCTTTCCTTTTTCATTCTTCCTCCAATCTTCCCTCCCCTGCCCCCCACCCCCAAACCCATCTTCTCTCAGCCCATTCTTGGCCACTTAATTAGCGTGTTATCCCCCTTTGTCTGGCCTCACCATCGGCCTTCTGTCAGAGCTCACCCCTTTTCCCCCTCCCCTCTACCCATGACCTCTTCAAGCAACTTTCCCACGGAAAAAAGAGGGGATGGGCAGGAGGAATGGGATAGAGAAGGTTTGGGGGGCGGGGCACAAAAGACCCTGTGAATTATTCAGTGAGACAAGCAGGGGGTTTCTAAAGAGTCGAAGGGGGAGTGGTGTGTATGCCGGGAGGGCGGGAACTGTCCCTCTGTGTGTCTCTTCTACCTTAGTGATTTCCCTATCTCCAGCGAGGCCTCAGTTACCCTAGTGACAGACCATTGTCCAGCCCTGGAGATTCCTGGGCTGCTGTGTTTATCTCCGTGAAAACCCCTGCTTCTCACTATGGTTTCTACAGTGATGTCTCCCCCTCCCCCTAACCCCAGCCTGGTCTTTTCATTTTCTCAGTCATATAGATCAACAACTTTGGGTTTATGAGACACCCTCCCCCAATTTAGAGAAAGCCAAACAGCTAAGAAGCATTCTGATTGGCCCACATGAAGGGGCAGGCTGGCCTAAGTGGGGTTGCCTGGCGGCTGTGATGGATTATGGCGCCTTCATAGCAACACTCAGCCTGCCTCTGGCTCTTCTCAAAGGGATGGCCTTAATGTGAACAGCTTGGGCCCAGCAGAAGGTGTGGCCTGTGTGGACTTTGGCACTGCCTGGATCTCTTAGGGAGCGCAGGATTTCACATTTTGGTTTTCTGTAAAGCAAGGGCTTGATAAGAGAAATACAGGCCCGACACTGACTCAGGGTAGGGTAGCCCCATATGTCTTGTCCTGAGGAGGTCTGATGGTTATAATTATCACCCTGGCTTCTGCTGGGGCTTGACTTTCTCATGTTGACCTTTGTCTCTGACTTTTCCTAGTTCTTTAGTCTTAGATGAGCAAGGTTGTACAGAAAGGAAGGACAGCTTTGTGGGGCCTTCTATTCCCTTCTTGAGGTGTTTATCAGAGTACAGTCACAGAGTACCTAAGCTGGAGGGAATCTTAGAACATAGAACAGGAGACATTAACAGTGAACAGAATTTAAGCCACGGGACAAAGAGTGTCAGAGCTGGTTTGGATCTTAGAACGCTTGATGGGATCTTAACAATCAGCAGCCAGCAGACATTTACTAAGTGCTCAAATGCTTGAAATGGACAGGACTTCAAGTTAAGGTCTTAGAACAGAGAATGTCCGAGTTGGGGAGAGACCCTAGAACATGGAATGTCCAAGCTGGGAGGGACCTCAGAAATCAGATAGTCCAGTCTCCTCATTTTTCATATGGAGAAATGAAGACTGACCCAGCAAGGGGAAGTTACTTTTCCAAGATCACCCTTAGATGCTGGAGAAGCTAGTCCCCTGCCTCCCTCCCACCCCCGACTGCTGGTCTAGTCCTCTTTCTGCCATGAAGCCACCTCCAGTGCTGGTTGTACTCATACCCACAGGATTCGTCTTCTGCAATACAGGAGTATGTATTTGCTCACATGAGTGTGTACATGCATGTTCTATGGCTTTTCTGCCCCAGATGGGCCTGCCGTATGCCTGTACTTTGCTTGTGTTTCCTGTTTGCTTGGGTCAGGTGGGGAAACCTGCCCATCCAGTTTGTGGGAACAAAGGTGGCTCTTGTCACCCAAATCACTGCAACATATCAGCTGAGTTGGGGGCTTTCTTTTGGAGGTGCTTGGGAGAACACAGGTGCACTGCTATCTTTACCCAATGGTAGATGCTGAGAAAATTATCATGGAAGACATTTAAGAAGCATTGGGAGGATGTGGGGGGTTGGAACAGGTGCTGTCTTCAAAATCCCTGCCCCTTCTTGGGAAAACAGTTCTTTAAGAGTCTTAAATCTCTGGTCCTAAGTGGGGAGAAAATTCTCAGAGTAACAATGACTGAACTGAGCCAGCAGATTTTTTAAAATAAGGAATCTTAGAGGATCTAACACTTTGCAGAGGGGTAGGCCGAGGCCCAGAGATGAGAAACACCCAATCAGGGTCATCCAGGCTGTAGAGAGTCTTGATCCCCACCCCTTCCCCACTTTTATGTGTGCACTTTTTCCTTGCTCCGATCTCACCCCAAGATGGACCTCCTGAATCCCATTGTGCACTTCTCCCCTTTCCCATAATCCCATAGGCCAGATGTCACCTCTGTCAGACCCTGCAGGGGTTTTTCCTTCAGTTCCTTTTGGAGATCACTTGCCCCAACCAGGTCTGACTGGTTCTTGCTCTTGGTTTCTCTTTTCCTTCATGATCTCCCAACTCTAGAGCAAGCTTTGACTCTTTTCATTGAACCCCCATGTCTACATCCATTTCCTCTCTGTTTTAGGCTCCTAAATGTAGAGCTGGAAGGTTCCCTAGTGACTGTCGAAGCCAACACCCTTACTTTAAAGATGAGAAAACAGAGGCAGAAGGTGTTAAGTTATGGTATCATTACGTCGGGGCAGGGGTACAATGTGTCCAACAGCCTGATCAGACCAATCCAAGCTGGGAAGGCTGGGCACAAATCATCCAGATGTGAAGTGGAAATGTCTCTCAATCTGCAAACTCACGTTTCCTTTGACTTCTCTCAAAGGTGAAGAGTCTAACGCAAAATCTGAACCCAGGTTCAAACTGCAGATCCAGTGCCCGGCCCACCACACCAAAGCCCCAGGTTTGGGCTCCCCCTGCCCCACTACCAGCCACCACCCATAATAAGCACCTGTCCTCTCAGTGCCCCAGGGGATGGGTGGGGCAGGTGGTTGGAGAGCTCACTTTTCCTGTTTGCCTCTTTTATCTGAGGAAAGAAGATAGCTCTTCCTCTGTTAAGGGCTCAGACTTTGTTACACCAAGCCTATTAGTATTTGGGGGGTTGTTTTTAGAGTCAGCCTGTGATTTCATTGGCAGAGGGAATTCCCAATGAGTCTCCAACACTTCAGATGGCTGCACCTTTTCTGCATTTTTCAGAAAGCTGACTGGGTCACTCATTAAGTTACCAATGTGTTGCAGCCCAGTATGTGTTTGAAGAGGGACTTGGGCCCTAATCAGAGATATTCCTGATTCTGAGTTTTTCTGAGTGTGAAGAGAATCATAGGGTCCATTTTATCCCAACAAGCATTTATAAAGCCAGGCATCTGGTAAGCACTTGGAATGCAGTGACCAAAAGGAAAGCAGTTCCTTAGCTACCCTGTTCTACAGCGCTGAGTCCTAAGGCCTAAGGCCTAAGTCCTGAGGCCTGAGGCCTAAGAATGGTTTTTACATTTATAATTTTCTTTTGTAGCTTCTAGGGCCAAACCAAAACTGGCTGCAGGCCGAATTTGGCCCAAGGGCCACCCCTGATCTAGCCCAGTCCCATCCACAGATGAGGAAATAGAGACCCAGAAAAAGGAAATAGCTTCCCTAAGGCCACACAGGTTGTAAATGAAAGATCTGGGATGCCCGTGAAAAGAAGGGGGGACTCTTTGATATCACAAGGGACATACACACACATATGGGGAGAGACAGACAGACAGAGAGAACAGATAATAATATGTTTGTTCCTTCCTTACACAGTGTCCCCACTGTCCCAGTGAAGAATCTCAATGGGTCCAGCCCAGTGAATCCTGCCTTAGCAGGTAAGAGCAGCCCCTTGGCTTTGCCCTCAGTATCAGCAGCTGCCTGGCACACAGATAAGGGGAGGGAAGTGGGTAATGAAAGGGACGCTTTTCTATTCCTGATTTTTTCCCTACCTTTTGCTTAAAAGTTTTACCATTGTCTTTGGGTTGTATTTATACCACAGACATTTCCATATTTAACTCTGCCTCCCACCCCTCCCCCAACACACACACACACACACACACACACACACACACACACACACACACACACACACACACACACCCTTCTCTTTTAACAAAGAAAAAGAGTTAAACAAACCAGACCAATACAGCAGCCATGTCTGATAGGGTATGCAACTTTACACAGCCATAGGTCTCCCACTCCCAGTGAAAGGAGGATGGGGTATCCCCTCCTTTCTTCTCTAGGGCCAAGATTGGCAGCTGTAGTAATACTGCATCATTTTTCTTTTGTTGTTTGTTTTTTTGTTTCTTCCTGTTTGTCATTGTGTAATTCTTCTACTAATTCTGTTTCCTTCTGTTTCCTTTCCTCCATGTACCATCACACTTGTATTCCCATGTGTCTCTGCATTCCACCTATTCATCATTTCATGGGTCCCAATAACAGTTCGTTCCATGAATGTACCAATCGATGGGTGCACACTGTGTTTCCAGTTATTTGCTCCCACAAAAGGTGCTGCTCCAATTATTGTGGCATCAATGGGACCTTTCTGACTTTGACCTTCTTGGGGTATATAATACCCTTTACTATGACTTTATAGATGCACATTTTCTTAATGCCAGAAAATGGGGCCTCTCCATGGTCTGTAGTAATTTATTTTGTGATCATTCAAGGGCCATGTGTTGGAAAGCTTAAAGCCTCCATTGAACATGGGAGAGATACAATTGTCAACCTCTGCCTAGGGAAGCTAGGCTTATTCTGGCTCTGTTTGAGCGTGGCAGGTGGGACTTGGAGCAAAGAAAATAAAGGGGAAGATTTCTTTTGTCAAAGAGAGAGAATTTGAAAGTCCTTTGGGAACAAAACGGGGATTCAAGGAGGGGGGATGGGCAGAGTGATGCTTGAGAGAATCCAGAAAGAGGGGAGTAGAGGTTGGGGTCAAGGGTGAGTCACTGAATCTTGGGAGGCTGGGAGGGAAGGGAATGGGGCATCCTCATGAATTCTTCATCTGTTCTCCTTTTCCTGCTCCCCTTTTAGGAATCACAGGAATCCTCATGAGTGCTGCAGGACTGCCTGTGTGCCTCACCCGGCCCCCAAAGCTGGTCCTGCACCCTCCTCCTGTCAGCAAGAGTGAAATCAAGTCTATCCCAGGCGTGTCCAACACAAGCCGCAAGACCACAAAAAAACAAGCCAAGAAAGGTATCTCCCTCCCAGCTTCACTGGGGAGTGGGAGGTCAGAAGAGCTGGGTTTAAAGCCCATCAAGTCACTTCCTCTTTCTGGGTATTAGGTTCCTTATCTGAAAAATGTAGGATTAGACCAGACAACCTCGTTCTTTCCCCAGTGCTGATATCTTATGTTCTAAAGGTCTGTTCAAATCTTTCATTTCCTCTTATAAGGTCTCTCCTGTCTCTGACCTGCTGGCCTTAAGGGGCCCTTCCAGACCTGACATTTTTTTGTTGGGAGACCCCTCCCAATTCTGACATTTCTGTATTCTGAGTTCCCTCCCAATTCTCATATTCTGTGTTCTAAGGACCCTCCCATTCTGACATTCTTCATTCTAAGGTCCCTCCCAGCTCTGACATTCCGTGTTCTAAGGGCCCCTACTCTGACAGTCTATGTTCTGAAGGCCCTCCCAGCTCTGACTCTCCATGTTCCAAGGGCCCTCCCAGCTCTGACATTCCATGTTCTAAGGTGCCTTTCAGCTCTGACTCTCCCTATTCTAAGGGCCCTCCTGGCTCTGAGATTCCATGTTATAAGGGCCCTTCAAGCTCTGACATTCCATGTTTTAAGTGCCTTCCCAGCTCTGACAGTCCATGTTCTAAGGTTACTCTTTATCTAATATTTGCTGATTCTGTGATGTCCCTTCTTTGGACCTCAGATTATATCAGCTGCCACTTGCCTTACGTACCTTATGGGTGTATCATGTGTCTCAAATGGAGGAAATGTAAAGGGAAGCCTTTTGAAACCTAGAAAGCATAAGACAACGGGGAGAGATTCTCCTCCTCTTGTTACCTGGTGTGACCAGAAGAGGGCTGTGTCTTCACCCTTCTGTGGGGTCCATGTTCCAAGGCAGGACTCCCATCTATGGGTGTGGGGTGTGTGTGTGTGTGTGTGTGTGTGTGTGTGTGTGTGTGTGTGTGTGTGTGTGTGTGTAGACTTTATCCCCTTACTAGACTGTGAGGTCCATGAGGCGTGGGCCCCAGTTTTATCTGAACTTTATTCCTCTCCTGATACTCTGTACTCAGAAGATAGATAATAAGTGTTGGACATGTTTGTCATTGATATCATTGTCCTTTCCATGACCCCCTTTCATATCCTTACCCCTACAGGGAAGACTCCAGAAGAAGTACTGAAAAAGTACCTGCAGAAAGTGCGCCACCCCCCAGATGAGGTGAGTCACGGGGGGCTCAGATTGGGAAGGCCAGCTAAGGCTTCAGACGCTTATCACTATCCCCTGCACTGTTAAATGGTTCAGTGGTCACCTCCTCAATGGTTGGTGTGATTCTATATCCACCAAAATAATCTCCTTCAGGCATAGGTCTGCCCATATTACCCCTCCTATCAACGACCTTCAAAAGCCCTCTCTTGCCTCTAGTGTGTATTAGAAAACCCATTAGAAGGCCATAGGTTCTTCACCTTTTTTGTATCATGTACCCCTTTGATTGGCTAAGTGAAGTCTTTGAACCCTTTCTGAGAAAAATGTTTTTAGAGGCATAAAATGAAATACATAAAATTACATTGAAATATAGCTTTCCAAATATATACACATATGTATATACTCATATATATGTGTATATATATATATTCAGGCATACATGAACATATATACATTCATCCATGCATGCATACACACATGCATAGTCATGCAAGGTCACAGCCCCCAGGTTAAGATCCCCTCCCCTAGTTTGTCATGTAAGGCCCTTCCACAATCTGGATCCAGTCTCAGCCCTTCTACTTTCTGTCTGTCCTTCCTTCAGGGGGAGTGCCAGTCCCCTCACTTCCTTAGGCTTAAAATTCCCCATCTTGGGGCTTGGTCTTGTTCTGGATGACCTTTAAAGTCCCTTCCAACCCTAAATCTTATGAAACTTGAGTTAGAGTCCAAGCCCTGATACTGAGGATCGGTATGACCTTGGGTAAGTCTCTTCTCTGTTGTGGGTTTCCATTTTCCCCTCTGTGACAATCATTTTCCTTCATGTGACCCCCCCCAGGATTGTACCATCTGCATGGAACGCCTTGCAGCACCATCGGGTTATAAGGGTCCCCAGCCAACAGTCAAGCCAGACCTGGTGGGGAAGCTGTCCAAGTGTGGCCACATCTATCACCTGCATTGCCTGGTTGCCATGTACAATAATGGAAACAAGGTATGTGTTGGGGTCAGCTTGTCTGGGTGGGCTCCAAGCTTATTTGGTCCATCAGGGACCCCTAGGAAGAAGATGAGGGGTATTGGCAATTTGGGTGCCACCCTGGTGGTGACACTTTTGCAAAGGGCATTGAAGCTGGGGGATGTCCAGAGGTGGTCAGCCAGGATGATGGAGGGCTTTAGTGCTATGTCATATGCAGATCAGCTGAAGAGTATCTATCTACCCTGGAGAGAAAGAAGTCTCAGAGCTCTCAGATAGCTATGTTCAAGTGTGTGAAGGGCTGTCATGTAGAGGAGGTATTTGACCCTCTCTACATGGCCCCAGAGGCACAAGTGGGAGCCATGAATGGGAGCAGGAAGAGGCAAACTTGGATCACAGTCAGGAAGAGCTTCCCAACAGTTAGAGCAATCCCAAAGTGGAATGGGAGTCCTGAGAAGGAAGGGAATTTCCCCTCACTGGAGGGCTTCTGTCAAAGTGGGTGACTCTTCTTTGGGTATTTTATAGACAGGAATTTCTATTTGAATGCAGACTAGACAAGATAGCAACTGAGATCCCTTATAACCTAAAGATTCTGGGATTCCCTGGTGTCTAAAAAAAGAAAAATCAGTATGGGCCGAAGGAATTTCTAGAGGCTTCAAAGTAGAGGTCTGTGTTAAGCTGATTCTGTGGCCGAGTCCTGCTTGGGGTTGGCAGAACTGTTGAGCTGGCCAATTTGGGTGTTAGTGGCATCATCTTTGGATTTTTGGACCCTGTTATGCCTGCCTGTGTCTGTCTTATTCCTTAAAAAAGACTATAAAGCTCCTTGAATTGTCTTCACAGGACATCACTTGTATGACACACAACACCTAGCACAGTCCTAGGCTCATAATCAAGACTAAAAAAAGCATAGTTAGGGTCCACCTCACCCTAGCACTTTACACCCTTTGAAGAGCTTTCTGATGAAAGCTTTTGTTTCAGGGGAGGAAGCAGGTACAGAGTGAGTGAGTCTCTTCGAGGGCACATAGTGATTGGCAGGGCCAGGGAGCTTGAGCTTTGTTTTTTATAGACTCAGAGAATGTCAGAGTTGGGTGGAACCTTAGAACACAAAATGTCAGGTCTAGGAAGAGCCTTAGAGCGTAGAATGTCATAACTGGGGAAGGAACCTTAGAACTTAGAACTTTAGAGCTGGGAGGACCCTTAGAAGACAGAATGTCAGAGCTGCAAGGGATCTTAGAACATAAAGTATAGAATGTCAAAGTTGAGTAAAACTTCAGAACCTAGAACTCATGTAATTCGAGACTAGGCAGGGACCACCTACCCTAGCAGCCCTAGGCTAATCCATATACAAAAAGACTGTAATGGACTCGATAGGCAGTTTGTTTTAGAAGGGACCTTAGAACACAGAACATGGAATGTTCAAGCTGGACGTAGCTTCTGCACACAAAATATTAGCGCTGAATATAATATAAATCACATAGCAGAGCTCAGAGGGACCTGACAGGTAATAGAGTCCTATACTGTTATTTTACAGTTGAGGATGCTGAATCTCCAAAAGGAAAAATGGCCTATCCTGGGTCCCTTGACTGGTGCCCACAAGAACCCCACTGTCTCCTGACCACTTTCCACTGCGTCCTCTTAGGCTGGGTTATGCAAGTTCTTCAGGAAAAAGGGGAGTGGTTAGGGGGCCAGGGGACTCCTCTGTGCTTGATCTGCTTTCATATTTTCCTTCACCTCCTCCTTCCGTCTTTGGAGAATTTATCCAAGTCTGTCTCCTCATTTTGGCTGTTTCTACCCCTTGCCTCATTTATAGGATGGAAGTTTGCAGTGTCCAACCTGCAAAACCATTTATGGTGTCAAGACAGGGACCCAGCCCCCTGGGAAGATGGAGTATCACCTCATCCCCCACTCTCTGCCTGGGCACCCAGACTGTAAAACCATACGGATAATCTACAATATCCCCCCAGGGATTCAGGTGAGCATAGATGGACCCATGACCCCCCCCCCACCCCAAGTGGGCCTTTGCCTTTAGGAAGCCTCTGCATTGTTGGTTTGGTTTGAAAAGTGCCCAGGGGCTAATGGGAAGCCTTTCTCTGATAATAACAATGACCTCAGTAGAAACCCATTCCTGTAGTGCTTCCTGTCCATCCGTAAAAAGGATGTTCCTTCCAAAGGCCCTGGAAGGTAGGGAGTTCAAAAGCAATTAGTGGTGTTTTACAGATAAGGAAGCCAAGGCTTGGAGAAGGGAAATCTACTTACCCCATTTTTCACAACTGGTAAGTGTCAGACCTGGCATTTGACAGGCTGTACCAGTCCACTGAGCATTTGCCAGCCTCAAGAGGCTTTTTTTCTGATTCCACAAACCCCAACAGATGTATTGATGGTCCCTAAAAAAATGGGCACATAGTAATTGGCAGGGCCAGAGAACTTGAGCTGCAGTCTCTTTTTACAGACTCAGAATGTCAGAGAATGTCAGGGCTTAGAACATGGAATGTCAGAGCTGGGTGGAACCTTAGAACATAGAATGTCAGATCTGGCAGGGAGGTTAGAACACAGAATGTCAGAGTTGTGTGGAACCTTAGAACATAGAACATCAAATTTGACAGGTGGCTTAGAACTTGGAATATCAGAGCTGGATGGAACCTAGAATTTAGAACACAGAATGTCAGATCTGGCAGGAGTTGATGTTGGTGGCCTGGGTACCTGCCTGTCTCTCCTTCTTGTGCTGATAAAGTTAAATATTGTTTGAGGTGAATTGAAAACAGCAGTGCTTGGGTGTTCTTTCTGAGTCACATGCTTTTGAGAAACACTGTTTGTGTTGTTTTTTTTTTATTCCCTCAGGGACCAGAACACCCGAATCCTGGGAAGAGCTTCACCGCCAGGGGCTTCCCTCGACATTGTTACCTCCCAGACAGTGAGAAAGGGAGGAAGGTGAGGCTTTTTTCTTAGGGTCATGGCATTTATTTCTAACTTGGAAGTTGGAGCTTTGCTTCTTACCAAATGCAGAACGAAGAGGACTGGGGTCATCCCTGGCCTATTCTCTCTGGTCAAGGGGTGACGCTGACCTGGAAGCAGTGGCTAGAGTAGTCCTTAAGCCAGAGAGAATGTGTTCCTCCTTCCTCAGTCTGGATCTTGAGAGGAATTGGACCCTCCTCTCCTATGGGGCTTCCCAGGTCATGTCTGGCTCTATGGGAGCTTTTGCTTCCCTTCTCTCTGGCTGACATGTGCTTAGTCTTAACTGACTGTGATATAGTTAGTCTTAAACAGTCATTCTTAACCTGGGATCTGTGACTCCATGAACTCTTTAAAAAAAATTTGGGGGTAGCTAGGTGGTGCAGGGAACAGAGCACCAGCCCTGCAGTCAGAAGGACCTGAGTTCAAATCCAGCCTCAGACACTTAACACTTACTAGCCATGTGACCTTGGGCAAGTTACTTAACCCTAACTGCCCTGCCTTCTCCCCTCAAAAAAAAATAGCAAAAAAAAGTAATTTTTTTAATATTTACTATCTGTATTTCAATATCATTGGTTTCCTTTGAAATCTCCTGTATTTTAAAAACATGATTCTGAGAACAGACTGTCAGAGGGTCCAGAATATTTAAAAAGATAACCCTCATTCTAAAGAGAGAAAGAGATTGATGTTTAGGAGAAGGGCATTCTGGCCAGGAGTCCCAAGACCAAGAGTTTCATTGAGTCTTTTCCCACAGCCCAGTCCAAGTCCGTTCACCTTCACCTCAGTTTCTCATGTCAAGTAAGGATAATAACACCTGTCCCCTTTATCTCACTGGGTTGTTGTGAGGATTAAATACAATAATTAATGTGGGAATGATTTGAAAACCATAGCACATTACACACGGGAGCTGTTATTAACTAAATGAAAAGCAGTGGGTCTGGTTGGGTGGTGGCTAAGCTAATTATGAGGAGGTTTGTCTCTCCATGTGAGCACAGCTGCACCACTCAGGACACTCTTAAATTATAAGCCCATTAAGGGCTACGATCATGTCTGATCTTTGATAATAGTTACAACAACAACCTGCATTTATAGAATATTTTACAAAGAGTTTTCACATCCATTATCTCATTTAATTTTCACAACCGCCCTGCAAGGTAGGTAGTGTGTGTTTCATTATTCCTGTTTTCTAGACGAAGGAAGGTGCTTCCATATTTTGATAGAGGAGGAAATTGAGGCTTCAAAAGTGAAGGTGGCAGTCAGGACTCCAGCCTGGGCCTTTCTGACTCTTCAGGCTGGACCTATACAGTAGCATGAGGGCCAGGATAATGGGAGGCTCAGCCTGCCAGATCCCACTACTTCCTCTTCCATCATCCTGGCCCTAGGACCATTCTGAAAACAGATTCGACATACGGCCTTGCTGGCCGACCCCTTTGTGGAGCCAGAGATGCCTCTAGAATCGGGAAATAAATAAGCACGTGAAAAAAGGCATTTATAAGACATTTAATGCGCTACAGGCTCAAGACACAAAGAATTACTTCATGATTCAAGGAACTTGAACTATACCATGTGGAGGAAAAATGGTAGCCAGGGAAAGCAGCTGTGTTCTAAGAAATTATAGGGCTACCAAGTGGGGCCAGAAGACAGTCAGTGGCATTACCCTTTCCTGATGCACAGTGCGGGGAGAGGCCCAACGAGGGGAGGGTCCATTTTAGTATCAGGATAGATGGCAGGATGGCCTAGTTGGAACAGAGAGCATTATTTCCTAGATTGAGGTCTAGGCCTTTATGGCCTGAAAGTACTGTTTAAAATTTAGAATGTCAGAGTAGAATTGGGGTTTCAGGCCAGGTCTCCAGGACTGATTTGCTTTGCTTTGCACAAATTCATTCATTTTCCTCTGAGTCTCAATTTTCTCATCTATAAAATGGAAGGGCTCCATTTAATAATCTTTCATGCTCTTTCCAGCTCAGGCATTCTATGTTATGAAGTCCTTTCTGGCTTTGAAACCACAGAGGCTACATTCCCAGATCCCTTCCAACCATAACACTCTGTTCTTGATTCTCCCCTTCTAGCTCTAAAGTCCAGTCTTGCTCTGGTTTTCTGTGGTATCTGTTCAGAGACAGCTAGGTGGTATAGTAGTGCTGGGTACATAGTAGGCATTTGGTGAATCCTTATCCCCTCTTCTAAGATTCTGTTCATTCTGATTGTGAGTCTACAAAGGGGATGTTCTGAAATGCTTGAGTGGGGGAGAAGAGAAACTACACATGTCGAGAAGATAAGGCAACGGGGAGCAGTGGAAGGTTTTATGGTCAAGAAGGCTGGGGTTCAAAGCTGAGTGCTGGGCTCAGGGTGCCTCATAGCAGTGACTGGATGTTGAGTAGGAACAACTTAGAGCCCCGAGTCTGTGTCTGGATGTCACTCTGACTTTGCACCCAGGCCTCTTCTTCCCTCTGTCATCCTTCCCAGGTGCTGAAGTTATTGCTGGTAGCCTGGGATCGGCGACTGATCTTTGCTGTGGGCACCTCCAGTACCACAGGAGAGTCTGACACTGTCATCTGGAATGAAGTCCACCACAAGACAGAGTTTGGCTCCAACCTCACAGGCCATGGCTACCCAGATGCCAATTACCTGGACAACGTGCTGGCTGAGCTGGCCGCCCAGGGCATCGCGGAGGACAGCGCTGCCCTGGAGAAGGACTGATACCTGAAGGAAGCATGATAGGGGGAGGGCTGAACACCATGGGGTGGGAAGTGGAGGGAGGGTCCCTCTCTCTTTGCTTTGCTTTCCGCCTTTGCAAGTGACAGCCCAATTTATAGGCTATGTCATTCATAAACCTCATCAGATATAAGAGGGAACATGGGACAGAGAATCCCACTTACCATGTTCTCCATGAGACTAGTCTTGGGGAGCAAGGTATCCCCCTAGTGGGGAGCTTGGCCAGCACCCTGGCTAAATGAGGTGTGGCCATCACTCCACACCTGGGCCTTGTGAAGTTGGAGGCTCCATCCTCTTGGAACCTCTCCTTGGTGTTTACACTCGGCTTCAAGAGCACAGTTTCAGCTCCCTCTTCTCTTAAGGGAAGGGAGCAGGGCCCTCACTGTGCAGGGTGGGTGGGAGGGAGGGGGTGGAACCGGTTAAATCGCTGTGACATTGAATGCCTTGGCCAATGTGGGGTCAGAATGATTGCTCTTGATGAGGAGGGAGGCTTTTGCAGAAGCCTCTGGGAACATCATCACCATGACCTGCTCCCCCCAACTTCTCAAATGAGGCCATTGGTTCTCTATGACTGATGGCCCCTGGGGTTTCTTCTTGGAACTGGTCACTTCAGCCTCTGTTTCCATCAGCTGGAATTGAGCCTGAGTCTTCTCTTCCTAGAGTTGTTCAGGTTTCCACCCAAGACCCTCTTGCCCTCTTTCAGGTCCGAGCTAGCCAGCATCTAAGCTGTGCTCAGGGAAAAAAGGCTTTTCTCACCTTTTTCCCTTCTGACTCATGTCAGCCCAGCCAAATAGAGACCTGGTTCCCTTAAGTTCATGTGTTCACTGTGAGTTGAGTCCATAACAGACTCTGTCCCATCTGTGTATACGCCATAAGGCACATTCCTTATCTCCAAGCATCACCCATCCGCTTCTCTCCCTCCACCCCTTTTTTGAGCCGGTATCAGCCCCAGTCCCAGTTTTTCCATGGGTACCTCGCCCATTTGAACTGGAATCTGAACAGAACCAACTCATATGCCTGTCATTTCCCCTCAGCTCTTAAGCAGTCCACAGTGAAACTGGAATGTGATTTGTTCCAGCCTGTGAAAGGACCAAGTGGAAAGAGAGAGGTTAGGGGAGAAGAATGAGAATGCCTAGAGTATCATCTCTTTATCACCAGATATGATTAGCACCATGGACAGCTCCTCAATGTCCCACTCTAGGCCTCCTTCTGTCTGTCTTCTACAGAGACTAGATGTAGAGGGGGAAGAGCCATGGAGGCCATCCATTCTAATCTACTCCCCTCTTTTACATATGGGGAAACTGAGGCCCAGAGAAGTAAAAGGATTTGCTTAATGTCCCACAGATAGTGATTAGAACTGAGAATTGAACCCATCTTCTAACTTCAAATGCAGTGTTCTTTCTACACACCAGGCTGCCTCTGTTAAAGTTTTTGCCTGGCCATAGAGAAGGGGAGACCCCTCTGTTCCTGACCTATTTCAGCCTAGGTTAGAACCCATCTAGGTTCTCAACTTATTCTGAAGTGGGATAGAAACCTACCTACATCTGGTCTGGCCTATATCTGAGCTGTGTCTCTGGGGGAGGGGTGTTCCTTTGGCCTAAACTTCTCTTTTGCTGTCTGCTCCCAATGGGGGAGAAATTAAGGTTCAGAGAGGAGAGAAGGGGAAACTCTATTTCCCTTTTGAAGATGGTGTGTTCTTTGAACTGTGTGTATGGGGATGATTTCCCCTGGATATGGATTTAAATTTATATGCCTCATGTTTGGGGGGCCTGACGTATATATGTACATATATTTCATGATGTTTGGAAGGTTTTTGATGGTACTTAAGTAAGGGGTGGAGGCCAGCACCGTGAATGGTTTGTGGAAAACCCATTTTGAAATGATGGTGGCTAGGGGTTCCATGACCCAATTTGCACCCAACTGAAAAAGAAAAAGCTGATGCAGAGATCTAGAACCCATTTCAACTTGCTTTACGAAGTGGAAGGTAGTTGGTGACTCTTCTAAAGGGAACATTGGTAGGAATTTCTGGTCCTTTCAGGAAATGACCCACCATTTCGTTTTTTGTTGTTTCTATTCCTCCCATGAAAGGCTTGTCATTTTCTCTTACTAGTGAGCTGGAGATCAAACAACCACACTCACTGTACACCTTGAAATTTCTCCCACCTTCTCAATTTTCTCTCCTCAAGGTTAGAGCCTTGAAAACAGTAGCCCTTCATCTGGATCATCTAACACAATTCCCTATTCCCTCCAGAGTATTACAAAAGGAAGAGCTAGGAGTGCCTTTCCTTTGGAGATTCTGGCCCCGTGTTTTAGTGGTGCTTGGTTAGGTTAGGCCAACCATATTTTTCCAACCACAAATTGGAACACATGATATGGTACAGGATATTCCTCAGAAGTCGGCTTTCATTTTCTCAACAGAGGGTTGTGTTGCTGACACACACCTGGTGCCAGGCACACTTATTTGTTACCCTTGTTAATTCTCTGGGCTTGATAATAGTGGAGAGGTTGGGGAACCAGCAAAGTTGGGATGGGTGAAGGGATTGAAGGGAGTTGATGTTAAAGGGGGGAAGTAGGGATTGTTGACCAGTGGGAAATGGGTGTGAAATAATAAAGTGAGTGGTTTGACTGAGGATCAGGCTGGGGACAAGGAAGATTAGGATGGGGGGAGAAGGAGCAGGAGCCACAAGAAGATGAGAGCCCAGGGAATTCATCAAGGTTGGCCAACTTACCACTCGGGTTGTCCTGGGCACTTAGGGTTCAAGCCAACCTCCTTTTACCACGAGATGTCTAAGCTGTGTTTATGTTCCATTTTCTCTGCCTTTTTAAGGATATTAATGGGAGGGAGGTCTTTCATCTACCCCAGTCTGACTCCTTCAGTTTACAGCATTCAGAGTGTTCACTGAGCCCTAAAGGTTCATAGAAGCATAGACTCTGACCTGGAGGAGACTTTGGAAATCTCTGAGTCCAGCTGTCTCATTTTATAAAGGAGACTAATGTCTAGAAGGGTGAGATTATTTCCCCAACGTCACATAGATAGTAAGTGGCAGAATCCAGACCCAGAGCCCTGGCCCTAGCACCTACACTGCTCAATTTTCCCTTCTTCACTGTGCCAGCTGAGGGTGGGGTCATTTCTCAGCTCCTTTTCCTTTGCCAAGCAAGAAAGGTACTGGCTCTTAAAAGTGTACCCTGTGGCCTATAATCTAAATGTGTTGTCAGTGGGTATACCCCCCACTGGCACAGGGAAGTCTTTAAAGGTCCCATCCTTTAACCTGGTCATGTTGCCCAGGAGCTTCCCAACTACTCTGCAAAAGCTGACGAGTAAGCTCCAAGATCTCTGGTCCCATGAGGCCTTTGGCAAATGCCTTGCCTGCCCATGGGCTTGGTCCCAGGCAGAGCTATCCTTCCCTGGAGGCCCTGCTGCATATCCATTGCCTGCCCGGGAGAGAGCTCTCATCCTGCCCCTCACCATCCCAGCACCAGCAATGACCTGGGCCCTGCCTTCAATCCAAGACCTCCTCTAGGCGTGGTGAATGGGGTTGGAGGAACAGGAGCAGTCCCTGCAAACCCCTTCCCATGTAAATGATGGAGGAGCGTGCGTGTGTGTGTGTGTGTGTGTGTGTGTGTGTGTGTGTGTACATGGCTTTACTTTTTCTTCTTTGTATGATTTGGAGTTGTCTGTGTTTTTATACTTGGTCAGGAACCTGTGGCATCCTGAGGTCCCACTGACGATAAGCATGAGGGTAGGAGGGGAAGCCAGGTGGACAGGCCACTGGGACGGAGAAAGGTCCCTGCCTTCCACCTGTCAGTTGTCGTTGGAATTGATTTGGGGCTTTGGGGGGAGGTGGGAGGGAGTGGGCGAATGTCCTGGTGTATCATTGATTTGTTTGTTTAAAATAATAAGTGGTTGGTTTTCTGTTTGTCCTTTTCTGGCGGTCTGTGCTGTATTGCTCTGCGAGAGGACAGCGACACCTAGCGCCCATGGGGGTGAGCAGAACAATAAAATGAGAATTCTCAGTGTCCCAGCAGTCTTCTTGGTGCTGGTCTGTGCGGCTCTGTGGGTCTCTGTGTGGTGTCGGGGCTTCCTTCTAGGAAGTGCTAGGGTGGAGGGGGAATCCCCTTCTTACGGGACTAAGTTAGCTGACTTATCCCTACCACAATTAATGAACTGGCAGCAGAAAACAAGGAAATCAGTTGGTTCTTGGGGCTTTTCTCCCCCCAGTTTGCTTTCTACTCAGGGGTTCCTTGATTACCTGCTCCCTCCCTCCAGACTTTTTTCATTCAAGAATTATTCATTAAGAACTCTAGGGGCGGCTAGGTGGTGCAGGGAATAGAGCACCAGCCCTGGAGTCAGGAGGGACCTGAGTTCAAATCCAGCCTCACTTAACACAAAAACTAGCCGTGTGACCTTGGGCAAGTCACTTAATCCCCATTGCCCTCCAAAAAGAAGAAAAAAAAAACCGCTAGCATAGGAATGGTCTAAAATAAATACAAAATTGTATGGACAAGCAAATTTGACCCCCCCCCCCTTCTCTTCTGTACTAATGAGAGCTCGTGTTTATACAGGGCCTGTAGGTGTATAAAGCACTTTGAGCCAGCTAGGTGGCACAGTAGATGGGCATGGGTCTTGGCGTTGTGAAAACTCATGTTTATGAGCTCAAATCCAGCCTCAGATACATGTGTGACCTCCTTTGGTCCTCACAACAGTTCTGTGAGATAGGTGCTATTATCATTCCCATTTTGTAGATGAGGAAACTGAGGCCAAGAGACTAAGTGACTTGCCCAAGGCCATATAGCTAATACATTTTTGAGTCAGAATTTCAACTTGGGTCTTCTTGATTCCCAATCAGTTACTAATCAACGGTGCTGTTTAGATAAAAGGAACTTTTCAATTCTCTCCAATTTCACTGCACGAATTTTTCAGTAAGATTCTCTATTAGCATATTCAGTGCACTAATGTCCCGGTTGATGGGCTAAGTGCTTTATAAACCCCATGTGTCACTGGAGGGAGGGGTGGCAGATACCTCAGTGGCACAGGTTAGAGATCCAGGAATCTCCTCTGGAGGGACCCACCTTTTGTCTTCTTTACTGCACTGAAGCCTCTCTCTCCCACATCCCACATATGGGGGTCACTCTCTCCCCAACTATAGACTTGTGATCAGAACTCAGGGCACCCCCTAGAAGCTATTACCAGGGCCCTAATTGAGATATCAGGGAGGATAGTGGCTGTCTCCAAGTTCAAAGTACACACAATGGCTGCATGTGTGTGATCAGTCCTCCAGGGCCTGTATTCACATCATTCAGAAACAATATGCAATAGCCTGTCTTAAACTTATTGCCTTAACCTATATAATTCTATTAGCCAGAATAATCTCCCCACCTCCTTCCTCCACCCATGGATATTTATTAAAAAAAAAAAAAAACTTTCTGTCACCTGGACATATTAAAATCAGGTTTTGGTTGCAGTTTTTTAAATTCGTCTCTAGGTTATTCCCAGTCTAACCTTTTGAGGAGCCTAAGATCAGCCCAGTATAATTGGCCTTTTAGGGGTGACATGGGAAAGATTCAATTTTAACAGACATTCACAATCTACTGAATGAGTGGACCTATGTACAAAGGATGGCAGGGGTGGGGGAAGGAGAGTGCCTGCCTTCAAGGAATTTCTAGTTTGCTGGAAATTTATGAGATGTATGCAGAAAACATAATACAAGATAGGAAGTGATAGGAGCAAAGGGGAGAAGCATCCAAAGTATACCAGGACAATGAGTTAGCAGAGAGTCCTTTCAATGGGGGAGAGGGGGTACCTGGAAAGGCTTCATAGAAGAGGGTGTGATATCTGAGTTACACTCTTAAGAAAGAGAATTCAACCAGCAGAAAGATGAGGAGGGAAAGGAAAATCCCACTCTGCTTGCTCTAGTCAGGGAAATGGGAGAGTTGAGACCCAGTTCTACGGGTACCTGCATGACCTTGTATAAGTCATAACATCTGTCTAGAACCTGATTTGGAGGAGATGAGGATGGTGGTGATACAGAAGATGGTAATGGTAAACAACTTTCATTTATATAGCTCATACTGGCTTGAAATTTTCCTTCCTTACAATAACCCCATGAAATTGGTAGTGTGAGTATTTTTATTCCCATTTTAAAGAGAAGGACTTGGAGGCTTAGAAAGGTAATATAATTTGCCAAAGGTCACACAGCTATTGATCTGGCAGAGAGAGGTCTGGAACCTGGGTTTTCAAGACTGTTCCACTATACTACTATTACACACTCTGCTCAGTCAGGAATGCTTTGAGCTCCTTAGGAACAGGAAAAAAAAAGATTTCCTGTGAACTCAGAGATTAGCTCAACTCTCAGTTACACAATCTAGAAAGCAACAGAAGTATAAATAATCTCAAACAACAGATACTTAAAATTATGTGTTGGAGGAAATCATATGATTGAGGGCAAGGAACAGGGAAGAAAGGAAACTGAAAGTTCCTCTGAATTGAGGGGGGTGGGCAAAGTAATAATTGGACCCCATTCCCCAGATAAGAGTAAGGACTAGATCAGTAAATTCATTGGGTTAGGGAACTCCTAGATGAGGAAATATCCCCCCCCCCATCTGCAAATGCAAGTCAGCATCTCCTCTGAAAGTGAATCTTAGAAAGTTGTCTGAGGTACTAAGAGGTTAAGTGATTTGCCTGCAGTCACTGGCCAGTATTTGGCACAGGTGGGACTTGAACTAATCTTCCTGCTTCCGAAGTCAGGTTTCCAAGCTCTATGCACTCTACATTGATAAAACATACAAACACACCTTCCTATTAGAAAGACTTCAAGGCTTATAGACAGCTTTCCTCTAGGAAGTACACTGGACTGAAATCAAGTGACCCAATGAGGAAATGGGCTATGGACAAATGGAGGCTGAGGTGAAATGCTCTCTGAAAATATGGTAAACAGAAATACTCAGGAGATGATGGCACTTTCTTTTCATAAGTATAAATTGGGGAGGAGGTGAAGAGCTACATTGATGAACGAAATTCGTCTTTGGGAGTTTGCTCCACTAAATTACAGGGTCAGGGTTTTTAAAGATAATTATGAATATTTCTCATTATTCCATTAAAAAATAAAGTGAATTATGATTAATTCACTTTCTGCCTAAGAATAATGGAGAAATGGTGACCAATCAATCAATCAAAAATCATTTATTAAGTGCTTATTCTGTGCCTGGCACCGGGCTAAAACAAGAGACTAAAACACTCTCATTCTTCCATGGCAGACAGAGCATAACTAGCATATACTAGATACAAAGGAGATGAGAAATAACCTGAGAAGGGAACTCGGGGCGGGGGAGAGCAGAAAGGTGTTCTGCAAAGGGTGTGATTTAGGCTGAGACTTGAAGAAGGGCTAGGAAACTGAGACAAAATAAAGAACATTCCAGGCATGAGAGACAGCCAGTACAGAGGCATGGGAAGAGGAGAGGGATGTTCCTCCAGGTTTTCTCAACACGGTCTGCTTGGGTAGAGAGGGTGGAACCTGTCCTTCCATCTGTCCCACCCTGCCAGCTGGGTATCTCCCCTCCCAGTCCAACTGTGTTCAAAGAAAGGCAGATTTCCTGTTCAAAGGAGCCTGAGGTAAAATAAATTTAGGGGCAGTGGTGTGTGAGTCCTAAGAAGTAAATACCCTATTGAAGTGTCCCATTCAGAAGGAATATGAGTAGAAACTGAATGGTTGTTGCAAGTGATGGATCAGAATTCCTATTTCCCCTAGCGCAGCATCTTCCCAATCAATCTATCCTCTGTCCTCTCCCACTGCTCTCAGGGTATTTTTGGAACAGAAACATTTGGCAGTTGCACCACAAAATGCCTCTGAGAACTTTATGGCCCTCTTGGAAGGACCACCATTGGTCTGAACTAGGTAATGCTGACTGATAGATTTTTTTTTAAGGAAGTAGAGTTGGAAGTGGGCTAAGGAAGGGAGAAAGGACACTCCATGATAGCCCAGGGTCTTGGTAGTAGGACCTGTGCTGTCCCAGTGAAGTGAAGCCCCAAAGACAGAGACCCAGACATTCAATTTCTTGCTCTTCTAACCCACCTTCTAACACTATGTGTCCTTACACAGATTCCTCCTTACCCACTGCAAGCATGGATGCCCTGTGCTTCTCCCCACCTGCCCCCTTCCTATGAACTTTCTCATCTTCTCTCTCTCCCTCCCCCAGCACGAAATTGGTTTTCAGAAGCCTGAAATGTAAGCTTATTCTTTCACTTAAAAACAAAGTTGAGAGGCTGATGCTTCACATAAGCCATGAGCCTATTGAGAATGACTGGAGACAAGTAGAAGTATCCTCAGCCCTTCCTCTCCATCAGTTTCTCAGGTTAGACAGCAAAATCTCCAAAGCCTTCCCAATCTCCCATTTCCCTGTTTGCTTTGCTGTCTGCAGGTGGTGACTTTCCATCTCTAATTTTCAGTAACATTCTTTTCTTTTCTTCCTCATCCCTCTCCCCTACTTGTTCATAGTGTTTGTTGAATTACATTTTTATTTGTTTTCCAGTTAATAAGCATTTCTTTTTCTCTCCCTCCCTCCTTCCCTGAATACACGCTAAGATAATTTAACATAGAATGTCAATGCTGAGGACCCCAAATGCTGATGGTCCCCTTCATCCCTATGTTCTGATATTCCATATCCTCATACTCTATATTCTAAAGTGTCTTCTGGGTCTGACTCTACATTCTGAGACTGACAGGGATGGGGAATGTTAATGAGATCATTTAGATTTGAAACAAAGGGCACAGACTGTCACAGAACAGAGCTAGAAGATCCTTTTCCCATCTTTTTTCTTTATTGGAGCTAAAAGAAGACAAAACCCAAGGTGTCACTCATAACACTTGGGGGGGAACCTTAGAAATCAGAACCTAGATGATACTGTAGTCCAACCTTTGCCTCTCCATCTCAACCTGGAGGAAACTGAGGCCCAGAGAGATTAAGTGGAACCAAGTAATTCCACCCTTTTCCCAAATCCCCAAGTAGAGAAGAGAAGGTCCCCAGGTATGTATGCTATCTGAGCTCTTAATTCCTGAGACAGAAAGAGCAGTAAGGAAACTAGAATGGGAGAGAAGTCAGAGTGGAGAAGAAACTGAGAGCTCTGGTCAGGGATCAGGTCAAATTATTCCCAATCAGAAATTCAAACAGGTGAAGGACATTGCTCCTGGCTCAGCTCACTTGTGCCCCCCACTTCTCTCGATGCCCCATATTCAGCAGTGGCCGCTACCAAACTTTGGTTCTCTTCTCCCACTTCTTCATACTCCCTGTTCTTATACCTACGGCTTCCGTAGATGGCCAGGGTGATCAGGGCTGCCAAGACAACAGTCACTGCAGCTGTGATTCCAGCTGTTGCCCCACCGGATAAACCACTGCCAGACTCATGAATGAGAGTTATGGTCCTACGGACTTCAGAAGGATCTGCCAACTTCCACAGATGAGTGTTGGAATCCTTGATCCAGGACTTCTCACCCTCACTGCTGATAACCATCACAGTATTGGTGGCAGCCTGACTCATGAGAGGTGGCCGGGAGAAGGGAGGCAGCCTTGCAGGAGGCAGAGAGCCCCCGGTAAAGAGCCCTGCTTTGACACAATAGGATACTTGGCAGCCATCGCTAATCAAAGCCAGGTGTTGACTGAAACCTGCTGGGCACTTTTTCAGATAAGGTCCACCTTGATTCCTAGAATGGGATAAGTTCACCAAAGGATTCCCCATATCACAGCTGAAGAAACCACCAAAGGGCACAGAGAACCTGTAGCCCAGCTCATAGTCTTGGCTGGTACAAACATGGAGACCATCCAAGAGCCTCAGTGGCAAATAGCCAGCCGGGCATGACTGGGCATTGGTCACAGGATTGATGGTCCTGCCACTAAAGAGACCACCAAAAAGGAAGCCTGAATTCTCAGGGACCTGGCCACTTGCCACACACCAGAAAGCTCTGAATTCTGCCTTTGCCACTCGGAACACATCCTCACATTCTTTCTTACAGAAAACCCACAGGCTACACTTGCGGTGGCATTCCAGGAAGTTGTATCCTTCTTCTCTAAAATGGGAATGTAGCAGGACTGGGGAGTAGTTTTGTGGACAGGAGAAATCTCCAGTGAGTGGATTCTTCTGCTCTAGTTCTGGGCACAGAAGCAGGGCCTCCATCCCTGAAATCTGGGTACATTTCTGATAAACTCCCCCAAAGGTGAAGTTGGTCATTTTCCCCTCACATGATCCATCGTCCGTGTTGGCTTGGAAATTGAAGTTGGGAGAATCTCTGTTGGTGCAGCCAGGGTAGGTATTAAAGGTGTAATAACGCCTCACTGCAGCTTCCACAGTTTTGGATAGTTTCTTCACCAAGGGAGCTGGCAAATCAGGCAAAGTATCAGAGTTGATGAAGAAATACAGGGGCAAACCAGAACGGTCTATTGCTACCAAGTGGTTGGTAATGGCCTTTTGCCAACCTTCAAGGGTGATGCCTGGGTAAAAAGAGACCCCACCAATGCTTGCAATCCTGGAGTTGGTTCGGTTGGAAAGGTAATTCTTCTGGAAGACGTCCTGGGAGGTATGGTTATCTTCTATTTTGAAATTGACGATATTGTGGAATGCCACCCCAGCAGATGTAGTAATGCTGCTTCGGGTAGTCTGGCTGTCATCTAAGAAGGAAGCCCTGATCTGATCCTCCTGTACTAAGATGGCCCCAGCATCCACACTGGTGACAACATGAGTTCCGTAGGTGAGGACCAGGAGTTCTGCCATGAAGTTAGCCATTCGAGTCTGGTTATTCTCCAGGCGGTCAGAAATAGCCATCAGCTCTTTCTTGAATTCCCGGCTTAGCAGTGAAATAGGATTGACTTTGGCTGTATAGACCAGGTTTCTCACCTGCACTCTGGTGGTCACAGCTTGTTCTTTCACCTGATGGGTCTTCATCTTCTGGAACTCAATGGAAAATTTGCCATTGGCCATAGAGAAGAGGGAGACCTCTGTGTTGATGGAGGAGGAGGTGGTACTTTGATAGTTCATCCAGCTCTCAATGATTTCAGAATTCATCTCCAAGTTGCTCTGCTTCTGGGGGATTGTCAAGATTTCATCTGGGATGATGTACTGCCCATCTTCCGTGGTCCGGCAATTGTTGTATTGCAAGAGCAGCACCCTTCCCATGTCCACATTCCTCAGATTATCCCAGCCCCCACCAGGTAATACCTCCAGAACTGGGAGGTTCAAGGTTTTCCTGCATTCTTGAAATCCAACTTCAGGGGGATTTTCCAGAAGGATATCTTTCCCTTTCCCCAATACAAGGACAGTCCAGAAGAGAAAGACACCCTCTAAGCAGTTCATGTTTGCAGCAATCCAAGACACACACCGTGCTCTAGTCAGTGACAAAAGAGCTTGGGAAATGAACCAGCAGACTAGCCCCTGCTGAGGCAGTAAAGTGAACAGTTCCTCTTTCCATGCTGATATTGTTGCAAAATAGAGAAATGAGAGATGATGAAAAATAAAAATTGGCAATGGGCGTAGAAGAAAGACTTGTTCTGAGGATAAAATTATCTCTCCTCTCCTCCCCCCAAGTCCCCCAAAAGATCATTATTCCATTGAGAGAGCATTTCTAGGGGTCAGTGTGGTGATCTGGAAAGACCACTAGATGCTGGGAGGAAGGAGAGGGGGAATCAGAAAATGTTGGCAGAAGTCATTGTATGACCTTGAACATATCACTTCAGCTTCACAGGCCTCCATTTTCTCATAGATGAGCAAATTGGTCTGGCCATCCTGAGGTGCCATATTCTAGGTTCACTTCCCAGGCTGTCACTGTTTGGTCTAGGGATCCAGACCCAGGCCTGGTAGTCTATGTTCTTAACTCCCTTCCAAGGTTGCCATCTCTTCATACTGAAAGACACTGGCCATCCAAACTATCCATTAGAAGTTTTCAGCTCTCTGGCTTAGATCACAGCTTTGTCAAGCTTTATCATGACTCCCTCCCAAATTAATCAAAAAATGAGCCTACATACAGCTGTATGTAGGCATGGATGAGAACTCCAGACATTCACATATAAAGTCTGGATTCTGGAACTAGAACCAGAGACTCCTAACATTGTGTGACTTTGGGCAAATCATCTCCCTGTTTGGAACCTCAGTTTCCCCATCTGTAATAAGAAGTTTATCTCTAAGGACTTTTCCAGCTGTGACACTGTGACTTTTCTGTCATCAAAGCTATGCTTTTTTTTTTTAATTAGGATTAACTCATAGCTGCCTTCCTTCTTTGGAAATACCTAGGTATTTTGAGTAAATGAATATGCTGGAATATTGAGTAAACCAGAGGAGTTATTACAATCTGAAGCAATTGAATCCCAGAAAGCTGCCTGCAAACTTGGGTGGAACTCAATCTTCTATTTCCATGGGCTGGGCCATCAAGGCTGTGTCCTCAAGTCACCCAAACATCTGGGCTAATATTGAAAAACTAAGCCAACTATCCAGATGTTTTGAAATTGATGCTGTGACTGAAATGTTCATTCCCCCACATCCTCTGACATTTTGATAAAAACCTATGGACCAAGATAAATGACTTTCTATATATCATTCAATGAGCAACATCCAGACTTGAGACTAGCACTAACATGCCTGGCTCCTTCCCAGTTCCCAGAAGTAACTCTACCTAATCCTTGTCCATTCAATCAATCAATCATTTATTAAATGCCTACTATGTGCAAGGCACTGTGCTAGACGTGGAGATATAAAGATAGACATGAAACAGTCCCTGCCCTCAAGGAACTTACATTCTTTTTTAAAATTAGATTTTTATTGATATCTTTGGTTACATGTTACCTAGACTTGCTCCTCCGCCCCCCTCCCCCTGAGAGCTTTCTCTTATAGCAAGGAACTATTTTTTAAAAACAGAAGAAGAAAAGAAAGGATCTAGTAAAACCAATCACCACACTGAAATAAAGAAGCTTGGTCTACATGTAATGTAAGGAGCTTACCTTCTGATATTCAAGATAAATTCAAGGGAGATTTGGGGTTGGGGGAGGCAGTAGCGGCTGGAAGGATTTGAAAAGACTTGACTTGGAGATAGTGGCACTGGAGTTGACTCCTGAGGGAAACCAGGTACTCCAGGAGGTGACAGTGGGCAGGCAGCACATCCCAGGCATGGGAATGCCCTACCCAAAGAAGTAGAAGCAGGAAGTGGGGTGTCCTATGTTAGGGTCAGTAACAAAACAGGTGTTGCTAGATTATAGAACCCATGGAGGAGAGGATATAGGAAAGTTGGAGCCAGAGTGTGAATGACTTTAAATGCCAAACAGGATTTCACATTAGAATCCAGAGATAGTAGGGGCCATTAGAATTTATTGAAAAGGGGAGTGATGTGGTCAAACCTGTGCTTTTGGAAAAATCACGTCAGCATATATATGTAGGATGGACTGGAAAGGGAGGGGATTTTGAGACAGAGAGGCCAATTAGAAGGTGAATGGAATAGTCTCAGTGAAAGAGAATAAAGACCTGAGTTAGGGTGGTGGTTTTGGGGACAGAAAGAAGGGGACAGTCAATTTTGTTGATATGGGATCATGTTGACATAGAGGCACCTCCTGGAAGGGAGAATGCAAGAAGAGGGTGAGGATCTCAAAGGGTCCTCTGCTCTCATTACACTTTCTAATCTTTGAGGGGAGCAGAATTTGCTTTGCCATTCAGGGAGCACAATGAGACTCCTGGGGCCCAGTGGGACTATTGGGGAAAGCCCAAACATTAAGCGAGTTCTGTTGGTGGATTGAAGCCGTCAGACTAATTTGGGGCCATTCAAGCTGCTTGTACCTGAATAGATTTGCCAGCTGTTTTCAGACTAGACTAATTAGCCAGTGATTTGGGTATTGAGCTAGAAGATTGGCTCCCAAAGCCTGGGGAAGCTGTTGATGCTGAACCATTTGTAATCTGCTATAATAAGCTGGTTTAAACCTCACTCTCCCAGCAGAAATTCCCTTGGTATAAAATGAGCCCTTGCAGATGGTGGCATTCGGTGGAATGCCAGCATCAGCATCATTCCATCTCTCACCCCACCCCCTCTCCCATAAAATGTAAGTTCCCCGAGGCCAAGGACTGGTTTATTTCATAAGCTCAGAATCTATTGCTGTGCCTGACATTTAGTGGCACTTAATAAGTGCTCATTCATAAGATCATAGCTCTAGAGGAGAGAGGAACCTGAGATCTTCTAATCCAGTGACCTCATTTTGAGTCCCATGAAAGGGAAGAGACTTGCCCAAGGTGACACAGGGAGTACACATCAGAGACAGGATTTGAACTGAGGTCCCTTGATTCCAGAACCCGTGCTTTTTCCACAGTATAAGCTAGTATCACCCTTATTATCACCGTTTTCCTCACCACATCATAGATTTGGAGCTGGAATACAATCTAACTAGCGTTTATTAAGTGCCTAATGTGACCTAGGCTCTGTACTATGTGCTAGAACTACAAATGAAAAACAGAAACCAGTCCTTACCCTCAAGGAGCTTACAGTCTCTCAAAGCAGACCCTGTAAGTACTACTGTTGGGAGCATTGAGACTAGCTAGTCCAGCCTCCTAATTTTGACTGAGGCAGAACTGAGGGCTAGAAAAGGGGCATGGCTCACCTTTGGTCACATGGGCAGTAAGCAACAGACCCAGGGGTCTTCATTATCATGACTGTTACCTAACATTTCTAAAGCTCTCAACCATTCCAGATGGGAATCGAATATGGCTCCGCTGCTGAACAGTTTCTTTGTTCAAAGTCATGTGATAATAAGGAATAGAAAGCAAGAAGAAATGGAGTTTTGCTTCATTTAAAATTTGCATTTCATGCTTGAAAAAGAAGGGTCTCACAGGGATGACTAATTAGCATGGGGTGGGTGTGCTTGACCTGTGTCTCCCGCTTAGATTTTGTCTTGCTCCTTCCTGGCTGTTTTTATTTTCTCTTGGAGTTTTTCCCTATTTATTCTCTCTTGGAGCTTTCATTTTTCCATTAACATCCAAGAGTTCCAACCCAGCCTTTGCTCCATATTGACTGAAGGGTAGTGTGTCTGTCTTGCTTACAAGCCTTGTTGGTTCCATTTCTTCAAGGGGAGCAAAGATTTCACTTTGTTAATTGAAAAAAGGCAGGGAAGTCAAGTGGTTACTTTCACCCCCCTTTTAGGGGCCCTGTCAGATGCCCATTCCTTCCAATACTCCTTCCCCTTTTTGTTCCAGTCTGGGTTGCGGACTCACGTGGCCCCAGGAGGAAGGAGCGGTTATTTTTGAGTTCTGCATTTTGCTATCTAAGCTTGTGATGAAACCTCTGCTGTTATAACAGTACCTCTTCTCACCCCTGTGACTCATGAGGCAGCATTGTAAAGAAGAAAAACTACCCATCATTTGTACTCAATAACTGTATTTTCTTTCCACCTCCCTTCCCCTCGATTCCCCTCTGCTCAGCTCCTTGCCTCTTCTCTAAGATGAAAGGGCAGATAAGGTTGAGTGACCTGCCCAAGTCATTGTAATGGAAATGCAAATTTAAAGATCTTCCCGGCACCTAGCTTAAGTGCACGTGGAGCCAGTGGTGGGAGGCTTGTTTTTCAGGAAAGCCCACACCTTGATACTTTCTGATTGGGCAGTGGGTCAAGAAGTTTGTTACATTCTCTGAGCCAGGAGAAGGCTATATAAACCCTGATGGGGGGGCTTTGCTTTGGGGCTCACTTTGAGAAGTGTTGTGTGATTTGACCAGATGAGACTCTGGGCAACCGTTGAGAGCCCCCCGGCTTTGAAAACCCAAATGTTGATGCTTCCCTCTCTGGTAACTGTGATTTTGGTATTGATAATGGTTGGGCAGTTTGGAAGCCTGTCTGTTTGATCTGTCTGTATACTCTGAAGTTCAGGGTGCTTACCTTATTCCCCTGAACTAGGTAAATGATATATGTTTGTTTGATTAAAGTAAGCTTGTTAACCGATTTTGAGTTGCTTTCCTTTTGAAAAGCAGATCTAAGAACCTGTGTTGGCAGCCACCCTGGGGATGTTGGGGTGCTTGCTGCTACAGTCATAAGGATAAGACATAACAGAACTGAGGCCAAGGGAGTTGGGTTCAGATCCAGCTGGTGACTTTTACTCCTTGTTGGACCTTGAACAAGTCGTTGGGCCTCAGAATGCTTTATCTAGATGACCTCTGAGCTCCCTTCTGGCCCCGAATCATTTCTGCGGTTCCATTTGAAATGCTGGTTGGTTAGGCAGCATGGTGCTATTTCTGGCTGCTGGGTTGAGAGAATCACAGAGAGTATAAGTTGGAGGCGACCTCACAACATGGAATGTTAGATGCTCTGTAATTATAATCACCAGACTCTGCTCTGAAGAAAAGATGAGAACCTGGCCCTTCTTCAGCCACTATGGGTGAAGAGCAATGCCTACGGCAGCAGACTCAGTTGAGGGGTTTGTTAGTTTAACTGAACTGCCTTTTTCCCCCTCTGTCTTTTCTATCTTAAGGGATGGTTCTTCAAATAGACCAGGAAGGAAGGATGGATTTGGAAATTAAAGTGATGTAAAGACAAGATCTATCAGTACAAATTAAAAAGGGAAAAAATGAGGAAAAACACAGAATGTTAAAGTCAGAAGGAACCTTGGAAGCAAGAACTATCAGAGATAGAAGGGCCAGATGGTAAATGTCAGAGCAGGAGGAAGAATGTTAGACCATAAACCATGGGTTCTTAACCTTCTTTGTGTCATGGACCCTTTATTCAATCCAGTGAAGTTTACAGACCCCTTCTCAGGATCATGGTTTTAAAGGTATAACTTTATTTTATACTTTATATTTATATAAAATAAAGTATGCAGCATTACAGAGAAAATGAATTATATTAAAATATTATCTAAAATATTAAATTAAAATAAAAATATTAAATTAAAACAGCTATGTGTGTATACATATATATGTATATATATGTGTGTGTATATATGTATCTGTGTGTGTGTGTGTGTGTGTGTGTGTGTGTGTGTGTGTACAAACATGTTTCATGGAGCCTAGGCTGAAACCTCTGCCATACATAGGCAGTGCCTGGTACATGTTATATTCTGAATGAATGTTTATGCAACTGGATTGAATTGAATTGGAGAGAGTTGGATGATATGTTAGACTGCAGAACATAGAATGTTTGAGTTGGAATGGGCCTTAGAATAAAGAATTTTAAATGTTATGATGGAAAGAGACCTTAGAATGTACGACAGAGAATATTCGAATCTTGGGATGTAGAACATAGGATGTTAGAACTAAAAGGAACCTTGAGAACATAGATTACAGAACCTTGGCTCTGAAAGGGACAAGAGAGCAGCAACCAATGAGCATTTATTAAATGCTAGCTAGAGCCTATCAGAGCTAGACAGAATCTCCTAGAATGGTAGAGACTTTGGAATTATCCAGTCTTTTTTTTTACTTATTTGTGCTTTGAGGATAGCACTGCCAATGTCTTTACTTTGGAAGCTGATTATCCCAGTGGGGATGTTTGCTATTCATTGACAAGGAGGAGAACCCTGTAGGCAAAAAATGGAAGGATAGTGTGAAATGTTGGAGTTCAGTATTTTAAACTAAAGCAACAGAAACTAATACCTTTGGTTGCACCTGAGGTAGCCATTGGTAGCACTTTACTACTACCCATCATTTGTACTCAATAACTGTATTTTCTTTCCACCTCCCTTCCCCTCCCTTGCCCTCCCCTCTGCTCCTTGCCTCTTCTCTCAGAAGAAAGGGCAGATAAGGTTGAATGACATGCCCAAGACATAAGGATAAGACATAACAGAACTGAGACCTGACCCCAGGAGCCTTTTCTTTAGAGTCAGGGCTCTTTTCACTGTTCCCTGGCCCCAGATTTGAAGGAGTTAAAATAGAAGTCCAATCAACCATGTGGTTCAAAGTGAAACTAAGTCTCTCCTTTGGTCTCATTTCTCAAATCTAATCACTTCTTGTCTCTAATCTCACTTCCTCTTTTGGAACAGGGTTTGGATTGAGGAAGTACCTGGTTGTGTTTGCCATTTAGGAACATGTGTGTGTGTGTGTGTGTGTGTGTGTGTGTGTGTGTGTTTGGAGGAGAGGTATATGTGTAGGATCATAAGGTTTCAAGCTTGATCAGACCTTGGAGACCATTTAACCCAACTCCTTGATTTTATAGATGGAGGAGCTGAGGGCCAGAAAGGGAAAGAAATTTGTCTAAACTCCAAATCCCTCACATTTTCAACAAACATTACTAAGCAATGGCACACACACACACACACACACACACACACACACGTGCACATATATACATATATACATACACATATGTATGTGCTCCTCCCTGTGCTAAGGATATTATATATACATGTATAATATTAACATTTATTATTTATATATAATATTAAGGACATAATATCCTTAATATTATATATGGTAACATCATATACATATATATATATATATATACACACATACATACACACACGAATATATATGTATGCTAAGTGCACAGCCCCTACCCTGAAGAATAAGCATTTTCAAGTGTCTAAGATTCATTCTCTCCACACAGTCACCAAATGGTTTTCCTAAAGTGAAGGTCCCATCATGTCTTCTTCCTATTCACTCTATTTCATTGGCTTCCTGTGACTTGTAGGACCAAACAGAACTGCTTTATGATTCCTCCCCCGCATCCACCATGAAGCTCAAGCTGCCTTCTCACTGCTCCCCCCCAGGGCACCATCTCCCTTCTGTGTCTTAGGGCTGACTCTCCCCTGTCTGTTGGAATCCCGGGTTTCCCTCTAGACACTGCTCAAGCACCACATTCTACACGAGTCCCTTTCCTTGGCCCACTCATTTGCTAGCATCTTCTCTCAGTTTTTCATATGCCTCTACATCTTCATATTTTCTCCTTGTTGCAGGGCTAGCTCCTTGAGGGTAGGGATTTTCACTTTTTCTTTATGTCTCTGGTGCCTTGGCACCTTCATAAAATTTGATTAATATACGGAGAGGAAATATAGTATGGTGGCTGAAGATCAGCCTTTTAATCAGAAAATACTGGATTCGAGTCCGCTGCTGACACATGCCAGCTATGTGTACTATACTCTTACAGTACCCCGGGTAGCTATAAATTACTGCAAAGTTGCTGATTTGCATTGGTGAAAGAAATTTCCATACCAAGAATGCTAGTACCAATAAAATCCTCCAATCCCAGAAAAAATGACATGTACAAAGACAAGGGCATTAGGGAAGGGGATCATGCATTTAGAACCAGAAAGGGCCTCCTGCTACCTGGGCAGAACCCCTCTCCCCACCCCAGCCATTCAGTGATAAGGAATCCATTGTCTTGGTCACTGAAGGTTTAGGGACAGGAAACAGATTGGATCAAAACTGGGCTTTAGGAGCCAGTACAGGAGGCCTGAAAGGTGAAAGGGCAGCTTGAAGAGAGGGAGACAGGTTAGGAGACCTTTAAATAGATTAGGCATGAGAGAAGGAGACTGGACAGGGCAGTGGTCTTGCCAGCCCTAGTCTATGTACAAGAATCAGAGAGAGAACCACAGTGAGACTGTCTCTTGGAGGTCAAGGAGGTGACGTTCTTGAAGAACTGACTACCTTTCAGGAGAAGAAGGGTACCATGGGAGTTTGAGAATTCCTTAGGCCTAACCTCAATTTCAACCCTGGCAGGGGTGGCAGAGTTTGGGCTCTAGCTGTCTGAGGAAAACATGGTTCCCTCCTAGTTTCCTGCATGATCTTTGGTTGGAAGGGGTTGAGCTGAAATGGGAGTGGATCCTGCTCTCCTGGTCTCTGGGAAGGGGCAGGAGAATATTACAGCAGATGAGGGAGTATTTAAATCCTGAGGGTGGTGAAGGGCTGGGCATGAGTGAGGAAGGCCTGGCAAGGCTGACTCAGATCTGAATATTTAAGGTTTGATAACAAATTTAGCAGTTTGAAGAAAGTTATGAGAATGCATTGTTGTACAGTTCCCTCTGACTTTTGTTAGATAAGAAATATGGCAACATTTCAGGAATCATGAAGGATTAATTAGTTATATCCTCGATGGAATAGATAGCAAAGGGGATGAGACCAAAAAAGGTCACAAATGCTGATCCTGCAGAATTATAGCTAGTTTATGAGATGAGGGGAAATAGGAATGAGTGTGGAAGGCTTCTAAATGTACCATAGTAACCTTGGGACTTCTCAGGCGATTTTGGTGAAGGGTGGAGCATTGTGGGAGATGCCTTCAGGCTTTGTGGATCAGGAAAGACTGAAGAAAAAAGGACAAAATATCCTTAATATTATATATGGTAACATCATATATATATATATATATATATATATATATATATATATATATATATACATACATACACACACTCATATATATATATGCTAAGTGTGGATGTAGAATGGATATGGAGCCCTGGAGTCATCAAGAGCTGAGCTCAAACCCTACTTCAGTCATTTCCCAGCTTTGTGACCCCAAGCAAGTTGCTTACCTCTAGGCCTCAGTTTATACATCTATAAAGTGAAGGGGTTGAACTAGAGGACCTCCAAGGTCCCTTCTAGCTCCAAATTTATCATCTTTTGACCTCATTTCATCTGCATCAGATGATATTTCCTAGGGGACTAAGGACAGGGAGGTCAAAGGGAAACAGTAAATGGAGGAAGAAAAAAAATGGAGGCAGTTGTCTTAGAGTCAGGAGCACCTGGTTCCATATCCTACCTTAGTCATTTAGTAACTGTGTGACCTTAGTCAAGTCACTTCATTGCTCTGGGCCTTAGTTTCCTCACCTGTAAAATTTGGTGTTGGCTTTAATGACTTCTAAGGTCTTTTAAATCTACAATCCTTGGCAGCCTCTGGGCAAATGAGTTGGACTATAAATAAAGGATATATCCTGATCCCATGACCAAGTGAAATCACATGAGACAGAAAGGCTGCTTAGAAGTCCCTTTCATGTCTTGGTCTCTGTACTACTTTGAAAGCCTAGCCCTCTCTCGGGTGTGGGATGGAGAAGCCATAATTGGCATATGAATGAAATGCAAACACAGAAGACAGAGGAAGAAAAGATTCATCTGCTGACCCCCCAAGCTTAGCACATTCAGCCCAGACAGTAGGAGAGGTGCCTGTCCACCTGAATTCTCCACTCCTGAGCACACAAAATTAGTGGGTCAGGAAGACACAAATTCAAATTCGGCCTCAGATGCTAGTTGTGTGACCCTGGGGAAGTCATTTAACCACTGTCTGCTTAAATAGGGCATTTTGAGGGGCATTTTGTTCCTGGGTTGTAGCAAATGCTTAATAAATGCTTGTTTGTTTCCTTCCTTCCTTCCTTCCTTCCTTCCTTCCTTCCTTCCTTCCTTCCTTCCTTAAGGTAAATAGATTCCCTGGGAAGCTCTCATAGCATTGAGATCCCCAGCAGATTTAGAGCTGAAGGTAGCTTTAGCTTAATAAACTTTTATAGTTACCTATTTCCTTTAGCATAAATATAGATCCTCTGGCTTTGAAAACCCTTCAACTTGTCTTTCCAAGCTTAGCATTTTCCCTCATGAATTCTGCATTCCTTGCAACTCTTGTGACTTGAAGCCAAATGGTCTTTATAGTAACTATACCACATATCTTTGTTACAAGATCTAGCCTCTAATTGAATACTCCTAGTGACAGGGAGTTCTCTACCTAACATGGCAACTGGCTCCATTTTACAACACCCCTAATTAGTATATGGTTCTTCCTGTGTGTTTCTTATACCCACAGATTTCAGTTCTGCCTTCTGTAGTGACACAGAGTATTTATTCCCTCAAAGGGAAGGGGAAAACTCTGAAGATCTGACACATTTGCTTCAGGCTGGTCCATAGTGGGGGGACTTTACAGTGAACAACCTGTCTTTGTCTCTTTGCTCTTGAGCAGAAACATGAGTTCCCTTTCTCATGTGTTCCACTGCTTATTGGAGACGAGAAGAATGTTGAGCCCAAAATGTGGAAGAGAAACTGGCTGAATCCCCCTCCCAGAGCCACAGATAGGTCAACTCCCTGCTCAGTTCAGCAGGAGCAGGAAATCATCAGGTCACAGATGGAGAGCTGGAAGAGATCCCATAGATCATTTGGTCCAATGCTCTCACTTTACAGAAGGAGAAACTGAAGTTCAGAGAGGTCAAGAAATGTGCCTGAGACTGCACAGGGAGTAGGTGGCAAAGTCAGGAGATCAAGCAAGAGTAAGATTCAAACCTAGGCCCTTACTATGTGGTCTTCCCATTATGCCACACCTCCTCTCTCTATTCATTCAACCATCTAACCCTTAAGGCTGATTGATGAGCGATCATGTGCCCTGCCCTGGGCTAGGTACTGTAGGGGTACCAAAAATGTCCCTTCCCTTGTCTGGTATTCTTTATGCATCTGCACATGAGAGAGAAGATGAAGGCTCTTAACTTGGGACCTACAGCCCCCCTCATTCCTCTCCCCCTACCAGGGATCTGTAGATAGATTTCAGGGGATCCATAGACTTGGATAAAAAAAGACATTTTTCTCTCAATATAATTGGTTTCCTTTGCAATTCTAGGCACTTTATTTTATGTATTTAAAAACATCATTCTAAGAGGTAGGTCCATAGGCCATGATACACTGCCTAAGGGACATTCCAAGAAAAATCTTGACCCCTAGACCTGGTCTCTAAGGTAGACCTTCTTTTTCTAAATTCTCTGACCTTGTGAATAAGGTAGAGTACCCTCAAAAAACTGAGTCTAGTAAGAAAGATGCCATGTACACAACCTTTTATTATCATGACTATAAGCTCCTTGAGGGCAGGGGCTGTTTAATTTTCTCCCACCTTTTCTCCAGGATGAAAATCTATATGTTCCAGGTCTTACAGTGAGAAGTCTTCCCATGTATGAGGTGACCTTGATGGAGGCTGATTTCCCTTCCTCTTCAAATCCTGTGACTCTGTGTTAATTTTTTGTCTCTGCAGCCCCAGAACTCTCACTCTCCATTATATTATACCATTTGTTTATGGGGAAGTTTTGTCATCTTGGGGAGCAGAATCTAAACTCTTGTTTTTCATTTTTGTATCCCCAGCAAAGATAAAGGAGCATTTCACCCTATAGACCATTCCATCCCAGTTCTGCTGAGATCCAATGAAATCAACCCTTGAAGTTGATTGTTTTCTTGCCCCAGTTCTTCTAGGCCTAGGGCCTGGTATATCACAGACCTTTAATAAATGCTGAATTGAACTTAATAAAGAAGTATGGATGGGGTTCAACATGTTGGAAGAACTTGAAAGATGGGGAAATCATCTTTTTGTAGGAAGGCTACCTACAAGAAGAGTCAATGCAAGGCAGCACACCCATCAGTCTGAGCTCCCCGACCCAGGCTGGAGGGAGGAGGTGGCTAGCAGAAGAGTGACATCCCCCATAGCCTGGTAATATCTCCCAATTCTTGCTCATGTGCTTATGAATTATTTGCCTTGTAGATTCATCTTTTAACCTTTGGATCTGTAATGAAAATACAAATTTAAAGATCTTCCCTGCACCTAGCTTAAGTGCACCTGGAGCCTGTGGTGGGAGGCTTGTTTTTCAGGAAAGCCCACACCTTGATACTTTGTGATTGGGCAGTGGGTCCAGAAGGTTGTTACATTCTCTGAGCCAGGAGAAGGCTATATAAACACTGAGGAGAGGCTTTGCTTTGGGGCTCACTTTGAGAAGTGTTGTGTGATTTGACCAGATGAGACTCTGGGAAGCCGTTCTTGAGAGCCCCCTGGCTTTGAAAACCCAGATGTTGATGCCTCCCTCTCTGGTAACTGTAATTTTGTATTGATATAATGGTTGGACAGTTTGGAAGCCTGTCTGTTTGATCTGTAAGTGCTGTAACTCTGAAGTTCGGGGTGCTGACCTTTTTCCCCTGAACTAGGTAAATGGTATATGTTTGTATTATTAAAGTGTGCTTGTTAACTGATTTTGAGTTGCTTTCCTTTTGAAAAGCAGATCTAAGAACCTGTGTTGGCAGTCACCCTGGGGATATTGGGGTGCTTGCTGCTACAGGATCTCAAACTAGCTTCCCTTTACTGTACTTAGAAGATGCAAATGGACCTTTGTAGGTGCTGGGATTTTCCCACTTCCTTTTTTCCCCATTGCAACTCAACAAACTTAAAAATTAAGCAATTACTGAGTACAAGGAAGAGTGTTAAGGGCTAGAGATACAAAGATAAGGCAACAATAATCCCTGCCCTCAAAGCAGATGTAATGTAAAATACCAGGTAACCTTTGAGGGGAAGGCACTATTCGCTGGGGATTCTGGGAAAGACCAGCTCTAGAGGTAGAATTTGAGCTGAGTATTGATGGAAGCCAAGGATTCTAAGAGGGTGATGTGAGGAGAGAGAGCCTTCCAGGCATAGAGATGGGAGCTGGAGTATTGTCTGTGAAGGATGGCAATTAGGACAGTTTGCTTGGAATTCAGCCTACGTCTGCTTGTGCAATCAGCTTGGAAAGACAAATTGAAGTCAGATTGAAGAGCAGGACATGGCACCCACTGCTAACTCTCTCTCCAATCTCTCTTCCTGGTTGGCTCACCTCAATCTGCAGTTACCCTGGTAGGTGGAAGTGGTTTCCCAGAAGGGTGGCCATATTGTTACACCTCACTTTCAGGTAACTAGGTTTAATTCTGGTGTTGGAGGAGACAAGTCTGCTACTCACCGTTAATTCTTGAGCAATGACCTTTGTGCTTCCCATTTAAATAAATCAGCCAAGATGACACAATTAAACATTAATCATAAAGCATTCACTAAACACATAACAGAACACGTCACATTCTACCACCAATGTATCCAGCGTCCACAAGACAGAGTGAACTTAACAATCAACCAACATGTACTGAATGCTTCCTGTGTGCCAAGAACTATGCTAAGTGCACCAAGCAATAAGGAACATCAGCAAGCAGATCTCCATGCCCTGGGCAGGTCCCAACTCTGGGTGGCAGTCCTGAGTGTACCTGAGTCTGTGCCACACGTCACTTGCTGGGTCCATGGTCTCCCATTGGAAGAATCTTCTTTTCTGCCTTGCTCAGGCTACCGAAGTCACATTAAGCTTCTTTTCAGCAAACAGCCCTAGATAAATGTTTCTGGAATGGATGAGGATGATGTGTGAGGATGTTCCAAAAATTTGCCCTGCCTACACTCGAGTCAGTTTGGGATTGTGCATGGGCCCTTTGGTTGGTGTTTGCTTTGTGTTACTATTTGGTCTAGACCTGTGATTTCACTGGTGTGGTGAGTTCTTGGTGTGGAAACTTTCCACTGATGGAGATCAGGGACTTGTCCATAACATAAAGTCTTCGGAAACTACCTGGAGGACAGTGAGAGTGTAAGTGACTTACCCAGGGTCACAAGGAAGTATGATCCATGTCAGCACCTGAACCCAGGTTTTTCTGATTCTGAAGCCAAATTTCTTTCAGCTATTCCACAGCACCTCTCAGTAAACCCACTTAATCAAGATCGGGCTCACTGTGTCTTGAGTTTGCATCATGGAAAAAAAGATCCATGCCAAGAGCTGGGTTGGCTTCTGAATGTAGCCTCAGTGCTGGGAGGCCACCCCAGCTGCATGTGGTGTCTTCCTTTTCTGCTGGCAGGAAGGAGATACTCACCCAGGAAAGCCACAGAGGGAGGGGAACCAGACATGCCATTTCTTCAGGCCAAGCAGCTCATTTGCAACTGCTCTTTTCATGGTCAGGGCAGAAAAGAGCATCTGTTTCCTCCAAGGAGGGACAGTTCATACCACATCGCACCGGGTCCAGGACGGAGGTGATGTGGTTCTCACGCTGTTCACCTCAAGCAGTAACGACTCCCATTTGCATCCCTTACCTCATTGAGTCTTCACAAGGGCTGCGGGAGGTCGCTGACTTGAAGCTATATTGCCTAGTGGCTAGAGCACCAGGTTTGGATCCTGCCTTAGACACTCTGCTCAAGAGTGAACCATTTCATTCATCAAGAGCCTGCTTAGAATACTGGAAAGTGTGCTGGGCTTAGAATCCCCATTCTTCATCTATCAGCTATATTGTACTGGGGAAATCACTTCACTTTGTGGTGCCTCAGTTTCCTCCTCTGTAAAAGGGGGAGCTTGGACTTGATGCCCTCCAAGTTCTCTTCCAGCCCTGAGCCTATGCACCTGTAAAATGGGTATAATACCATGGGCACAGGAGTGTCTGTGAGTACGAGATTGCGAAAACCTTAAAATATCGTATACGATTATCCTATAGGGCTGGAAGGGACATTAGAGGTCATCTAGTCAACTGCTCTCTCATTTTACAGAGCAGGCCCAGAGAGGTACAATGACTTGTCCTGGGTCACACAGATGACAGAAGCAAGATTTCAACCTATGCCCCTTAAGCCGGGGCTCCTCTCACTGAACACACTACAGCTCTACACTCAGACATTATTATTTCTGTCCCCATTTGGCAGATAAGGAAAGGTGATTTCAGAATTTAACCAATAGACCTGGGAGTTGGGGTCTTCTGACCCAAGTTTAGCCCTTCTCCCAAGGCCAGGATACCTACTAGTCTGACTCCTTCATTTTATAGATAAATAAACTGGTCTGGAGAGGGAGGAGTGGCTTAAATCTGTTGTTCTGTCTGGCTCTTCCTGGTCCCCTTGGGGTTTTCTCTTGTCTCCCTCTCCCTCCCTCTTTTCTTTTCTCTTTCCTCTATTTCTCTCTCTCCTTTCTCTATTTCTTTCCCATTGCCATTCTCCTCAAACACACTGCCTTTTTCTTCATCCCTCCATCTTGTTAGGACTGGCCCCAAGGCATAACTAAAGTAGGAAGTCTGAGGATTGGAGGAGGGTTAAACCTGCCCAGTCTTCTAGATGCTGTCTGAAATCTCTTTAACATTGGGACACAAGCAACAGAACCAAATTCCTTGAGAGCTGGAAGGGACTTGGGAGATTATATATCTAGTCTACCCATTATAGGGAGGAGAAAACTGAGGGACAAAGAGGAAAAGGGACCGGCACAAAGTTAGTGACAAAGCCAGGACAGATCAACAGTTGAGCACTCTTCCCATTTATTTTGGGTCAGGATACTGGCAGAACTGAGGAGCCTTGAGTCAGCTCAGTACTTGAGCAGCACCAACAGGGTCTGTTGGAAGCTGTAGAACAGACCTAGGGTGTTTGAGTGGTCTATGCTCTCAGGCACAAGGCTCTGGGACACATCTGGGCTCTTTGGGGCAAGGAATCTATAAAGATGATTTTAGGACTTGGATGGGGAGCATCAGAGACTCCTGGGAACTCTTTCTGACTGGCTACTTTTGCCAGTAGCTTATCTGCCAGTTGACTTCCTGAAGGCTGCTGTCACATCCTTGGGGATTGCCTCTACCTGAGAGTTGTTGGATATGTTCCTATTAAAGGATTTTTTTCAAATTTATCTGTACCCCTTGGACTCTGCATGCCTTATTGTACCAGATGTGCATCCATGACCGAGATGCCATTCCACTGCACCATCTATTCTTTCCCCAATCAGAGATCAGGGTTAGAGGGTTTATACTTGTGGGAGAGGTGATCAGCACCTGGAATCCATGATAAAGTATAAATCTTTGATATCAGGGCCTTTCTTGAGAGCAGATTTTGGGAAGAAGTGTGAAGAAGGCAGGCAGCCTCCTGGGAAGCTTTACTGGGGGAGAGAAAGCGGTGATTCTCAATTCTGAGATGTTAGAGAATGGTTGAGCTGGAAGGAACCTTAGAACATGAACTATCAGAACTAGAAGGGATATTAAAACATAGAATGTAGAATTCAGAGATGGGAGAGACCTTAGAAGAAAGAACATAGAATTAGGAAAGGCCTTAAAGATCTTCCAGTCTGCCCTCCTCGTCTAACAAATTTCGAAACTGAGGCCCAGAGAGGCAAAAAAAAAAAAAAGATAACAATAATAACACATTTATTGAGGGAGCTACCATGTAGTTTTCAGAAAATTGGACTAGAAGTCAGAAAGAGGTGGGTTAAAATCCGATGTTATGTACTAAGTTTTCTTATCTGTGAACTGAGGGGGTTGAATGTGATGATGTTCCAAGTCTATGATCCTATGATGACATTGCACAAGAATGTCCAGAAGTCCTTGGTCAAGAGCACCCATGACACTAGGGTAGAATGCAGCCCTCTCATGTTGGCCTCTCATTATCTAAAATGTCACCGTGAGCTATTGGTTACGTTGTTCTTCCTTTAAGCCCTATTCCCTTGACCCCATCACTTCTGCCCTTTGTGTCAGTCCTATCCATGGCCAAAGATAACTTACTTCTAGGTAAACTCTCTAACTGGAGAAGGACGTTGCAAACCACTCTATATCTTCTCCAAGAATGACCCAAATGGGGTCATGAAGGTTTGGACATTACTGAAACAACTCAACAACAAAATTCTCCAACAGAAGTGTGTTCATCTTGTTCTATCTGAACAAGGAGGAAAGGATGTCAGGCCTGGAAGAATTCTTTAAAAATGAGCCTGAGGATGCTTGAGCTGAAAGGAACCTAAGAACACACACTAGAGAACATTAGTCTTCATCTAATTTGGCCTTCTCATTTTACAGAGGAAGAGCCAGAAGGTTAAAAAGATAATATTTGTAAAGTGCTTAACACTTTAACACTAAGTAGGCACTTAGTAAAAGCTTGCTTCCTTCCTTCCTTGACACAAGCCAGGGACATGGAAGGGAAGGAGAGGATGCAGATGTTGCTGCTTACACTGACTATATTTGGAGCCCAAAGGCTATAGGAGGGAACCCTGATATAGAGCCAGAGATATGTAGCCACCCAGGATGCTACAGCTTCCATGCCACACTGATACCTAAATTTTGACCACTGGACTTCTCCAGGAGAAGATGGCTACTGTTTTCCCACTGGCACTTGTATGAAATCAACCCCTTTTTGTGGGCAGTGGGAAGAAGGCAGGTTATAGTGAGAATTCTCTCATCCACTAATTTTCTCATGAGTTACTTTGCTATTCTGTCTTGATTAAATACTTCACTATTTGATTTATGGCTCTGAAATGGAGATTCAGACCATGATATGCATGATTATGATTAACTCCTTCCCCCCGCAAAAAAAAAAAAAAAACCTCACACCTAAACTCAAGGGAGGGAGGGTTCCAGTTTTCAAAGGGGAACTATGGCATTTAGATGTGGGTAGCTAAATATTTTTAAAAGCAATTTGGGTTAAGTAACTTGCTCAAGGTTACATGGCCAGTCATTATTTACGTGTGGGTGCTCATTTTCTGAGGCCAGGACAGATCCCAGGTCATCCTGACTCCAGGGCTGGCACTCTTACTCACTGCACCACCTAGGCACCCCAGGTTAGCTAAATTTCCATCAAAACCAATGAGCCAACCTTTACATTCTCCCTCTCCACCTCCTCCAGTGAATCCTATTTAGTTTGGTAATTCAATAAACCATGATCTCCGTGGTGTGGTCACAATTTCCAGTGGTGCATATCACAAACCCATTCACATTTTTCCTATTGTTTGATTCTTGTCCACATCTTCTTTTCTGAAGACTTCAACCTTTCACCTCTGGAACTCCCAATTTGGACTCTGCTCATCTGATCAATGAGCCTCTCGAACTGTCTACAATTTCAGACAGACCCCAGCCATGCTTTATTCTATTCCTCAGCCATCTTCTCACCTGCTGCCCTGTGGCCAGGATCAGAAACCATGGTCTGAGCACATAAGGTTTTTTTTCTGGAATTCCTGCTCTGGTGCCCCACTGGTCTGATTGCTGAGCCTGTCCTGGGGCTCATCAGTCATGCCACACACATACATTCTCCAGTTCTGCCATTACTCATGGAAAGGATGTATCAGTCTACTCTAACACGACTTCACTTTTCAACCTAGCAGTTTTCCAAACCCAATACCTTTTTCCCAGTCACCACTGCCCTATATGTGTTATCTTCCTCTATTGTAATGTAAGTACTTCCAAGGTAGAGATTGTATTCACTTTAAAATGTATCTAAGTACCTGGGACAGGGCTTGACACATGTCAAGTCTTTAATAAATGCTTTTTAATTTATTCATTCAATATTCCATAGACACAAAATTGGACAGTCCATCTGTTATCCTTCCCTTTCCATTTATGATTAGCCCACCTCCCTTTCCAATCATACATGACTTTGATTACATCCTTTATGCCACTTATTATGTGCCTATCATTGATGGTAATAAGCTGAACCTACTCACATACACCATTTTTCTTTCCACTGACTTCTTCATGACCCATGATGTTGATGCTCCTAAAATTATGCTGTTCCATGACTCAAGGTTCCAAAGAATCTTGAGGAGAAACTTGATGTTGAAGAGATGGACTCCTGTGGCATGGAATAACCTGAGACTATTGATTTAAGAGAAGAAGGCACACAGGGACTTCTGCCTTCTCGTCTCCTTGAGCTTCTCCAGGGCATCTTTGATCTCTTTGTTTCTCAGACTATATATGATGGGATTTAACATGGGAATCACAGCTCCATAGAATATGGACACCACTTTGTCTTGGTTTTGTGAATTCCTGGCACTAGGATGGAGGTATGCAAAGAGGCCAGAGCCATAGAAGAGAACCACAGCCATTAGATGAGAGGCACAGGTGTTGAAAGCCTTTGCTCTTCCTCTGGCAGAATGGATCTTCATAACTGTTGAAATGATATACACATAGGAGACCAAGACAATAGTGGCTGATGTCCCCCCAACCACACACACAACAGTGAAGTTCACCATTTGACTGAGAAGAGTGCTGGAACAGGAGAGGGTCATCAGGGGAGGAATATCACAGAAGAAGTGGTTAATTACATCTGGTCCACAGAAGTGGAGCTGAAATACAGAGATGGTTTGGACCAAGGCAGTGAAGATGCCCCCAACATGTGATGCCATAGCCATCTTTACACAAATGGAGGGGGACATGACAGCTGCATAGAGTAGTGGGTTGGAAATGGCAATGTATCGGTCATATGCCATAGCTGCCAGGAGGCAGCACTCTGTGCTCCCCATCCCAATGAAGACAAACAGCTGAGCAGCACAGCCTGCAAAGGAGATGGTTTTTTGCTCCCTGAAGAAGTCATAGAGCATCTTGGGGGCGACAGAGGAAGTATAAGCAATATCAACAAAGGATAAATTACTGAGGAAGAAATACATGGGGGAATGGAGATGAGAATCAATCTTGATCAAGATGATGAGGGACAGATTCCAGACTAGAGTCATGAGGTAGATTCCCAGAAACAACACAAAAAGGAAAACCTGAAGCTGTGGATACTCAGTGAATCCCAGAAGGATAAATCTGGTCACGGTTGTGCTATTTCTGCCTGTAGCCATTAATCATCTTTCTAGTGCCTACCAAGAATTTTCTGATAATGATGATCCATATAAAGGAATCCTTATAGTATATCAAAGAATTATAGAATGATAGAGTTGGAAGGGACCTTGGAGGTCATCTGTTCAAATCTCCCATCCCACCAGCAGGTACTTCATGGAGTTTTCATGGACCAGTTTTCAGGCACTAGTGTTAATCTGATTCCTGGATTACTTGCATTTATGCTAAAGTAAAGAAGGCCTAAATTTTGCCACTTTGTTAGTCAACTGGTACGAGCTTAATCATCTCCATTATTATTACCAACATCATCAGCAGAATCAAAGACAGTTCTCTATTGTACTTGTTCCCAGTAACCTCTTGGCAACTTATGCAAGCCTTGGTTTTGAAAGTTAGTTCCTGGAAGTGGTTATGGAAGGTTACAGAGTCACAGAAATTCAAAATTAGAAGAAACCTCAGTAGTCATTTAGTCTAACCCATCCCCCCAAAGAATCCCTACTATAACATACCTGACAAGTGGTCATCCAGCCTGTGCAGGAAAACATCGAAGGATGGGGATACTGTTACCTCCCGGGGCTGCCCATTCTTCTATTACTCAGTTCTAGTTGTTAGGAGGTTTTTCTAGGCTACATTTGTTTCTTTCTACCTTTCATTGTTCCTGGTTCTACCTTCTGGGACCCAAAAGAACAAGTGTGGCTTCTCTTCCAGCGAACAGACAATCCTTCCCACCTATTTGGCAAGAACTGAAATGGCCAGGAGAGATTTACCACTTCTTTTCATCACGGACAGTCCTTATCAGGCTTCAGACATCTGAGATGCCTTGCTCTCCAAGCAGTAGAATCAACATGCAAATGTAAGCAGATAGAAATAGGCATCCTTTCAAATGAAAGAGAGTAGTAACAAGTTTAGAATAAAATTGGGTCTTTCACTTGGTAGTCCTGAAAACAAAACATGACAAGTATCATGTCGTCCCAGACAAGAGGAATGGAGAGATAGTAAAACAGCAGCCTCTCTCTGTTCTCCAGTGCACTGCCAGAGCTACATCTCCATCCTACCCGGAATCCTGGAGTGTTAGAATACAGAGCATAGCAAAGCAAACCTGGATAGGAACTTGAAACACAGAATATAGAGCAGCAGAGCTGTAAAACGACTCAGTCCCTAAAATATTAAAGATGAAAGGTGGGGTTCTTGGTCAAGTGAAGGTTTGATTGTATGGCCTCTGGGATTCCTTCCAGCTCTTAGATTCTGGGATTCTGACCTCAGGACATAAAAGGTCAGAGCTAGAAGAGAGCTTGGAACAAAGATAGAAGATTTCAAACCTGGGAGAGACCTTTGAAAATGGATCTGAGGAGGTTAGAGCCAGCCAGAAGGGACTGTAGACCATGGGAACTGGGATAGTAGGCTCCTTATTTTACAGAGAAGGAACAAGAGGGTCAAAGAGGGGAAGTTACTTTGTTTAGGGTCACATCGATAGTAAGCTGTGGATGTGGGATTGAACAGCAATAATAGTAGCTAACTTTATATGGTGCTTTAGGTTTGGAAAGCACTTTTTACGTTATCTCATTTGATTCTCACAAAAAAGCTTGGTGTAATTATTATCCCATTTTACAGGTGAGGAAACTGAGTCTGACAGAGGTAAAGTGAATTGCCCAGACTCACAAAACTAGAAAGTGTATGAAGCTCCAAATTTGGGTCTTCCTTATTCCAAGACCAGTAGTTTACTCACTATACAAAAATCAATAGAAAATATATCAGATGGGAGTAAAAACTTTCTTAGGATTAGGTGCTGAAGCTGTGCCCAGATAATATCTCCCTCATTTGATGCTAGACCCTCCACCATAAGCAACGGTTTCCTTTGTGGGAATCATTTCCCCTCTGTACTCAAGCCTCTTTTCATAAAGTTATTGCTTTGGGGAGAGCATAAGGGGTTAAGTTACTAAGGTTTTATGCATTTATGGGTGAAGGAATTCATTTTGGATCCCTTTACCTTCATCCTGAGAGACCTGGGCTCTGAACTGGAGAGATTTCACTGGGGGAAGGTGGGAGATAAGGGAAGCATGAGGGACCCTGAGAAAAAAATGTCACCTCTATGAAAAGCACATTCACAGAGAGCTCGATACTACCTAACCTATGGAATCTCATTTGAATCTGACATTGAATTTATTTTTTTTCATAGGATTTTGGCACATATTTAGTTCAATTCCTCTCACTTTCATGAGGAGGAAACAGTCCTAGAAAGGAGAAGTTACCAGGTAGTCGACCTGGGATTCAAACCCTTGTCTTCCTAACTACTCAGAATCCAGGGCCCTGAGGATTATACTCAGCTACTTCTCTGTCTCCACCTCCTACTGGAAGTTCATTCTAATCCCTCCAAGTTGTTCATGGCCTCCCCAAAGGAGTCACCTCGTATCAACTTTGAATATTATTTTTGTATTCTTTGTTTCTGAGTACATGTGGTTTCTCCCCTATGACTATAAGGGGGGAAAGTTTTTTGTTTTGTCTTTGTATTTACAACACCTAGCACACTGCTTGACCGCTAAAGTGTTTAATAAATGTTTGCTGAATTCAGTCAAATTGAATAGGTCAATTAAATGTCTTACCAATTTTCCAGTTTGCCAATGAAATAACTTCTGCCAAGTCCACCTAGCTAGTGAATGAAATAACAGCAGCAACCCTTCCCTCAATGTTCTTTTCTGTTCTTGAGTTTTAAGTGGATACTGTAATCCTGGTCTTGGTTCCTATCCCCCTTTAAACATAACCTGGATATCCAAGCAGTCCTTGGGGAAAAGCTTCTAAAAGAGGCAATCAAAGGTCACTGGGGAGACTCACCCCCATTCTCTTCCCGGTTTCAATTTGATTGTGGGAGCACAGGTATTTGAGAAGTCTGGGTTTTCTCAGTTCCTTATTTATTTCAGGAATTGAAGCCCTACTCTTGACTGGGAAATGGTGGCTCAAGAACCAGGAAGGTTCCAAGTCAGTCACTTACACTGTCTACTAGATGGAAGCTGAGGAAAAGTCTTCTAATTGATAACAAAAGCTGGTATTTGTGGCCTGTGCAGTGGAGAGTTTAAAGGGAATCCAGTGGCCAGTCACCTCCTCGGAGTCTAGCTTTGGTCGCCAAAGGCTGGGCTTCTAATTAAAGTATGAGCAGATAAGGCAGGTTTGGGGGAGCTCAGGAGCGGAGAAATCCTCAGCGTCTCTGGGGGACAACTGATTCCCATTAGTCCTGGTTTCTTCATTGGTTCTGGTCCTTCCTGGCTAGTTTTCACTTTTAAAAAATCCCTCTAGGCAGGGGGACTTTATACTTAGAAAAACTCTTGGTGACGCACTGATGCCTACTGGAAAGAGGAAACAAGAGAACCCTGGGTCAAAGCCCATGCATGGGCTATGGATTCAAGATGGTTTTTTTGAAGCTCTGAGAGGCAGCCAGGTATGGAGGGAGGGACAGCCTGGGAGGCAGAAACTCCCAGATTCAAGTCCTCAATCTGAAAAATCAATCAGTAGCATTTATGACACAATTATCATGTGCCAAGCATGGTGTGAAGCACAGGAGCATTGCTGCTCAGTCTGCCAGGATGTGCCAGAGACAGAACTCAGGCCTGTAGATTCCCAGGCTGCAGCTGGGATTCCATCCACATTGAGCGCTCCTATTAAGGAAACCAGTGAAAATCAGCAAATCTTCTACAGCTTGCCTGGAGTCTGTGGACTTTAAAAATCTGTAATAATAACTATTCCAATACAATTGGTTTCCATTGTAACCTGGTGTATTTTACTTTATGCACTTTATAACATTACTCTTTGAAAGGGTCCATAGGCTTCCCCAGACAGCCAAAGGGATCCATGATGAACACCTGCATTAGAGAGTTGTCTGAGGTCTTCATAAGTCAAGTGCCAGAGGCACAAAGCCAGACATCAGAGGTGAAACTGAACATAGGTCTTCCTGACTCCAAGGACAGCTTTCTACATCATGCTCATTCTCAACTCGTAGAGATTGTAAACAATAAATGTTTCTTGAATCAAGCTGAATTGGTGGGTAGTAGGGGCAGCTAGGTGGCACAATGGTTAGAATGCCAGGCCTGAAGTGAGAGAGATTCATCCTCCTGAGTTCAAATCTGGCTTCAGACACTTATAGCTGCATTACCTTAGGCGAGTCATTTAACCCTGTTTGCCTTAGTTTCCTTGTCTGTAAATTGAAAATGCCAAACCATTCCAGTATTTTTGCCAAGAAAGCCCCAAATTGGGTCACAAAGAGTTGGGCACTACTGAAATGACTGAATGACAACAAAGGGATGTCTAATGGTATAAACTCAAGCTCTGGGATCAGAGACCTGGGCTTCAGCTTCCCCATGTGTAAAAGGAGGGAGTTAGACTAGGTGCCATGTGAGGTCTCTGCCAGCTTTAGATCTATGGTCTCATGAACCTGAAATGGGACAAGGGTTTGCAGAAAGACAAATTCTGGAGTTTCGTGATTCTGTCTGGGGGTAAATCCTGGATTTGGCCAATTGATATTTTGTCCTATTAAAGGATGGTTAGTTTGTTAGGGTTTTCTTTTGTTGGAACCAGTATGGATGGAGGAAGGGGTGCCACGCTAGCATCAATCCATTCAGCTCTTCTTGTCGGCATGACACTGTGATAAACAGGAGATAATAAGCAGCTAACCTGAAATCATTCCCAATGGAGGGAACAACATCTACTCACATCATTATGATAGAGAGGAGGGCAAAGGAAGGAAAATCACTGGCATCTTTGGGCCACCTTTAAGTTCCACAAAGCTCTTGCTCTTGGTAAGCACAAGATGTCTGATCTCCAGAATGACTTTGAGAGAGTAAGTTATGTTGTTTATTATAAATACACAAATTAACTATAAAAGGCATATGAAGAAAGCTGCTATCTGCATCCAGAGAAAGAACTGATGAAGAGTATTCTAGAATAATTTTACATCTATACACACACACACACACACACACACACACACACACGTACCTATTTTTGTCTAATAGCAGAATCTCTAGCGCAGGAGAAGAGGGAGGGGAGAAAAAAGAGGAAAATATACACGATAATTTGGTTGTGTATTTGAAAGGAGGAGCAAGTTGTGCACAGTAGATTTGTGGTTTCAAATACCATCATCATTTTTATTGTACCATATTATGGAAATGCTTGCTCCATTCCATAAATTAAAAATAAATTTTAAAAAAATAGAGTTACTTCAACAAGACTGTATGAAGGTTAGGGGTTGGAGATATGGTTAGAATGGGGGAAAAGAAACAACAAAACAATACATTCTCTGGAGTTTGAGGACCTGAGTTCAAATTCTACCCCTGTAACTATCTATGTGACCTTGAACAAGTCATTTAACTTTTCTGAGCCTCAGTTTCCTTATTCATAAAATGAGATAATTCGACTACATGGCCTCATAGGTCATCTCCAGCTTTGGTTCTATGATGCTATGATGCTGAGACTAACCATTGCAAGACATAGAGGGATAGCATGAGCAAAGTATGGATAGTGGGTCAAAGACAGGAGAGAATCAGTAGTTTAGTTTACCTGGGATATAGCATGCATAAAAACTGGGCACGAGGCTTAGAGTCAGGAAGACTAATTGTCATGAGTTCAAATCTGGCCCCAAACACTTACTATCTGTGTGACCCTGGGCAAGTCATTTAATTCTGTTTGCCTCCCTTTCCTCATCTGTAAAGTAAACTGGAAAAGGAAATGGCAAACCACTCCAATATCTTTTCCCAGAACACTCCAAATGAAGTCACAAGAATCAGACATGACTGAAAAATTAAAGGGGAATGTCTAGAAAGGTAAGTTGAGGCCAACTAGGAAGTAACATTAAATGGTCAGAATTATCAGTCTATACTTTGAAAATTGAAAAGAAAGCAAAGTTTTGGAATGTGTTTCCAGGAAGAGAAGACCCTAAGCAGTAAAATGTTCGAAGTCATACATCAAATAGGATAGTGAAGTGATTTTTGAACTCATTGAATGACCACACCGAAAGAGAAGCCACTGATTGGTGGATATCGGCTTGGAGGGCCTTGAGTAGAGTTCCTTGGGTATCTCTATATGGTCCTGTGATGTTTGCCATTTTGACTAGTGTCTGGGATAAAGACATTGATGACGTGTTTGGAGATGACATGATATGAGGAAATGCAGTTGATATGTTGAATGATAGAATCTCCACAAGATTTGACAGAGGCTAAATTGTGGGTTAAATCCAATAAGATGAACTTTAATGCAAAACTAGGAAGTCTTAAATTCGGTTTTCTAAAATGAATCTCACAAGTACAAGATGGTAGAACTGGGACTCAGCAACAGTTATCATTTTGTTCTCCGGTTTTTTGGTAAATTGCAAGTCAATCTAAGTCAACAGTGTTGAGTGGTCTAAGGCTGCATAAGAAGGGCATAGCACTCAAGAATTAGGGGATGGTCCTGCTGTACGTTGACCTTAGAACCCACATGGAGTGTTGTATATGGGCACTGCATTCTCAGAAGGACATTGTTAAACTGAAGGGCTTCTGGAGGAGGGCATATAGTCTGGAGAAGCGCCTCTGGATCATGCCATATGGGGCTAGCTAGGTTGGAGGAAAAAAAGATGTCTAGCCTGGAGAGAAAACTCAGAGATGATATGAGAGTTATCTTCAAGTATTAAAAGGAGCTGTTGTGGGGAGGAGAGATTGGCTTTGTTCTGTTCAGCCCCAAAGGACAGAAGCAAGGCTAATGGTTGGAATTCAAATACACACACACATAGACACACACACACACACACACACACACACACACACACACACACAATTTGATGTCAGGGAAAATTTCCTAACAACTTGAGCTTGCCAAAAGCACAGTGAGCTGCCTTGGGAAATGTGGACCCTCCCCCTGCACAGCTGCCCCCACTTCTTTAACCAAATTTGTCAGGGTGTCAGAAAGAGGATTATTGGCCAGGCATAGCTCAGACTCGATGGCCTCTGAGGCTCTTTCCAGTTCTGGAATTCTGTGAAGTCATGCCAGCTCTGTTAGGCAGCTGTGGCCTGTCCACATATACCACCCCTTGTCTGGTCTCCAGGGGACAGCCAATCCCTTAGCATGAATGTCTGGAGTGGGGGAGGAAGAAAGCCTGAGAAGGCCAATCAGTGAGACAATTTTCACTGAGAGAAACATCTCCCCATCCCTAGAGAAGCCATTTCAAGGTGGATCCCCTTGCCTCAACCCAAAGCATTTTTGGAACACTACACAGTGTGTGGAATTCTGATTGCATGACTTTGAGGGAGGTACACTGAAACACCAAATTCCTCCCAGAAACAGACTCCAAATGACGCACAGCCCATCACTTGGAAAACACCCTGGCCCAGTCTCATCTTGAAAGCAACATTTTCTTGGCCACAGTTCAGTTTCAAGGCAAAAAAAAAAGGCAACACTGACCGGAGCCATGGAGATGAACTAGGGAGCAAAAATTAGGCAGGGCTGCACAGCTGTACTCCAGATGCTGGGAGAGAGGCAAGTCCAGGGTCTTGCTTTTATGATACCAATACAATCACAAAAAAAGAACACTGTAGTCATATAACTATGTGCTGGTTGGTTTGGGTTTGTTTGTTTTAGTGGGGGCAGAGAGATCTATTCTATTTTTCTTTTAAACTTTGAAGAAAATGCCTTCCCTTTACCCAGTCCAGTACAATTTCTCTCATACCTCCCATAATATTTTGTTTGAATCTCTCTGATGAGTTTATTATGTAATATGATGTGTTCTAGTTGGATGTGTATTGAGAAACTGTGTAGCCCATTTACGATCCCAAGGTGGGGATGGGGTGCAATGGGGTGGGGAGGAATTGTAAAATTATAAACTTAGAGAAGGAAGGGGCCCCAGAGATCATTTTGTCTCACTGCCTCATTTTATCAATTTAGCCCAGAGAGGCTACATAATTTGCCAGGGTCACAGAGCCAGTGGCAGAACCAAAATGTTCCCCCAGGTCTTATTCTGAATCCAGAGCTCTTTCCATGGGACCACTCAAACATTTTCTCAATGAGGATGTGTAGGAATAGATCTTGGAATATCATGATCTTTGAATGGTCAGTTGCAAGTGACTCAGATTGCAACAGACAGATATGGGGTGGATACAGGTAGGATGGAGTGTATTTCCAAAGACTCGTGGGGATTCAAGATTTCACTTAAGGTAGAATATATGCTCCTTAAGGATAGGTGGCTTAAATCTTTGGACTCTATCCCTGGGACCCCAAGTCTGATTTGTAAGCTTTTGTCCTCCCTTCTTTGGAAGCAGGCCTTCTGGTTGTTTCTTGGCCTTTTCCAAACTATACTGCCTTCACTCTGGCCATTCCCCTTTCCCCAGAACTGCCCCTGGATTCTGTCCCTGGGACCCCAGACTATGGAAGGTGAATTGTTGCCTTATCTTGCCCAGAATCCAGCCTCCACCTCACTTCCAAGCCATGGTACACTAAGGCCCCTCCCCCTTCTAGCTTTATTTTTATGTGTGCTGGCTTCTCCTGTTAGAATATTTCTTTGAGGACAGAGATTGTCTTAACTGGTCATATTTGCATTCCTAATGCTGATTAGTACAATGCCAGGCACATGGTAAGTCCTTATCCATGCTTTTCTATTAATTAATTCAGTATTTATATTCCAGCACCTAAAACAGTGCCTGGCATATAGCAGCTACTTAATAAGTAGTAGTTGATTGGTTGATTTACTTAGGAATGTTATGAAGGAAGTAAAGGATGAGAAAAGGCTGGTCATGTAGAAGGATTGGGGGTAACCATACAGAACAGCTTAAGGCAGAGTTGCAGGACCTATGAAATACAGAAAAACCTAGAGGAAGACCTCCATCGTGTTGGGTGGACATTCTACAATGGGCGTGTGGGAAAACATGGACTGCCATGGTGCTGAAGAAGAGCTGGGAGGGCTGCTATCGGCACTGATGGAGAGAACGCCAGCATCAGTGGGGTTGCAGTTCAATCAGGATATTAATCTGTGTGTCTTATTCCCATATGAGACTGTAATATCCTTGAGTGTAGAAACTGTGTCTTATCTAAACTCTACACCTCTCCTCAGGCCCAGCACAGACATTTACACCCAGTAGACACTGGATACATTTTTTAAAATGAGCTTCCTTGATGTTTCTATTGAATGGATCAGATTTGTTTGGGAAGGCAGAAAGAAAGTATCTTCCCAGATGTAACCATTTTTCCACCTCCCAAGTTCATAGCCTTGGTGTTATCCCAGACTCCTTCCTTCCTCTCTCTCCCTCTCCTTCTTCTTGCTTATACAATCAGTTGCCAAATCCTTTTGTTACTTCAGCAACCTTTCTCAAATCCATCCCTTCTTTCTGCCTTTCTAGCCATTATCCTAGTTCAGGTCCTCAACACCTTTTATCTGTGCTATTGTCCTGATCTTCTAATTGTTTTCCCTTCCCATGCCCATCTATCCTCCACTCAACCACCAGTGATTCTCCAAAAGCGCAGGTCTGAACTTGTCAGGTTCCTGCTTAATCACCTTGCACCTTCCTACCTTTCCAGTCTTATCGAATATCACTCTTCTTGCTCCCTGTGCTCACCTGGCCTTTTCTCTGTCCCTCACACATGACACTCCATCTCCCATCTTCATGCCTTTTCCAAGGTAGTTTTCAAAATTTTTCTCTCTCTCAAATCTCTAGTTTCCCTCCAAGGCTTCACTGAAGCCCCACTCTCTACACAAGACCTTTCCTGACCCTCCAAGATTAGGGTCTTCCCCTCTCCAATCATCTTGTATCTATTTTTAATGTTGTGTGTGTGTGTGTGTGTGTGTGTGCATGTTGGATTCCTCATTTGGACATTAATTCCCTGGAGGGAAGGGACTGTTTTGGCTTACATTTTGTATCCACTGAACCAAGAACAGAGCCTGGTACACAGTAATGAATGTTTTATTGATTGATGTTGCAGATAAAGAGAACCCCCTCCCTCCCATTCCCCCAAGAGGAGCTTTTGGGTTCTCTTCTCCATTGGAATTTGCAGATAGTGTCCTCCCTGAGATGGCAGCGAGGATTCATTCTCTAGCCTAACCAGTAATAAATACTCAGAGCTCCTTTGGCTGGAGCAATTTACAAAGTTTACACAACCCCAGCAGGCAGGCATTACCAATATTAGTCTGTCCATTTCATCTATGAGGAAAGTTGAGAGGCTACGAGAAGTGATTTCACCAAAGTCACTCAGCTGGTAAGTGCAGAGTCAGGTTCTAAACCCAGGCCTTTTTGGCACCGAGTTACCATTCCTCCCATGGTTTCCCATCTCTACAAACAAGCTAATTGGCTGCATCCCAACCCTGTACCCAAGCTCCTGGCATCCTTCCCACCCACAAAAAGGCTCCCATTCATTCTGCTCCAGACACAAGTAGTGGGAGAGCGGAAACAAGCAGGTGTTCAGGGCACTACCAGGAGCCAGGCTTTCCTAAACCTTCACTCCATGCCCCAATTCCAACAAGTGCCATGGTCTTGGCTTCATGTCGTCCTCTACTGGACTCTCAGAGCCACCACAGGCATTCATACTGGCTCCCTGTCCCCTCCCTGTTTTCCTATGGAGAGAGGAAGCATATTCAACTTTGCCAGTTCTTCTACTAGCTCTAAAATCAACATGTTGCCTTTCTTTAATTTTTTTTTTTTGCTTTGTTTTATCTTTAATTGAGGGGTGTTTGGTTTTGCTTTGTTATTTAGGACTATAAGAAAACTATTAAGGGGTTTAAATAGCAAAGAAAGGAGTTATCAAATTATTTTTGTTGTTCAGTCATTTCAGTCATGTCTAACTCATGGTGACCCCATCTAAGATTTTCTTGGCAATGATACTGGGGTGCTTTGCCATTTCCTTTTCCAGCTTATTTTACAGAGGAGGAAACTGAGGCAAATAGGATTAAGTGACTTGCCCAGGGTCACACAGCTAGTAGATGTGTAAGGCTGGCTTAGAATTCAGATCTTCCTGACTCCAGATCACGTGTTCTACCCACTGTGCTGCCCAGCTGTCCATTATCAAGTGACAGAAGAACTTCCACAGTTTCTTTCTCTGTAAAATGAGTGGTTGGACAAGTAGTCTGTAAGATTCATTCCAGGACTAACATTATGTGCTCTCTTTACTTCTTACCCTGTCATTCAAATTATGGCATTCTGTCTTCTGTGTGCTAAGGTTCCTCCTGGTTCTGATGTTCTGTGTTCTATATTTAGAGGTCCCTTTCGACTCATATGTTCTAAATTTTAAAGTCTCTTTTCATTCTGACATTCTATACCAGGGGTGGAGAACCTGTGGCCTTAAGGCCACATTGGCCTTCTAGGTCCTTAAGTGCAGCCTTTTGAATGAATCCATATTGGACTTAGAACTAGTATTAAAGGACCTAGAAAGCCACATGTGACCTTAAGGCCGAAGGTTCCCCACCCCTGCTTATACCCTCAAATCCTTTCTCGTTCTGAGAACCTATAGACATGCTCTAAATTCATCTTTAACAGGCCCTGTGTTTATCTTGGGAAGTCAGAACGTGGGCACAACAAAGATGGGGTGTACCAGTAATCTTAGTGCAACTTCAAGCTACTAAACCTTAAAACTGCACTACAATTTTGGGGACATCCAGCATAATGCAAGGGGGGCTCAGTGGAGCAAAGGAGGCATCTAGACGAAGTCATCTCTGACAATTAGAGGAATCTGATGTTACTTCCACTTGGAGAAATCAGGAAAGATTTCAGAGATATTGGCCAATGAACTAAGTCTTGAAGCAGGTAGAGTGTAGTATTGAGCCAAGAAGAAATGAGTTCAAATCCTGCCTCAGATACTTACTAGCTGTATAACCCTGAGCAAGTCACTTATCACCTTTCAGCCTCAGTTTCCCTATCTGGAAAACTGGAGGTAATAATGGCATCTACCTCCCAGGGTTTTGGTGGAAGCAAATGAATTAATCTGTGGCGTGCCCTTTGCAAACCTTAAAGCTAAGGAAATGCTAGCCGTTATTATCTTCATCATTGTTCTTGAAACAAGAGAAAAATGTCAACAGGCAAACACAAGAAGGGAGTCTATTCCAGGTGTGGGGAATGGACCCGAGATTTCTACTTGGAGGAGAGCTAGGAGTCAGCTCATCCAGAAAGCATGGTGTCCTGGGGTGGCTGGGTTGCACAGTGAATAGAGCACTGGAGTCAGGAGGACCTGAGTTCAAATCTGGCCTCAGACACAACACAAAAACTAGCCTGTGACCTTGGGCAAGTCACTTAACCCCAACTGCCTTCCAAAAAGCAAAAAAAAAAAAAAAAAGAAATAAAGAAAGAATCTGAATAGCAGGGAGATGAGTTAGGAGGCTAATAGAATATTCCAGGTGAGAGGGACTGGGGGTCTGATTCAGGGTGGGGGCTAGATATCAATAAAGAGAGAGGGATAGATTCCAGAAATCTCAATAGAGTAAATCCATAGGACTTGGCCAGAGACTAGATACTGGTCGATGCGGTGGGGGTGGAGTAGAATGAGAGAGAAGGAAGAATTGAAGATGACTGAGATTTCAAGCCTGGATCTCTGGCATTGGCATGACCATCAACAATAGGGAAATTTGAATAAGAGCTGAATATGGAGGGAAGAGAATGATTTCATTTGGATTTCAATTTCAATGATTCAATTTTACTTCAATTTGAGTGTTTTAAGTTTGGGGTGCTAAGTAAGACATCCAGGGGGTCCAATAATGCTACCCCTCTCATGGGGAGAAAAGAATGGACATCACATTCAAAGGCCCAGTGAGAGGCCATTTGCTGGGATGGAATGAGCTCTGGCCTGGGGAACCAGGTGACCCTTGATCAACTCCCCATTTCAACACATGGTAGCTATGTGACCATGGTCACTTAAACTCTCTAATCCTCAGCCTTCTCGTATGAAAAATAGGAGCAAGAATACTGATATCTCCTACTTATAGGTCTGTTGTGAGGGAAGCTCTTTGTAAACTTCGGAGTGCTATGGAAATATAAATTCTTTCAGTAGCAGTGAGAGGTCTTTGCCCTGGGCCTTTACACTAGCAGACACCCTCACCAATAATTTTGTTCAATTCATGAGGGATACTATTATAAAATGAAATGTGATGTCATTATATCTATGTTCCCATCTAACAAGTGGTTGGCCCCAGTGCATGAACATTGGATGAAGGTCATAGAAACAAAAGATTATAGCAAGACAACTAGAAGAGTCTCATTAACCATTTGGTCCAATACCCACATCCTACAGATGAGGAAACTGAGGCCCAGGGATGTTAAATAATTAAGATCACATGGGTATTGAATTGTTCAGTTGTGTCCAATACTTCATGATCTCATTTGGGGTTTTCTTGTCAAAAATACTGGAGTGGTTTTTTATTTCCTTCTCCAGCTCATTTTAGAGACAAGGAAACTGAGGCAAACAGGGTTAAGTGACTTGCCCAGGGTCACAGGACTTGTAAATCTCTGAAGCCAGATCTAGACTCCAGAAATTGAGTCTCCCTAACTCCAGGTCCAGCACTTTCTCCACAGCCCCACCTATCTGCCCCTGAGTAAGACTCAGAGGCAAAGGCTAAGAGAATGCATGGTCAGTTAGCAAAAAGATAACCTGCTTCTGGACCTACAGTTACTCCTTCATGCTGACAAAGTGATAGACCAGCTGTGCCTCTGGACAGGAGCATACTCATCCCATGATCAATGGGGCAAAAGGGCCTTGCTCCCCTTGAGGATAGACTTGGGGTCCAGGGAGGTTGAGTAGAAAAGCAGAAGTAGGAGGCAGTATCTGGCAAGTCTTATAGTGGGTATGGTTGTGGCTCCCAGTGGGGGCTGCTCAATCTAAGCATCTGAACTGTGTCAAGGAACCACTGAGTCTGGAACGCATCTCTGGGATGTCAATGGGATGCCTAACTCTAAGAGAAGCCATAGATATGTAAAGGAATGGCTTTTAGTGTGTTTTTAATGTATTCCTTTTGATTCTGTGGGTAGGAATAAAAACTGTATTCTGTTGAACCATGTTTATGGCTCAATACAAAGAACCATGGATTTGGAGTTGGAGGACCTGGGCTCAAATCTCGGTCCTTATACTTAGTACCTGTGTGACCTTAGACAAGTTACTTGATATTCCTGTGCCTTAGTTTCTCTATTTGTAAAGGAAGGGGTTGGACTGGATAACTTTAAAGGTTTCTTCCAGCTCCAAATCTATGCTACTATAATCCTATGATTCCATTTTTTTCCATTTTCAAGTGATTAGGGCCCACCGAAATATATACAAGGATAGGAAAGGAGAGTTTTCACAGTATATGGGAGCTTGAGCTATAAGAGACTAATTGAACAAAATCACACAGACCATTTCCTTTGACAAATGAGTGAATAACACTACCACCCACAAAACAGACAGAGTTGGAAGATAGAGGTGTGATGCTCTTGGAGAACAAGAGAGCTTGGCATTTCCCTTGAGCATCAGATGATATTTGGTTAAGTAACCACTGGAAAGAGCACAGAATTGCCCGAGTTCTGTTCTTTATGGTGGGCCAGTATCAGGCTAGTGATCAGCAGTGTGAAATGTGGGGTGCAACAATTTTGATTCCATTTCCCATGCACAGCCCTCTAAGCCCAAGGTAGCAGGGTCCCAGCCTGTCCAACCCTCTAGAACCAAATGCTTCTTAGGGAAATGCTCTCTTCTCCCACCTCTTCAGTGCATCTTTGATCTCTTTATTCCTCAGACTATAGATCAAAGGATTCAACATGGGGATGACCATGGTGTAGAAAATAGATACCACTTTGTCATGGTTGAAGGAATCATTGGAGCTGGGACGCAGGTAAATGAAGAGACCAGAGCCGTAGAACAGAGTTACAGCCGTCAGATGAGAAGCACAGGTGTTAAAGGCCTTTGAGCGACCTTGGGCAGAGCTAATCTTCAGGATGGCCTCAACAACATGACCATAGGAAACCATAATGATGAGGACAGATAGTACCCCAAAGACCACAGCTATCACAAACTTGAGGATTTGTAGGGCCAACGTATCGGAACAGGACAGGACCAGCAGCTGAGGTAGATCACAGAAAAAATGATCAATCACATCTGGCCCACAGAAATAGAGTTGAAGTAAAGAACACAGCTGGATCAAGGAACCAGAGAATCCACTCATATATGATCCAGCCACCATCCACACACAGAGGGTAGGAGACATGATCGATGTGTAGAGCAGTGGGTTGCAGATAGCAGCATAACGATCATATGCCATGGAAGCTAGAAGGCAGCATTCAGTGAGTCCCATGCCAGAAAAAATGAAATACTGAGCAGTGCAGCCCCCAAAGGAGATGGTTTTCTTCTCCTTGAAGAAGTCTGAGAGCATCTTGGGGGCCGTGGAGGAAACATAGCAGATGTCAAGAAAGGACAGGTTGCTGAGGAAGAAGTACATGGGTGTGTGGAGATGGGGGTCAACCTTGATCAGGGTGATGAGGCTCAGGTTCCAGGCTAAAGTCATGAGGTAGATCACCAGGAATATCAGGAAGAGGATAACACTGAGCCTTGAATAGTCTGAGAATCCCAAAAGGATGAACCTGGTTACTGCTGTGCCATTCTTTCCCCCTGCCATTGACTTGATGCTCTTGATATCTACAGGGAGCTAAGAAAAAGAGAACTTTGGGTCAATAATTACATCCCCCAAAATCAGTTGGTGTCCTTTATCAGTGAAGAGAAGAAATAAATGATCAAATATGGCTTGATCAATACTTTTTGATGGATTAAAATTTAGAATACAAAATCAGATTTAATAATTTTTAAATTTTTACTTTAACTGTTTTGGGTGGAGATGGTTAGGTCCCCATTACTAGCAGTTTTCAACAGACGTCTACATTGTAAGATCACTTTCAGTTCAAACACATTATGTTCTATATTCTATCATCCCTTTCGGTTTTACATTCTATGTTCTGTTTTCTAGGCCCTTTTCCATATTTAATATTCTATTTTATAAGGTCCCTAAACATTCTATATTCTATAAATCTAAAAATAAATAAATAAATATAGTGCATTCTCCTAAAATCCTGGTGGGTTCACGATAGCTACAGTTATGGGAAATGCCAACTCTCGTGTGAGTGACTTAGCTATTTACAAATAGAAACCCTAGAGACAAATTCTATGTCTTCTAAAAAGAAATCTCTGATTTTTCTCCAGGAGAAAAATATAGCGTGTCTCCCTAGGCAGTTTTTCTGGTTGAGAAAATCCCTGGCTGCTGGAACTGTATTTAGTGATACCAAAGCATCCAGATTTAAGGTGGTTTTTATTGGCACTTGTCCAGATACTTAGTGTCTGCCTTCTCATCATCCAGATATATTCAAATACTGTGTTACTGGTGCTATCTTAGCATGTTATAGGAATGGCTAAATGGTTGATTTGAAATCACTGAAAATGGGTATGTCATGGAGAGGAAATACATTGATGAGTGATTATATGTTCCTCTGGGGCAGCTAGGTGATGCTGTGGATAGAATGCTGGGTCTGCGGTCAGGAAGACAAGGTCAAATCTGGCCTCAGACACATATTAGCTGTGTGACCTTGGGCAAGCCATTTAACCCTGGTTGCCTCAGTTTCCTCATCTATAAAATGAGCTGGAGAAGGAAATGGCAAAGCACTTCAGTATCTCTGCCAAGAAAACCCTAATAAGGGGTCACAAATTTAGACACAATTGAGATAACTAAATAAGATGATCCTCTTTGCACCAAAACATTTTGACTTCACATTGACATGGACTTTGGGGACCTCAACCATGTAGTAAAGACTCCAGGGAAGGAACATGGCCGGTTATCCAGTTCATTCTCTATTTTATAGATTTCAGACTCCATAATTGAAGTGAGTTACCTGGAGGCTCCAAAAAGTTGGAAGGCTGTTCAGGAATCTCTTTAGAAATAAAGGGCAGAGGGAGAGCTCCAAAGCAGCTCCCCACCCCTACCCTGTTTTGTACAGACCACTCTGAAGCCACCAAGCAGCTACGTTTAGAACAGAAGACCTGAGCTGAAGTCCCTCCTGTACCACTTGCTTGAATCATATTTATATATGATTCTGAGGAAATCACAGGTAAGTTCCCCCTTTGAATCTGGGGTTCTTCATTTGTTACATTGGAATAATAATCCTCCGATTAATTACCTGATGAAGTTGCTGTAAAAACTCTACAGAGAACTGAATTGTTATGATTTTGTAGCAGGAGTTTGGAGTCAATCCACCTATGTGTATTCATCACTTTCTCCACCTGATACCATATTGTCTTCCTTATTCATTCTCATCCCAGATTCTAAGGCAATGAAGATGTATGTTTTGATATTTTTCTCATTAATTACTAAAATTTCAGCATTTCTTTTATCAATTACTTATCTCTGGGCTCCCAATCTCATTTATTAAATGTTATTTATTTACTAAACTGAAGAAATTTCTTTCCTTAAAAGTTTTGGTGGGTGGCTAGGTGGCGCAGTGAGTAGAGTGTTGGCCCTGGAGTCAGAAGGACCTGAGTTCGGATGCGGCCTCAGACACAATGCACACACAAAGAAAAAAAAACCTAGCCGTGTGACCTTGGGCAAGTTACTTAACCCCAGTTGCCCACCCCCCCAAAAAAGTTTTGGCTTCTCTTTCTCCCTCTCTCTCCTTTCTCATCTCTTCTCTTCTTTCTCTCTCTCTCTGTCTCTCTCTCTCTCTGTCTCTCTGTCTCTCTCTTTCCCTTTCCCTCTCTTCCCTCTCTCCAACCCTCCCTCCTTCCTTCCCTCCATCTCCCTCTCCAGAGAGATAGATATACAATGTATGTGTATGTATTCTATTATATACAGACATGTATGTTTTGACCAAATCTCATGTGATATTATTCAGCAGAACAAGCAATAAAATGGATAATTTTATTTATAAAATGTCAGCTGTGGAAAACCACAATTAAAGTCACCTTTACCCATCATTACAACTTCCAGCTTTTCAATTCTGAAAACCCAAGCCATCATTCAGTTCACTCAGGATGCCAATTAAAGTTGCTTCTCAAAATTTCTCTTTATATTTTATCACAAAATAAAAGATAAAAAGGTCCCCATGAAAAGAAATTCTTTTAGTTTTTTTCTCTGTCTTCCTCATAGAACCACTTCAGTTAACAATCTACCAAGTGACAGCTAGACTCCTCATAGAGAATGATAGATAGCTTACATTGACTTGTCCATCATTCTTGAAGAAGACCAAAATGACATCACTATGCTAGAGTCAAGTGACAACACACCCAACTGTGGCTGACCAGACCAATATGAGCTCAGAATGCTCTACCGCAGGTCAGGCACAAATAGTCCATGTGAACATTTGGGGTGGATTCTCTAAATTTGCACATCACACATTTCTTTTGAGCTATTTTAATTCTGCTTTGCTCGTGGAGCACAGAACCTTCTCTGATGAGGGCAGGCCATGCTAGGCCATCTTGTACCAGTGTCTCCCCTGTCACACAACCAATTCCAAAGTTCTTAAGAGAGGCCTTGAGAGTGTCCTTTGAAAAGGTTACAAGCCAAGACCAAAGTGGAGGGAGTGTTGGTGCATGACTTTTTGTTTGCAGATGACTGTGCACTCAATACAGCCTCTGAAGATGAGATGAAATAAAGTATGAATCGATTCCCTGCTGCTTATACTAATTTTGGCCTAACAACAAGAAGAAAATATAGGTGCTCCATCAGCCAGCACCACTCCCTCCAAATGTGGAATCATTGGTTACAGCAAATGGAAAGGCTTTGAATGCTGTACATACGTTCACTTACCTTGGCAATGAACTTTCTAGGAATGTACATATTGATAATGAGGCTGACACACGCATTGCCAGAGCTAGTTCAATGTTTGGGAGGCTCCAAGGAAAGTGTGGGAGAGAAGATAGATTAGATTGATTACCAAACTGAAGCCATTGCGCTGATCTCATTGCTGCATGCCTGTGAAACCTGGACAGTCTACCAGGGCCAGGCCAGGAAAATGAATTGCTTCCCTTTTAACTGTCTTAGGAAGATTCTGAAGCTTACCTAGCAGAATAAGATATCAGACACTGAAGTCCTTTTTCAAGCTAAACTGCCAAGCATTCCAACTCTACTGTAGAGAGTATAACTCCGATGGGCTAGTCACACTGTTCGAATGCCAAGCTATGCTTGCCAAAAAGCACTTATGTGGTGGTCAGGGGGAAAAAGTGATAATCATAAAGATATAATAACAATATTTATAGACTCTATGGGAGAAACTATTGAAGGTAATGAAATACTTTTTCTGCACCAAACCTGTGATTTTGTTGGTATAAGGAAGTCTCATTGAGAAAACCCCCTCTACCAATGGAGATTATCAGCTAGTATATAATTAGAGAGTACCTGGGACATTGAGAGATTATATGACTTGACCAGGGACACACAACCAGTATACATCAGGCTGTCTTGACTCTGAGGGCAGTGCCATATATTCTAGGCCACATTTCATCTCTAATGTTATTACTATTATCTCTCCAGAAAGCTTCATAAAGATTTCTTTCCTAGAGATAATTCTTTAGTTTCTTGTTTTCAGAAACACAAAATTTCAGAGTAGGAAGGGATCTCAGAGATTATCTATCCAACTCACACCTAAACAAGAATCCTCCTTACAACATCTCTATCAAATGATCAGTTAGGTGGCAGAACGCAGGTTTTCCTGACTCCAAGTTGAGTGCCCTATCCATTCTGCCACACACACTGGCTGTGTGAACACAGGCATGTCACAAACTCTTTGAGCCCCAATTTCCTGATCTCTAAAATGGGGATAATAATAGCATCTCCCTCCCAGGGTTGCTATGAAGGGCAAGTAAGATTATCTTTATAAAGCACTACATAAGTATAGCTATTATGACAAGAATTACCTAGCCTTTGCTTTAAGACCTCTGTGAGGGAGCACCCCTGACTTTTTGGACAGGCATTTCTGCCTCTTAAGATACATGTCCTTTCAAAAAGTCAAAATCTGTCACTCTAAACCTTGTTGCTCTTAATTCTGCCCACTGGAGCCAAGAAAAAACAATTTTAAGCCCTTGTCCACATGACAGTCTTTCAGACACTTGACACTTGTCTTGTCCCCCCTCTGGCAGGGGTTCTTAACTGGGGTTCTGTGAATTTGTTTGTTTGAAAAATATGTTAATAACTATATTCAAATATGGTTCATATCTTTAGCAATTCTATTTTAATTTATGCATTTAGAAACATTATTAGGAGGAGGGAACTGTGGGTTTCATTAAGGCTGTCCAAGGGCTCTACAGCACACACACACACACACACACACACACACACACACACACACACACACACAAAACAGCGCCCAAAGGTCTAAAACTTCCTTTTCCCATTGGTTCCTTCAGATGCTGGTCATATGTCCCAATCTTAAGATTCTTCCCTATTCTGGCTCTCTTCCTCTGGATGTTTTCCAATTTATCAATATCCAAATGTGGTGATCAGAAATTAGTCTGATACTCCAGGTGTGGTTGCATCAGGGCACTATAGTCAACACTGCGCTTCTTGACCCTTTGGGGGAATCTCAGAGAAGGGAAAGCAGATGCTGAGTACAGACACATACATACCGACTATAGAATGGAACCCAGATTACTATGTTTTGTACAATAACTCCTCCTCTTTCATAGACCACAATTCAGTAACCTTTGGGTCCATCTTAGACCCCATCTGGTACCAAAATGCATCCAAAGATTTCATCATAAAATACTCTCATGGTCAAGACCGTGACTAGGTTTTGTCCCCAAGAGCAATGTTATGGTGAGACTTTGGGTTATTAGTTTTCATAATTATGAAAATCTTGCCTTTGATTTGCTATTTTACTATTTGAGCTATTATCATTTTTTTCTTTCCAATTCAGAACGACATTGTGGGAAGAAAACTACACTGAGGCAGAAAACCTGGGTTTAAGATCCCACTCGGTCACTTACCAGCTCAGTAGTCTTGGACAAATCACTTTAACTTTCCAGAGACTCACCCTCCCCTGCTGAAAGATGAATGGATTGGACTGTATAGTCCCTCAATTCTCTTCCAGTTCTCACATCCTGTGAGTGTGTGTTTCTGTGATGGGTAGAAATTTTGTCTTAAATGTCTTTGCTTATGACTCACCCACCCCAGCGCTTCTTGTGGTGCTGGGTACAAACTGAGAAGTCCAGGGCGGCTAGGTGGCGCAGTGAGTAGAGTGCTGGCCCTGGAGTCAGAAGGACCTGAGTTTGGAACCAGCCTCAGACACTTAACGCACAAAAATAAAAACCTAGCTGTGTGACCTTGGGCAAGTTACTTAACCCCAACTGCCCTCCAAAAAGCAAAAAAAAAAAAAAAGTTAAAAAAAATGAGAAGTCCATGTTCATTGAGCAAGTGGAGAAACACAACATTCTGAACCTCAGGTTTTTCACTCGTCTACTGCTGGATTTCAGAATTGAGGCACCTTGTTTCTACTGTCACTCCTCCATTTACTGTTGGGGTCCTTATTCTTTTCCATGCACAACTTGAAAGGAGGAAGAGATCAGGGGATTAAACAGAGAAGAGCCCAAGGACTGAAAGGGGCAATGATTGGTTGGTGGTCCACCAAATTAGATTAGATTAGATTAGAGTGAGTCCAAACTGAATCAGTATAAGAAGAGGTGAGGGTCAGTCATCTCTTTTCAAAGTTATGCCAGTTTATTTGTATTGGTGTTATAATAATATTATAATAACCTTCATATATAATTTGCATAATATAATTTGATAATGTAATTTCTATATGATATAATACTTTACATAATAAATTGTATTATAATTAATATTATCAGAATTATTTCTCTGTAAACTTTGGAGACATCATAGAGAGAATGCTCATTCAAACCTAGGTTGTATTAGATGCCTTCCAAAGTTTTTTGTTTTGTATTTTTTCCCTGATACTGGTATTCTCTAATTCTCTCCTTTGTTATTTCATTTGCTTTCTTTTGCTTTTCCTTGGGTACAAGACTTAGAGTCAGACTAGATCTCAGAGGTCATCTTGTCCAACTCTCTTATCTTATAGTTTAGGAACTTGAGGCCCAGATGGTAGAAGGGGATTCTCAGGATCACAGAGTCTCATAGAGTTAGAAGGGCCCTCCAAGGTCATATGATCCTACCTGATTATTATAACCCTATAACAGCCCCAACATGTGATTAGCCTTTGCATAAAGAACTCCAGGGAAGGGGAAGCCAGTGTGTCCTCAGCAGCATCTTCCACTTCTAGAGATGTCTCCAGACATCCACTGAGGTCTCTGGAGACCTGAGGTCTACACTTTTCCTTACTTTGAGCTAACATCTGATTCCCTGTAATATCTGCCCATTATTCTGAGCTTGTCCGATTGAGCCTGAACAGAACAAATCTAATCACACTCAGAATAAATCTGACCCCTCTTCCCTGTGACAAACCTTGAAGATCATGATCACGCCCTCGACAAAGTCTCTCTTCTTCCAGACGATGATCATTCTCTCCTGGCTCTGCTCCATGTTAGGATAATAAGATTGTACATAGAGAACTGCAAAGGACTTTAGAAGCCAACTAATCCAAACTTTGTTTTATGTAGAAGGAAACTCAGGTACAAAAAGGTTAAGTCATCTGCCCAAAGTCACACAGATAGTGAGTGGCTAAGCCTAGGCTGTCTACCTCCAAATCCAGCTCTCTTTCCACTATTCCATACTGCCTCTTAATGACATCCTTCCCAAAATGCTGTGCCCAAGAAACGAGTGCAATACTTTAGATAAAGTTGCTTACCCACAGTCACGTAGCTGGCATGCAGCAGAGAGGAGATTTGAACCTAGGACCTGCCTTCAGATCAAGGACTCTTTCCAATGTACTATTATCTAGTATAGCTTTTATTTTTCTGTAGACTATAGCCTTATCTCTGGTTAGTTAAGAGGGAAAGGATTCAGATTATAAATAAGTCAAAGAGATTCAGAATACTTAGATACTTCTGAAGGTATGAGCTGGAAGCAGCTATAGAGATATAGCAGTCTCCTCCCCCAGATAGATCTGGCTTGCTGATTTATAAAAAGGGAGACTGAAATGAGATTAAGAATATTGTCTTTTCTCTGGGCTATGTCATTATATCTACTCAATGCTTAATGCCAGAAATTCAAAGTTAGAAATTTATTCCTTTGATTTGAAATTCTGGACTATTATCAAAATACAAATAGCCAAATAGAACAAAAACTCTGGTTCAGGTGTCATAGGGCCAAATACCTAGACTGAAAGGGATCTTAGAGGTCACCTAATCCAATCTCCCCATTTTACAGATGAGGAAATGTGTTATGTGATGTTATGTGATCTGACCAAGGTCACACAGATAGTGAATGGCTGAGCCAGAATCTGAACTCTAAGGTCAGAACTCCCTTTCACTGTACCATGCAGAACATAGGACCCTCTTAATAAATGTGTCCTAAATTATATTAGAAACATTCCCTGGCAAAGGTAGCACTTTACAGTTAAGAGTGGAAAGATCTGAGCAGGAGAGAATATGTGGGCATTCTGGAGGGATGAGAGAAGGACTGCACCAAAGGGTGCAAAAAGTCCCAAAGAATGGATTTCCCAGTTTTGTTCAATGCTGGACCTACCCACATGACACACCCAGATATCACTGAGAACCCTTCTCTGTCTGTGGGACTTCTGAAGCTTCTACTACCTTATCAAAGTTCTGTCCCTCTAATCCACTCTCAGAGCTGAGAGCCAAAGTATTCTCCAAGGTAGCAGACAATCACTCCATGTTATCTCCCCTTTAGAAAGTTTGCCTGCATTTGATGACTGCTGGTAATCTAAGCTCTGGGCTTGTGGCCAGGAATGCTGTTGGCCAGGTCACTGAGAGAGAGAGAGAGAGAGATGTGCCAAACTGAGGATTCTCTTAAGTGCTTCCTTAGGGTCCATGGTGGAGGGAGAGGGGGTAATTAGAGAGAAAGAACTTTTCCAGCTAATTGCTCCCTAGAGGAGTGGCTGCCAAAGTGACATGGAAAGCTTATACATTTTAATGCCATTTCTTAACTTAGGTTGGGCATTTCATGAAATGATTGAATCAGGGGTGGAGTTTCTTCTCCAGAAAACAGAATTCTCCAGTGTATGAACTGGGAGAAAGCATAGAACAGACTGGCAGGAGTAGAAAGGGTCTTTACAATATTTTTTCTAACTAGACCTACAATTTCATTAGGATAGTTAAATGAAGAAACTTTCTCCATCAATACAGACTGTCACCTGCTTTGCAATTTATAGTCAGAGTGTTGTTTACAGCAACGAGAAGATAAATGACTCACTCAGGGTCACACGACCAGTATATGTGCCATGGATAGACTGAGCCCAGTTTTCTGTCTTAGAAGTCATCTCTATGTCTGTTATCCCACTAAGCCTCTCAAAACTTTAGAAGCTTTAGAACATGAAATGTAGACAGAGTTGGAAGGAATCTTTACTCAAAAAATGTCAGATTTGGGAGAGATTATAAAACAATGAATGTCATTGCTTGAAGGGACCTTGGAACACATTTTGTCTGAACTGAAAGGGACCTTAGAACATAAAAGGCTGGAACTCAGAAGGACCCTCAAATACAGATGATCAAAATTGGGAGGGATCTTGGAACATAAAAGAATCTTGTGTATTGCATATTCCAGTCCTTCACTTAACAATTGTGAGAAAGTTAGGGTACATAGAAGTAGAGTGACTTGCCCAAAGTCACAAAGCTACTTTCCTCCTTGAATTCATTGTTTCTGCTTCTCCTCACTCACAATAGACCTCTCTGCCCCCTAGTCAGTCATTTACTCTATTAGAGACCTAGGATTTCCAGTACCATGTTCCACTATTACTAGAAACAGCTTATATAGAAAGCCAGCTCCTAGTTGTATTTATTAATTTGCTTTTAATCTTGTTGATCTCTTCCTTGATTTTCAGGATTTTTATTTTGTTTTTAATTGAGATTTTTAAATTTGTTGATTTTTAGGGTGCTTTTAGGTGTATGACCAAATTCATTGACCTCTTCTTCCTCTTTTTTGTTAAAGAAAGTGTTTAGAAATTTATACCTTCTCTTAACTATTTTTGCTACATGTCAAAAGCTTGAAATGGTCTCTCATTATCATGAAAATATTTAGTGAAATTATCTATAATTTCCATGACTTATTCTTTGACCCACTAATTATTTAGTCTCCACTTGGTTTTTAAAACTTTAATACTTAGGGGCGGCTAGGTGGCGCAGTGAGTAAGAGCGCCGGCCTCGGAGTTGGGATGACCCGAGATCAAATCCGGCCTCAGAAAATGAGCACCCATACATAAATAATGACTAGCCATGTAACCTTGAGCAAGTTACTTAACCCCAATTGTTTAAAAAAAAAAAACTTTAATACTTATTTAATATAATTTTATGCATTATACTCAGTATTGGGTATATTTAATGTCTATTTTTCTGCATTATTTTGTGGCCTTTTATGTTTTAATTGTCATGCACATCTGAGAAATACGTGTGTATACTTATATGCATATATGCATACACATAATATATACATTCTTTAATTCAATAATCACCAGAGATCTAGCATATTTAACTTTTCTGAACTCAATTCTTAACTTTTTTGTTTATTTTTTTGTTAGATTGACCTAAATCTGAAAGTGGTACTTTGAGGTCCTTTCAAAGTATATTTACTATATTCTATATTTATATTTTTACCATATTATAGTTTCGCTATCTTTTCATCCTTGTAATTCATTTAGCTTTTCATTTAAGTATTTAGATGCTATGCTGTATTTTGAATATATGCCAAATATTGTAATTAGTTCATTGTCTACATTACCTTCCAGCAAAATTCTTACCTCTGTTTGTCTCTTTCAAATAAAGCTATTTTTTTCCTTTTGCCTTATCTGAAATCGTATCTTCTGATTGTTTGTTTGGGGCAGGGGAAGGGTTCAACAGAGGCATAATAGATTTTGTTCCAATCCCTTGTTTTAACTCTCTGTGAGTTGTTATGTTTCAAGTGTGTTTCCTGTAAACAATATATTGTTGGATTTTTATTTCTGATCCATCCTGCTATCCTCATATATTTCATTCGTGCATTCATCCCATTCGCATTCATAGTTACAATAGTTAATTGTGTGTTTTCCTCCATTCTATTCTCTTCCACATTTTATTGTTTATTCCTCACTTTCACTTTATTACATGTTCTTCTTCCTTCCTCCACTCTTTCCTTTATTCCCTTTCTTCCTTCCTTCCCCTTTCCTCCTTCCTTCTTTTCTTTCTCCTTTACCTCTCTCCTCCCTTCCCTCCTTTTCTTTTCTTCCCTTCCCTTCTTCCTTCTTCCATCACTCCCTTCCTTCTACTCTTTCTCCCTTCCTTTCCTTCTTCTTTCCTCCTCCCTCCCTTTCTTTTTTCCCTTCTTCCTTCCTCCCTACATCCTTCCCCTTTATCCCTCCTCCTTCCCTCCCTTCTTTCCTTCCCTCCTTTCTTTTTCTCTTTCTTTCTTTCTTTCCTTCCTTCCTCCTCTTCATCAACCCCTCTTTAAACATAAGGTTTATTTTACTTATGTCTAATCCCTCCCTGAATCTTTTCTCGCTCTTTTAAGCTTTTTTTTTTACTTTTTTTGGTTCCTTTATGTATTCCTATTGAGTTGAATGTTTTCCTATACCAAATTCTTTGTTCGTGTATGTGTGCATTTGTGCTGTATATTGAATATTTGTGTTGTCATTGTGTGTTCTGTCTTCTTTTGGTCAATTTATATGAAAATGAAGTTCAGTTGACATCCAGTCCCTTTACTCCTTCCGTATTTGTATATGCTTCTCCTGTATATAAGATAATAAATTCTCCGGGCGGCTAGGTGGCGCAGTGAATAGAGCGCCGGCCCTGGAGTCAGAAGGACCTGGGTTCAGAGCCGGCCTCAGACACTTAATCCACACAAACTAAAAACCTAGCTGTGTAACCTTGAGCAAGTTACTTAACCCCAAGTGCTTTAAAAAAAAAAAAAAGGATAATAAATTCTCCCATTTTCCTCCAGTGAATACTCCCTACTCCCTTTTCTTTCCTCTTTCATAATCATCAAAATACAACAAAAATACTTCTTGAACTTCCATCTCATTTGACTACATCTCTGACCTTTATGATATTAAGATTCTGCCAGGACCCTTTTATCACCACCACCACCACCACCAGGGAAATGTAAATAGTTGATCCTTATAAAGTCTCTTATACTAGTTTACTTTTGAATTTTTCTCTTGAATTCCTATATTTGTATTTCAAGTTCCTTTTCAGTTCTTGTTCTTTCATCAAAAATATTTGAAGATTCTCTATTTCATCGAAGGTTCATTTTCCTCTTCTAAAAGTATGCCCAGTTTTTCCAGAAAATTTATTTTTAGTTGTAAAATCATTTGCCTTTTGGAATGCCTTATTCCATGAACTCTGTTCTTTAGAGTGGTAGACACTAAATCTTGTTTGATCATGACTATGGTTCCTTGATATCTGCATTTTTTTCTTTCTTGTTTCTTACTGGATCTTTTCTTTGATCTGAAAGCTTTGGATTTTGGCAGTGTCTTTCCTTGGATTTCTCATTTTGAGGGGTTTTGGGGAGCTGATCAGTGGATTCTTTCTATTTTGTATTATTTTTGTTCTAATATTTCTTATTAATTCTTTTTAATGATTTCTTGAAATATATTGAGGTTACTTTTTAAAGTTTGTTTTCCATCTCAGTTGAACTACTTTACATTTTCATCTATTTTCTCGGTTCTTTGAATTTGTTTTAATAATTCTTGTCTCCTGGAGTCATTAACTTGTACTTGGTCCATTCTAACTTTGGGAAAATCTGTTACAAGGGTAAGACTCTTTCAGTCCCTTCTGTTAAGCTGTTGATTCCTTTTCTAAGCCTTTCCTCCATTCCACTGTTTTAAAATATGCATAATTTATTTGAGGAATTCTAATTGTTCTTGTAGGCAAACTGATCTTTTCTTTGAGGTTTTGATTGTGTTTTGAGATATTTTCCTTTTGATCATGCCTCATCTCATACAATTTGGGGGCAGGGAAAGAGGGAGGTTGTTGATTAAGTTAGTTCTATGTCTCCCCAGTTTGGGAGACCACAGACCAAACTGAGGCCAGTCCTTTACCCCAGGGTATTTCTCTTGCCTAGACCTCAAAGGTCAGATCAAGTTATGGTTATTTCCTTTATTCTGTTTGTTCCCTTTCCCTCACCTTGAACACTAAAGTTCTGCCTTCTCCTGGGCTTAGATTTTGAAGTTCTTTTCTTGGGAAGAGGAGAGAAAAAGAAGAGGTCTTTTTATTTCTGTTGGAAAGGGAGAGAGATTGATTGATTGATCTAATTTAAGCCTCACAATGATTCTATAAGGTAGTATTATTACAAGTATTATTATCCTCTTTTTAAAGATAAGGAAACTGGATTTGAAGTGAGGAGTTTAAATAAAGGGCCCTAATCTGACACATTATCTGCATGGCTGTAATCAAGTTACCTTCCTCTTCTGACCTTCAGTTCCCTCATCTGTTGGATATGAATAAAGATATATGTATTACCTGACTCTCAGGACTGTTGTTTTGAAAATCACACAATTCCATATAAATGTGAATTACTTTGAAAGATTTGTGCTGTTATTGAATTATGTCATCCAATGGTATTTGCCTATAATTTACATGATTCTTGAGAAAAGAAATATTTCTACAAACCACCAATGGAGGATCTACCCAGTCAACTGTATGCTTCCATTTTTTTTTTTTAAGAGAGCAGCAGCACCTATATTGTCCTTCTGGTATCCCTCACTCTTACTAAAAGGCTGGTTCTCCTCTTTTAATCCACTTCTCACATACAAATCATCCTGGAAAATTATTTGAATTACTATTAAGAAACAGATATTATGAGTAAGAGACCAAGAAGCTATCCACAGAATCAGGGATACCTGGTTTCAAGTTCTGCCTCTGACACATCCTAACTACAGAAGCATGGGAAAGCCTTTTTTCTTCTCTGTGCCCCAGGCAGCTCTCTAAGGCATTAAGTTATAGATAAATAGGCAACCTGCATGGGTGGAAAAAGTTTCCTCACCCAAAATTTCCAAACAGGTAGAAATCCAGGTCTGAACTCTTGGAAAATGATTAGCAATATTAATGCATAATAAGGACGACAATGATGATATAGGAAGGTCTTATTATTAAGGTAAATTTTGAAGATAACAGTCCAACACCCAGCATCTGTTATCACTCATTTAATGACTGACCCATGGCTTTTCAAATGAAAAATTTATCCATGAGGAATTTTAATTTCCTACTGACACAGAAGTCATCATTGAAAATTCTGTGAATTATTATTAAAATGAAGTATGGTGCCAAAGATGGAGGGTTGACCTGGACATTAGGATCATCTAAGTTCAAATTCTGCCTCTGACACATATTAGGTGTGTGCCCCTACACAAACTGCTTAGCCTCTCAGTGCCCCCAAGCAATTCTTCAAGAGTATTAGTTACAGGTGATCTTCCCCTGTCCATCAGAAGAAGGAGTTTCATCGTTGGGTCTTGTTTGTACCAATGAAATCTCAGGCACACCTTGCAGGCTGAGTATTATAATTATTATAAATTAATGATAATAAAGACATAGGAGGGCATTGTTGTTCAGGCAAACTTTCCCTTTAGCCTCTTCAGGACATTTTTGATCTCCTTGTTCCTGAGACTATAGATGAGAGGGTTCATGAGATGAAGATTCCATAGAAGACAGACAGAACATTGTCCAGGTGCCAGAGATAACCAGATTTGGGCTACAGATACACACAAAAGGCAGTTTCATAGAAGAGGGTCATAGTAGTCAGGTGAGAGGCACAGGTGATAAAGGTCTTCACCCTTCCTTTAGTGGAGGGCATTTTCAGGTTAGTGACTGGGAAAACCATAAGACGTGAAGATAATGAAGAATGAAAGCAACCTGAAGCAAACCATTACCATCAACATCATTATTTGTCTAACAAAGGGCTTGGAGCAGGACAGAGCTATGATCTGAGGCATAAAACAGAAAAAAATGTTTAATAATATTTGGCCCACAGAAACAGAAATGGAACCTCACTGCTATTTGAATTATGTTACTGAGCAATCCAGCTACATAGGTCCCAGCCACCATCTTCTCACAGATAGGCAGATGCATGATGGTGGAGCACCCCAGTGGGTTGTAGATGGCCACATAGCAGTCATAAGCCATGATGGCCAAGAAGTGGCACTCAGTCATTCCCATCCAAGTCATAGCAAAGGGAGTGGCACAGGCCAGGAAAGAAATTTCTTTTTCTCCCAGGATGAAGTTGGAGAGCATTCTTGGGGTAATAGAGGAAGAGTAACAGATGATGTCTATGAAGGACAGGAAACTGAGGAAGAAGTACATGGGGGAGTAAAGATGGGAGTCACTCCTGATGAGGATAATGAGGTCCAGGTTCTAAGTCAAACTCATGAGATAAATTCCCAGGAATATATTTTTAAAAGGATAGCCTACAGATCTGCTTGGTCTGAGAATTCTTGAAGGATAGATATGATAACAGAAATCTCATTTCTTCCCATATCCATTGCTCTGCTGAGAGAAAAATGGGAAGGAACAAAATTATTTACTTGGTCATTCTACTACCAAGAAATTTTCAGTGACTTCTTCTTGCCTCTATGATAAAATACAAAATCCTTGTCCTGGTATGTAAGCACTCCACAATTTGAGACTCTCCTAAATTTCCAGTCTTATTCATACTAATTCCCTTCTAATCAAATTGATGCAGTAGTCAATCCTCCTTACAAGGTGTTCCATTTTCTTCCCCTATATACTTGCACATGGGCTTTTTCATATGGTTTTCCCCCTAATACAGTCAATGAAATCACTATTAAAGTAAAATGATCTGCAAGCCTTAAAGTACTTTATAAGTCCTATGAAAGCAATTGTAGCACTTCCCAAAAAGAATATTCATTAAGGAATTGAAATGTAGTGGAAAGATCACTGCATTTCCCCATTCCCCAGTGAATGGCGAAATTTTCTTCTTGTGTTTGTTCTAAAAAATATATGAGTTATGATATTAACCCAGTTAAAGAATTAGGAGTAGATAATGATAGATTTAAAACTAGAAGCAGCCTTAGGATTCATGTAGTCTAACCCATATCAGTTTACAGATGAAGTGACCGAGACCAAGAGAGTAACTTACCTAAAGTTGTACAAAATATGAAAAATATTAACTTCTCTCAATGTCGATTACTGGGGAAAGCCCTAGGATGAGACACAGTAAATGTAGTCTGTAATCCTAGCTTTTCCAGTAACTCACTCTGTGACATTAGAGAAATTCCTTGCTCAGTTTCCTGAATTTTAAAACCAGAATGCTGAACTAAATGTTTTCTCAAGTGCCTTCCAGCTCTAACATCCCATATTCGAGACTGGAAGGTCCCTTTCAGGTTTTATCTTTTATGTACTAACATCTTTTCTCACTCTAACTTTCTGTTTTCCAAGGTCCTATGCAGCTGTGACATTCTGTATTTGAAGGTCTTGTAGCTCTGTAGTTAAAATTCTTGACTGTGAATGGAACGTCTTGCCTCTGGGACAAGAAAGAAGCAGATAAAGAGCTCCCTCCAGTGCCTGCATGAGAAACTCACATTCACGACAGTGACATTAGCAAATGAATATTTTACCCTAGCAATAAAATACTTATGGGAATGCCAACTTATAGTTCCATTGGTCAAAATCCTCCTCTTTCCCAGGGGGCCTGTCCTACTGCTCTGCTTGTTTCCAATTGTCCTGTGAGTCACCTCTGAGAATTTGCTTTATCGTGAGGTTTCTAACTTCTTTGCAACATGTACCATAGGTCTGTTGGCTTTGAGAGTCTCTTTAGAGGAAGTAATGACAAACTACTCTAGTATCTCTGCCAAGAAAACCCCAAATGGAGTCACAGAGAGTTAGACATGACTGAAACATCTTAACGAGATCAAAATGAGAGTTGTGGACTAAGTGATCGCTAAAATCCCTTCCATTCCTTAGTCTTTGCTATTTGTGATAACTGTAAACTCTTTTTTGCTAATTCCATATTCCTTTTGGAAATGACTTTAATGGAAGATTTTTAAAAATATTTTTAAAAAGACTTACCCCACCTCATTCCAATTTATTATATTCCCTTTGGCAATCACACTGATTCACCTTCTTGATTTTTTTTTAAGTCTCTCAAATGGTTCAGTGGGAGAACAACTCTTTCAGGCTGAAGAGGAAGCATCATTGACATTGGAACCCTGGGATTTAGAGTTTGAGAGGGTTTCAAAGTCATCCAGTAGAATATAAGTTCCTTTAGGGTATAAATTGTCTTATTTTTGTATCTGCATTCCTAGCACCTAGCATAGTGCCTGGCACACAGTAGGAATTTATTTGATACTAGATGATTGATCCATTCATTTAGCAGATGGTGAAGCTGAGGTCCCAACAGGGACAGTAACTTTCCTTAGGTTATAAGATCAAAGATAGGAAACCAGGGAATTGCTTAGTGTCCACCTAGTTCAACTCCATTAGAGTACAAACTAGAAACTGAAGCAATGAAAAGGAAACTGCTTTGCTCAAGATCACATAGCTAATAAGTCCCAAAGACAATATTTGGACCCAAGTCTCCTGACTCCAAAGGCAGTGATCTTTCCACTACATTTCAATTACTCCTTGAACATTCTGTTGGAGAAGTGCTACAATTGATCTCATAGGATTTATAGAGTACTTTCAGGCTTGTGGATCACTTTACATTTATCATTTCATTTATTCTTCACCCTAATCCTTCACCTGTGAAGTGAGTGCTGTTATTCTCTGCACTTTACAGATGGGGAAACTGAGACAGATTAAGGGTCATGGCCTGGGTCACACAGCTTGCAATCCTCTTGGCATGGGCAATACTAAGGCAGATGAGGATAAAAAGAATATGCAAGGGGTGGCTAGGTGGCGCAGTGAGTAGAGTGCTGGCCCTGGAGTCAGAAAGACCTGAGTTCAGTTCTGGCCTCAGACACTTAATGCACACACAAACAAAAACCTAGCCGTGTGACCTTGGGCAAGTCACTTAACCCCAATTGCCCTCCAAAAAGCAAAAAAAAAAAAAAAGAATATGCAAAGATATTATACTCCCTGCTATGTCAGTCCATTGTTGCTGCTTCTTATCATCAGGGACTCTTTATCTTCACAGGATTTGATTATGATGTTTGATTATTACTTGCCCTGGCCATCTATGCCTTTTTAGGGAAACTTAGAGAACCAGAAAAAGGGAAGCTTGAAGAGTTGAATTATTATTCTATGAATTAAGTCCTCTGATCTCTTTAAATGAATTAATATCATTTGTGGGAGGGACTAATAGAATAAAAATTGGCAATAATTGGGAGGAAGGAGCTAAGAAATATAAGGCAAAGTTATGTACCACTGTAACATCAATAGATGAAAAGTGAAATGATAGTAATTATTCTTTCAACAAGCATGTGGAGGGTAGTGGGGACAGAATAGGACAAAGGAAATGGAGGAGATGATTTGGGTGTAGGTATTGGGGTGGGGAGAGGGTATTTCCTTAAAAGGGAAAAAATAAAGGATTTCACTTAAGAATGGTCTCATGTGAGAAAAGGGAGAAAAGGTAAACATATTAAATATAAGATAGGGATCTTATAATGGGTTTCAATTTGGTGGAATCGCACATTTGGAGATCACCTTGTCTGAGACAAGAAAAGAGGAGAAAGGGAGGGGAGGAAAAGAAAAAGAAATTAAGAATTTAAGTAAATTTAAAGAATATGAGATGAGGTAGATAAACAGGAGTTGGGGAGAAGAGTAGAACCTGTAGAAATAGACTAGCTTCAAAGTGGTGCAAGCAAAACTAATTGCAGGTACAAAAAATGTAAGTGGTGATAAAAATCAATAGAAACGAAGTAGGTGGAGAAAACCAAAACCCAGCAATTAGAATTTTAAATATTAATGGATTAAATAATCCAGTAAAAAAGATAGTTTTAAAATTGATATGGAAAACAATGTGTTCTGTGCATGAAATATATCTAAAAATAAAAACATGTACAAAATGGAAAAATAGAAATAAGAATAAAATTTATTAGCATAAAGGACATTCAATAAATCAGATGTTCTAATCATGTTATAAATCTAAAACCAAAAACATTTGATTTCAAAAGATCTTAAAAGGAAAATAGTATTAAACTTAATGGAAATTGACAATCAATATTAGTACTAAACATATTTGCTCCAAATATCATAAAATCCAAATTCACATAGAAAATGTTCATTCAAAGTCAAATAACATGGTAACACAATAATCATAAGAAACTTCAACATTTCTAAGTAGTAGGCAAATTTAATTTTAAAAAGTAAAAAGAAAGAAGATATAGATCTGAACGGATTGTTGGTGAGTTCAGAACTGAAAGACTTATGGCATCTTCTAAATGGGAACCTTAAAGAATATACAAATTGCATAGTACCATGTGGTAACTTTAGAAAATAGACCATGTTTTTAGTACAGTCAAAATATATGCAAAAAATAATGCTGAACACATCACATTCAGACAATAATTTAATAAAAAAGAAATTAATACAAATAACACAAGCAAAAGATACAGATATAAATGGAAACTTAGTTATAATCTCCAGATAATGTTAGAAACATTAACTATGTAAGAGAAAATTGTTATGATGAAACAACACAGCAAAATTTCTGAGAAAACAGCAAAAGATACCCTCTACAAAAATTATATCCCTGAGAATATATGCTTAAAAATAAAGAGAATAATGAATCAGATTGCAATTAATAACAATAAAGGGACAAAATAAGACCAAATAAATAAACAAATCCACAATAAGCCTCAAAGGAGAAATCTTGAAGAGAGGACAAATAGATAAGGTGGAAAACAAAAAGGCCAAAGATTTGTTTCATAAAGCCTAAAAACTAGGTCTTTGAAAAACTTAACAAAATTGATAAAATTTTAGCTAACATGACCAAACATATTAATAAGAATCAAAAGAAATTGAAAAAATAGAATTATTGGAATCAGTATATATGGCATCATACGTGAGAGCTTTTTTTAAAATGGAGAATCACTTTTTAAAAATTAACCTAATTCAAATTTACAAATGAAAATGACATCTTAATTAGTTTTCACCAAAAAAAGGAATTGAATTAAGATTATCAAAGGTGGGAAGGTGACATCTGGGAAACAGATTTACAGGTGAATGCTATTAAAGATTTAAAGTACAATTAATATTTATACTACATAAATTATTCTTTAAAAATTGAGGGGAAAAACTATTAAATTCCTTTTATAAGACAAATATGGTCACAATATATAAAGCAGGAAATGACAAATAAAGAGATACATTAACTAGTATCACTAATAAATATTACTTCAACATATTTAAATAAAATCCTAGTAAAAAGACTTCAGGAATATTTCCAAAAATTATTCACTCTGATGAAGTGGGATTTATACCAGGGATGAAGGAATTATTCAATATTAGGAAAATAGTTAATATATATAAACAAAAAAATTCCAAATGGAATTATATCAATGTATGACTAAAAAGCATTTGACAAAGTAAAACATTTGTTTCTACTTAAAATTCTATAAATTATGGGCATAGAAAGGCTTCCAGGCAGTACATTGTATAGAGCAGTGGACCTGAAATCAGGAAGACTGAATTTAAATCTAGCCTCAGATACTTACTAGCTGTGTGACCCTGGCCAAATCATTTAACCTCTTTCCAACTCAGTTTCCTCATCTCTAAAATGTGAATAATAATAATAATAATAGCCCCTACCTCCCAGGGTTGTTGTGAGTATCAAATGAGATAATATTCATAAGGCACTTTGTACATCTTAAAATTCTATATCAATGCTGACTATTATTATTATTTAAAAGCCATTTAAAATTTTATATAGATTTTATTGAGATCTTTTACTATTACATCTCCGACATTCCTGTGTCCTTTCCTATCCCTTCCCTGAAAGTCATCCCTATGTCAAAACAAAGAAACAAAAAAGAAGCTAGAAGTTAAAAGAGTCTAGCATTATATGTATGGTATGCATCTGTAGACCTCTGTTTCTGCAAAGGTGTGTCTCCTCATATTTCTTCTTCAAGTTCAAAATTGAGATTTTCTGTGTGAGACATCATATTGTGAACAAACAGAGATAGAAAACCAGGTCAGGTAACTTTCATAATTCTGGGTATAACAGAGATTCTTGATGTGGATTTTATGGATGGATTTCAGGAAGTCTACAAACTTAGATGAGGAAAAATAATGCTTGTTTTCATTAACCTTTAACTGAAATCTAGCATTCCCTTAAAATATGTACTTACTGAAAACATTATTCTAAGGAGTCCATAGGCTTTATCAGATGGTCAAAATGAACCATGACACACAGTAAATTGGTAAAGAAGACAAAAGAGGAAAAAAATCAGTGATGATAGGGGTTGTGGAAAGACAGGCATACTGACATACTATTGGTAGAGCTGGGAATTGGTCCAAAGGAATGTACATGACTGTTGACCTAGAAATCACACTGTGAGGCAAATGCCCCAGGAGGTCAAAGAAAGGACAAAAGATCAAATTATTTATTGAAGTACTTTTTGTAGAATCAAATAATTAGAAATAATACAGAAGCCCACTGATTGAGGAATGACTGAAGGAGGTTTACAATAGAATGTTACTATGTCATAAGAAACCATGGATATAAAGAATTCAGTGAAGCATGGGAAGACATATGAACTGGTGCAGAATGAAGTAACTACAATATACAAAGACTAGAACAATATATAACCCAAAGTTTAATAGCCCCTCTCACAGAGACTTTAAATGTTATTACTGTATCTTTAAGAGAGACTGAATGCAATCTTACATACTGTTAGTTAATGGTGACACTGAGAAGGAACTAAGAAACCTTCTTTCCTGAGAATACTTGATGAGTTAACTCTCATACAGGAAGATTTTGTGAGAGACAAAACTACCAGGGGCTCTTAACCTGATGTCTATGAATTTGTTTGTTTTAAATACTTACTACATTTCCATATGTAAAGTTTCCATTGTAATTCTTTGTATTTTGTATTATGTAATTAAAACATGATTCTGAGAAGAGATCTATAGATTTCACCAGACTACCCCAGGGGTCCATGCAACACAAAAATGTGAAGAACATTTGTCCAAGAGTTAACAGTTGTTTTTAACATCTAAGGAGATAGTGAAAAGACTTGACTTTAACTGTTATTCCAGAAGAGAACCAAGTAAATTTAACTTTCATTCTAAATAAGAATCAAAATTAGAAAATCGCAGGGTAGTTTCTAGGTCAAATTAATTCTTATTCTGTGGAGATTACATTCTGAAAAGGACCAACTTGTTGAACTATGGTTCCATTGTTTTGGGGGGAGTCAGCAGTGACAGTGTTGGTGAGAGAAATTCTAGGCAGCAGCTTCTTACCCTCTCTCTGTCTTTCCAGAGCACTGATGTTGTTCTGGCTGTGACCTTGTGTTTCCAGAGCATTGATGCAGCTCTGGTGGTGACGTTGTTCAAAACTGACATGTTGTGTAAATATTTACCTATGTTTTTTATAATCTGTGACTGCTAATTAATGTTGGGGACAGAACCAAGGTCTGGTGGTGACCTTGTTCAAAACTGACACATTGTGTAAATATTTACCTATGGGTTTTTTTTTTTAATAATCTGTGACTGCTAATTAATGTTGGGGACTGTGACATTATGTTTTTCTAAGTTTATGAGTTCAGAGCTTAAGACTGGGAGGAGAGAAAATTTATGGGTCAAATTGTTTCTACAGTCTTTTTAAACTGAAGTGATTGTTTGGTGATAATTAATGAGAAGGATTTTTGTATTTTTGTAATTCGTGAGGTAATATCAAAACATAACCCTGAGTGTCTTGTGAACCCTGTGGAGAATTAAAAAGGTGGTAAGTTAGTAACAGTCTGAGTGTGGAGGGAAGAAGGTTGGTGTACAAGAGCACCTGAAAGGTTTTGTTTTCACCTTGAATAACACCCTACATCATCATGATGCTCCCACACAACTAGTCGGGTAGTTGCATGTAGAGTCTAATCCATGGAACTGCAACATGTGAGTAGCATGTAAAAGAAAAGGAGAGAGACAGAGACAGAGACAGAGAGATTTGAACAATGTGTAATTATAACAACCAAACTTTTTCCTTAAGATAGACCACATTCATCTTTTCTTTGGTGGGGGACTATGGGGTTTGGATATTGCCTAAAAGGCACCATAGACAATGCAGGAATATCATTACTAAACATTTATGCACCAAGTAGTATAGCATCCAAATTCTTAGAGGAGAAATTAAGGGAGTTATAGGAAGAAATAGAAAGCAAAACTATACTAGTAGTGGACCTCATCTTCCCCCTCTCTGCACTTGATAAATCTAACCTCAAAATAAACAAGAAAGAAGTTAAAGATATGATTAGAATTTTAGAAAATATAGATATGGTAGACTTCTGGAGAAATTTGAATGGGGATAGAAATAAATATACCTTTTTCTCACTGGTACATGAGACGTACACAAAAATGGATTACATACTAGAGCAGTAAAAACCTCACAATCCAGTGCAGAAAGGCAGAAATATTAAATGTATCCTTTTCAGATCATGATGCAATAAAATTATATGTAATAAAGGACCATGGAAAGATAGACTAAAAATTAATTGGAAACTAAATAATCTAATCCTAAAGAATGAGTGGGTAAAACTACAAATCACAAAAACAATCAATAACTTCATTCAAAAGAATGACAATAATGAAACAGCATACCAAAACCTATGGGAGGCAGCAAAGGCAATTCTTAGGGGAAGTTTTATATCTCTGAATGCTTACATGAATAAAATAGAGAAAGAGGATATTGATGAATTGGGTGTGCAACTGGAAAAGCTAGAAAAAGAACAAATGAAAAATCCCCAACTAAAGACCAAACTAGAAATATTGAAAATGAAGGAGAGATTAATAAAATTGAAATGAAGAAAACTATTGAGCTGTTTTTATGAAAAAACTAATAAAATTGATAAAACTTCGGTTAATTTGATTAAAAAAAGAAAGAAGAAAACCAAATTACCAGTATCAAAAATGAAAAGGGTGAATTCACCACCAATGAAGAGGAAATTAAAACAATAATTAGGAATTATTTTACCCAACTGTATACAGCATAACCATTAAGGCATTAGAAGAAAATACTGGAACATCTTCCTTGGACAGAAAACTTGAGACAAGCAGACTGATGTGCAAATGAACTGGTTGCAGCATTGGAGGTTTCCAAGCACTAATGTGGGTCACAGAAGTTCATCCAGAAGGTGATAAAGGTGTGATGGATAATGGCCAGATCCATATACCATTGGTATGTACCTTGCTCTGTACCTTGAAATCTTTCTCTGCCTGCAGAGGTGGACATGAGAGACTAGATGCTGATAGGAGGTGCCTTCCTTCCCAGATGATGCCATGTTTTCACCAAGCACTGGAGACAATGAGCAGGCATTATTTTCTACATGTGCTTTTAGGTGATACATAAATCTGTTATTTATTTTGCAATTTAGTTTTTAATACACATTTCATCGAAGTTAAAATGCTTTTATTCCTGAAAGAAATATTAGCTTGAATGCATTTCTCTTCTTAATTCCCACTATTTAATGTGAGGCTTTTGGTATCATTTATCAAAGCATACTTTCCATATTGGTTTGAGAAAAAGGAATAAGGACAAGGTAGTAAGATCAGATCTTCATACCTGTTACCAAGTAATTCAACCCTTGGTTGAGAACACTTTGAACTTTATGTTATAAAGTTAGATTCTGCTCCCCTGGGTGTGGGGAGGCACTCTCCCAAACTTCAGGATTTTTTGTGCTCCTGTTTTCAGAACTAATTCTGAGAATTTGCAAGTTTTTGGTGCTTTCAAGATGGTGTGATCCTGGGAGAGGTATGGTCACTGCTCTCCTGGTTTGTATTCTGGTAAGGAAAGATCCCTGATTCCCTGCAGCTTCAAGTACTAGTGCTTTCTTTGCTTTGGAGCTGTGACCAGAGACCCTACTCCCTTGTGGCCTATTCCCAGCCCTCCTCTCTACCCTGGAACTGTAATCCAGAACTACGTATGGGCAATAGAGTTGCCAACAAACACCAGCTGTACCTAGTGCTAGCAAAGGGTCCCCTGCAATCCTTTTATGACTAGTTGTCTGACCTCCTTACTGGTTCTGGGTTAAGAGCTTTCAAAGCTGCTGTGGTCACTATTACCACCATTGTGTTTGTGGACTCCAGACAGGTCTCCACCATGCTGGTACAGACTTCTCCAGCCAACCTCTTAAGTTTTCTTCGGCTGGAAAAACATATCTCTCAAATATTTTGTTGGTTCTGCCATTCCAAAATTTGATTTGAGGCATTATTTTAAAGTTTTTTGGAGGGTAATGTTGGGACAGTTCAACTGGGTGGCTGCCCCATTCACTATCTTGACCTCTTCCTAATTATTTTGTAAAGAAAGTTTATGAAATGAACCATAGGAAGGAAAATAGTTTTTATAGGCTGAGAGGGTGAATAAAATGGGAAAGAATTCTCACAGAGGTTTCAATGATGTCTGCTTTTACCTCCAGGATGCTCTCTGGAGTCCACGCTGGGGGATTGTCCAAAATTAAAAACATCCCCAGGAGATACTGTGGTTGATGAGTAAACTGGACAAAGAAACACATCAGTTGGCTAAGCATCCTAATGGGAAGACCAGGGATAGTTATGGGAGCAATTGTAGTCATTACCAAAAAGAATGATCATGGAGGAAGTGAGATGTAGTAGAAAAATCACTGAATTTGGAATCAAGGGATTAGAGCCTAAATCCCCTTTTTGGTTCTTATCATCTGTGCAAGTGACTTCCTCTCTTTGTGCCTCTGTTTCCTAATATGTAAAATGAGGGAGTTGAGCTACATAACTAAATCCTCCTTCTGTTCCAAATACGATCCTAAGCATGGGACGAATAGTGCCTATATTTCATCAATGTATATTGTGAATAATTTAGCTACAAAATTCCCCCTTTGTTCATACCTGCCATCAAGCTTCAATTGGAAAGTTTTCCATTGTCTACCTTCCATCTTGATTCATGTTGTGAGGGAATTAATTGAGCACAATCTCAGGAGACACAAAGAGCAATGAAAAAAAAAAGTAGAAGAGTGGTACAGCTCTCAGGAAATGCCGAAAATTCTTGGCCAATAGAGCTAGGAATTGCCATTCTCAGAAGTATTTTAGAAGTAGCCAGCGGTTGATAAGAGTTTTGAACTTCAAGCTATGAAAGCCATAGTGAATATTGTTTTGACTCAAACAATTAGTAGTTGTGTGGCTGTTGGAAAATCACATAGTTCTCTCAATTTGGTTTTCCTAATTATAAGATGAAGATAATAATATCACTTAGCTCACAGAGTTGTTGTGCTGATTAAATGAGATAAATAACATATGAGATGCTGTGTAAATCTTAATGTGATAAGTGCTGTTTTATGTGCTAGATAAGGGCTGTGATTATTTATTATTTCTGGGGTAGAATATGCCTTAGTTCAGGTCAAGAGAGTAAATATGACTTTCTCTTTGGGGCCCAGGATGTCATTGTGAATCTATTGACATCTTTCTGTCCATCGAGGTGAGAAGTCCTACTAATAGTATGGAATCTTAATGATCACAAATGAGACTGCAAAGGACCTTGGGATATAGAATGTTAGAGTTAAAAGACATCATAGAACATCAAATGCCAGATTGGGAGGTTCTTTAGAACTCAAAATGTAAGAGCCCAAATAAACTTTAGAACAGAATATGTTATGGCTGGCAGGACCTCAGAACATAGAACATAAGACCAGAAAAAGAACTTAGAACGTAGAATTTAGGATGCTACATCTGGAAGGGACAGTAGAAGGGGCTTCTCATTTGAAATTGGTGAAACTGAATCCCAGAAAAGGCAAAGATCTTTCCCAAGCTCACAAAGTGAGTTAATCACACAACTGTAATTAGAACCCTGGTCACCTTTGTTGTAACTTTAGGCAGGTCATTTAACTTTTATAGGCTTCAGTTTCCTCGTGTGACAAATGAGGGGTTTATGCCAGATGACTTCTAAAATCTCTTCAATCTACAAATCTCTAATCACATGACTTCAGACAATTTTTTTCTAAGCTTCACTTTTATTCTCTATAAAATGAATGGCTTAGAAAAGATTACCTCAAAATTTCCTCCTGGCTCTAAGTCCTAGACTTCTAAGCAGGAGAAAAGTTGCATCCACATTAAAACATGTATGTAATATTAATGATAAAGTTGCAAAACTTTTTTTGTTCATAATGGTCATCAGGTTTTCCCTTGAAAGAACTTCCCCAAATCTACAAGTATATTATTAGGTTGTTAAGGAATTCATGCTTAAGCAAAATCTCAGGTGACCCAAACAGCATTGAAAACAAAGCAGAACTGGGAGAAGGCACCCTGGGAATAATGAGGATTGTGGGAGAGCAGTTTACTTGTCCCTGCCAGAAGCATTTTCTGTTTGCTAGGATAAAGCACATCTGTGTTACTGTCACCATAATGAATAGTGTTTCCTGAAGCACTCTCTCTAGCTATTTCTTTCTGGTAATAGATGTGAGAAATCCTGCTTATAAGTCAAGTCAACATCTGCTAGAGAAAATGGGATGGGACTTGTGCATATCGAGGGGTTTTCCTTGGTAAGAAGAATGGTCATCTCATTATGTGAGTCATGGATAAAGGAGACAGTGAAGGAATGTTTCTGAGTGATATGAGATGAGAAGGAAGAGGAGGAGAAGAAAAAGAACTTTTGGCAAGTAGCCTCATTTTTTTCAGTGAAATATGAGTCACAGTTCTCAGTTCATGGGGTAAGGGAGGGAAGAGTCACGGGAGGTTTGAGGAGGAATTTAAAAGTTTGGAAAAGGTGCTATGGTGAGGAAGATAGTGAAATGATTAGGGAAGCCACAATGAGGGCACAGTTAATTTTAATTTAATTTAAAATTATTAAATTAAATTTAAATTTAATTTAATTTAATAAACCAAATTTATAATGGATCCAATCATCATGATTTTGTGTTTTTCTCCAGCTTCCTTCAGCAGTATGTGAATAGGAGCAAAGTCAGTGGATGGTGAGTGTAAACCAAGATCACTCTTGACAAGGCAAAATCAATGTGGATAAGGGGGCAAAGGAGAAAAAACTGGATGAATCAGAAAACCCCTTGTAAAGTGGTGATGTGTGGTTTGAAAGAAGGGGGGATTCTAATATGCAGAAATGTTTTCAAAGACATGGCAGGAAAGTATGCACTATCATGTAAGTAGGAATGGTATGTAGGTCAATTTAACTGAAACAATGAAAAGAACTAATATGCAAGACACTTGGAAAGTTAGGGGAAATCTGGATTGTGGGGCCTTTAAAGGCTAGGTGAGAAATTTGTATTTTCAAGGGGTAAGCAGGAGCCACTGAAGATTTTAGAGTAGGGAGTTACTTATAAAACTTTTCCTGTCACAGATTCCTCTCACAGATCAATGGCTATTGGAAGAAATGACGCTTCTGTAATCATGCTCATCGTCCAGGGAATCCCCAACCACTTAGAGCTTTGGGGCATCCTCTGTGACATTCTTGGGAAGCTATCTCATCACTTTGACTTGGACGTAGGTCTCTCATCTTCATCAGGAGTGACTCCCATCTTCACTCCCCCATGTAATTCTTCCTCAGTTTCCTGTTCTTCATAGACATCTGCTACTCTTCTGCTACTAATCTAAGAATGCTCTCTAACTTCTTCCTGGAAGAAAAAAGGATTTCCTTCTTGACCTGCACCACTCAGTGTTTTTATAATGACCTGGAAGGGGCTTTCTCTTTCTGTCTCTTGGCTATCATGGTGTATGACCACTATGCATCCATCTGCAGCCTACTGAGGTACTCCACCATCATGTATCTGCCAGTCTATTGGAAGTTGATTGGAGCCCAATGGGGCTGGGAGCCTCAGTAACCTAGTTCAAACAGCAACTAGGTTCCACCTCCATTTCTGTTAGAAAAACATAATTCATCATTTGTTTTCTGTGATGTGCCTCAGATGATAGCTCTGTCCTGCTCCAGCCCCTTCATCACTCAAATAATAATGTTTGTAGTAGTGGTTTGCATAGGGTTGTTCTCAGTCCTCATTATCCTCTTGTCTTATGGTTATGTCACAGTCACTAACCTGAAAATGCCTTCAGCCACGGGAAGGGTGAAGGCTTCTCATCTAACTTTGGACCTCTCCTCTCTGGCACTGCCCTTTGTGTGTATCTATGTCCCAACTCTAGCCGTTCCCAACATCTGGACAAGATGTTATCTTTCTTCTACATCATTCTCATCCCAATGCTGAACTCCCTGATCTACAGCCACAGGAACAAAGAGATTAAGGATGCCATGAAGAGGTTCATGAGAAAGGAAAAATTTCCCTAGTAATTATGCCTCTAGTTGTTTTTGTTATTACTAATAGATAAATTGTATAATAATTATGGGGGTAGATTTCTGTGATTTAATTAGTAAAGGAACTCCCAGTGTTGAAACTCCTTTCACTGATAGACGGCAATTTATTTCTAACATATAGTCTTAGAGTATTGCCTGTTGGCACTGAAAACTTAAGGCAAGATCCCAATGATCATGAAGTTAGTGTATGCCATTGGCAGGCCTGGAATCCCAAATGTCCTGAGATCTAGGTCATTCCATCCTTTATGCCAAACTTTCTTTTAATAATTCATATAGTTGTCAATTATGTCTTTATGCGAATAGTGTATTAAAATACACTAGAGAGGGCTTTTTAGGAACAGAAAAGGAGGTGAGAGTGAGGCATAACTGGATAGCCTGAATATTGATCTAGCATCTTCAAAACATCCAAAGGACCTAGAGGAAACATCCAGGGCCTTGGATAGATTTTCAATGTTGAATGCATAGAAGGATTTTTTTTAAAGCCAGAATCACTCAGGATCCAGTGAGATCACAAATCTGCTTGAGTAATTCATATCTATATACAAAGGACTGGGACTGTTGAATAAATCAATCAGGTGATCTGTCCCCACTTCCCTTCCCATCCCATTACCCCTCCCCACCTGTTAAAGTAAAGACCCTAAGTCCAGACACTTTTATCAAGTGAGAACACTCTTCTGTGGAATCATTGACTTTGGACTAAGTGTGAAAACATCTTCAGTATACTGAAATGACCAGTGCATTGGAATCATGTTCAGATTGACTAAGGAAACTTGGTCATGTCTTAGAAGTCTTCTATAATCATTGAACCAGTTTGAGCCCAAGAGATTGAAGTATTTGACTAGAAATGAGAGCACAATCCAGCTAAATGCCTGAGAGAATTGAATGTAGGGGAAGAGTAAAGCCCTGGGCTTTAGCTATGGTCTCCATCTGTCTTGGTCTCAGCTCTTCTCACCAGGACCCAGTAAGTCCCAAAGATTTTTGATTCACTTCTTCTCACTGGCATCCTAGAAGTATCTCCTGAAGAGTTGATTGAAGGGTCTGTTTGGGGAGCCAAGGGTTCTTGATTCACAGGTTTAAGGCTGTATAAAGAGCCCAGCAGAAAAACTGTAACATTCCTAAGTAGAACATCTTTGTGCCAATTATATCATTGTAGTAAATATCCTTTTCTAAAAACTAATTACATCTGACTGTGTATTAATATTGACTGACACTCATGGTGTGCAGAATAATGATGGGTACTTCTAAGCTATATCATTAAAAAAGACAACCATCAATCCCTCAGGGTTACACCTAAAACAATGAGAAGAGTTGGAGCCATCCTGTCTCCGGGGAAGTGACTTGTTAGTGTGGGGAAGTTGTGTAGCATCTCATAGTGTAAGCCAAATATATATCGCAGTGTGTTTTGAGGTATTTTCCTCATTCCAGCCCTGAGAGGTATGGGACAAATCAATCAATCAAAAATCACTTATTAAGTCAGCACCTGTGCAAAATGCTGATGATAATGGGAGAAAAAGGTAAGGACACTTCCTGTCCTCAAGGAGCCAAAATTCTAATTATCCAAGGCATTTAAATAACCAGATACAGAGAATACACATACAGAAATGATGAGGACTGAGCTCAGAGGGTAAAGCACTAGCAGCCCAGGGAACTAGGAAAGGCCTCTACCAGAAGGTAAGATTTGAATTGAGATGTAAAGGAAGCCAGGGAAAATAAGATGCAAAGATTAGAAAGACAGGTATTCCAGGTATGGGAGATGGCCAATGCAAAGACACAGAAACCACAGGAGATAAAATATATGCACGAAATAGGAAGTATATCAGTGTATCCAGATGTGAAGGTATAGCAAGATTATATAAGTGATTAGTCTCAATCATAAGTAGTTCATATTCTGAGATCCCTTTGCTTTGAAATAGTAGGCAGGTGTCCCTAAGCTGTCTATGTGTGATAGAGGCTAGTGTAGGGAGAGCTGCTTTCTATCTTTTAAAAATTTTTATTTATTTTTAGTTTTCAACATTTACTTCCATAAGTTCTATTTTTTTCCTCCTCCACTCATTTCCCCCTACCCCACAAGATGGTCTACAATCTGATGTAGCCTTTACATATACATATACATGTATTTATACACCCATATACCCTCCTATATAGACAAATATATATATGTATGTATACACACATATACATATGTGTACATTTATATTCCCTTCAACTATCCTCATACTGAGAAAACTTTCATAAATTATAATTATTGTTTTTCCATGTAGGAATGTAAGTAGTTTAACTTTGGTAACTTTCTTATGATTTCTTTTCCCTGTTTACCTTCTCATGCTTCTTTTGCTTCTTGTATCTGAATGTCAAATTTTCTACTCAACTCTGGTTTTTCATCAAGAATGCTTAAAAGTCCTCTATTTCATTGAATGGCCATATTTTCCCCTGAAACATGGCATTCAGTTTTGCGGTGTAGGTGATTCTTGGTTTTAACCCCAGCTCCTTTGACCTCCAGAATATCAAATTCCAAGCTCTTTGATCCCTCAATGTAGAAACTGCCAGATCCAGTGTTATTCTGATTGTGTTTCCACAATATTCAAATTGTTTCTTCTTGGCTGCTTATAATATTTTCTCCTTGATCTGGGAACTCTGGAACCTGGCTATAATATTCCTAGGAGTTTTCTTTTTGGGATCTTTTTCAAGAGGTGATTGGTGGATTCTTTCAACATCTATTTTGCCCTCTGGTTCTAAATCATCAGGGAAATTTTCCTTGAGAATTTCTTCAAGGATGATTTCTAGGATCTTTTTTTGATCATGGCTTTCAGGTAGTCCAATAATTTTTTAATTATCTCTCCTGGATCTATTTTCCAGCTCAGTGGTTTTTCCAATGAGATATTTTACATTGCCTTCTATTTTTTTCCTTTGTTTGGATTTGTTTAATAGTATCCTGATTTCTCATAAAGTCACTAGCTTCCATTTCCTCCATTCTAATTCTGAAGGAATTATTCTCTTCAGTGAGCTTTTGAGATTCTTTTTCCATCTGGCAAATTTGGCTTTTTAAGGCATTCTTCTCCTCATTGGCTTTTTGAGCCTCTTTTGCCATTTGAGTTAGTCTATTTGTTAAGGTGTAATTTTCTTTAATCAGGTTGTTGACTCTCTTTTCATGATTTTCTTGCATCATTCTCATTTTTCTTCCCATTTTTTCCTCCTCTTATTTGGTTTTTAAAATCCTTCTTAAGCTCCTCTATGGCCTGTAACCAGTTCATATTTTTCTTGGAAGCTTTTGGTGCAGGAGTTATGACTTTGTTGTCTTCCTCCTGTTCCATGCTTTGATCCTTTTTGTCCCCATAAAAGGAATCCAAAGTCAGATTGCTTTGGAAAACACAACAGAATATAATGTAGACTTTCTAATAATAATCAGAAAGATTTGAAAACCTTCAGATATTCATGCTATAAGGGTTGAGCCATTGACCATCACACGATGGCCTTTCTTAATTACTTTAAGAGACAGTCTCTGAAATGGGCCAATGAAAGAAAAGCTCTTTCACACTGAGGTGACAATATCATTGATATTGAGGTCCATAAGGCTAGACAGAGCTATCTAGACAGCTCCTTGTCTAGATACTACCTTGAATCTTCTCTTCCATCTCAGAGACCTGAGGATGGGGAACAGAGTAGGAAAATATTATCAGAGAGTTCTCAATGATGCCTGATTTTCTTTGTAGGATGCCCTCTGGAATTCTGATGAGGGGGGGTGTTCCCAAACTGAAACCATAATGACAAACATATGATTTGGTTAAATATCTTTATGGGGAGACTAAGGAAAGTTATGAGTTGAATCCTTTGCAAGTATCTGTAGTCCTTATTAACAATGACAAAAATTTTTCATAGATCAATCTGATGTAGGGGAAAAAATCATTGGATTTGGAGTCAAAGGACTTTGGTCTGAATATTACCTTTGGTAGTTATGAATTAGAGAAAGTGTTTTCCCATTTCTGTGCTTCATTCTCCTCATCTGATAATAAAGGTGTTGGATTATATGACCTTTAGGGTTCTGTTCATCTCTGAAACGAGTGATTCATCTGATTCCCATCTTCACTATCCAATGTATTTCTTCCTTAGTTTCCTGGACTTCCTAGATATCTGCTACTTTTCTACTATTACCCCCAGAATGCTCTCTGACTTCTTCCACAAGGAAAAGAACAATTTCCTTTCTGACTTGTGCTACCCAGCATTTCTTTATGGCCTGGATGGAACCAGTTGAGTGCTGTCTCTTGGCTATTATGGCAAATGACTGCTATGTGACCATCTATAGCCCACTGAGATACTCCACCATCATGGATTTCCAAATCTTTGGAAAGATGGTGGTTAGGGCTTACGTGATTGGATTTTTCAATAGCCTTATTCAAACAAACTCTTGAATCCACCTCTATTTCTGTGGGCCAAACATAGTTAATCATTTTTTTTCTGTGATGTGCCTCAGATCATAGCCTCATCCTGCTCCAACTCATCCATTAACCAAATAATATTTGTACTAATAATTTGTACTTCATTGTTCTCATTCCTCATTATCATCATGTCCTATGGATATATCTCAGTTCTAGTCCTGAAAATGACCTCCACCAAAGGAAAGGTCAAAGCCTTCAACACCTTTGCGTCTCATATAACAATTGTGACACTCTTCTATGGTGCTGCCTTTTTGGGTGCCTTTGGTCCAACTGTCACCATTCCACAAATCTGGAAAATGTACTATCTTCTATGCCATCCTTACTGCTATGTTGAGTCCCCTGACCTACAGCTTCATGAACAAAGAGATAAAAGATGGCCTGAAGAGGCTGATAAAAAGAGACATTTCCTCTTAATAAAATTTATCTTCATCTTTATTATTATGAATTAATGATGATCACCTTAGTGACAATTGTGGGACGTTGAGACTACTGATCTCATTGGTATAAGATCCCCTTTAGGCTGAAACTCTGTCCATTAAAATATGTGGGCTACCAACTTATAATTGGTTTTAGAAAGTTTCCTGAGTCACTAAAAGGTTAAATGACCTTGGTCATGGTCAAGCACTGTGAACCCAGGTTGTCTAGGCTGGTCTTCTATTCACTAAGTTATGATTTTGATAAATTCTAATAATAATTTAAATAATCATTACCAAAATTACCAATGGTGAATATTATATGAGCATTGAAATAAAATATATACAGAGGTCTTTTTAAAATAATTTTTGATATCTTTGTTTTATATTGTTTAATTTTTCCCCTACATCCCTTCGCTTTTCCCTTCCCAGAGATCCAGCTCTTATAAAAAATAATTTTATTGAGGTTTTTTTTTACCGGAAAATTAATTTGGTCCATCATTTAATGACAGGGAGAATAAAGTAGGAGAGCCTGGGTGCTGGACTGATATCTTTAAAAAATTAAAAGGAAACAAAGGAATCCACTAATACCATCAGTGGATCTTCTCTAGGAAATATGTAGAATCCCAGCCTTGAATGAGGCCATACATCTCTATTGAGGTCATTTCTATTTCTAGAGCACTGGATAGTTTTCAAAATGTTTTTGTCATAGTCAACCAAACACATTGTGAATGTGAGCATTTCTACTTGACAGATGACAAAAGATGGAAGGAAATAGACATGTATTAAGTGCTTCCTATGTACCATGTTAGCAACAAACTGTTTCCTCTCAGAGAAGAGCTCTAATCTGTTGACATTCATTCTGGTAGTCATTTTGCCTTGGCGACAATGCTTTTGTTGAATGTGAATATTTAGCTTGGAAAGGATAAATCAATGATCAATCTGCTCCTCTACTTTTATGGAGAGCTCACACAGGCAAGCATTCACATGGTGGTCAGAAGAAGCAATATAAGGACACTCTCGAGGTCTCCCTTAAGAACTTTAGAATTGATCATGTGACATGGCAGACATTGGCACAGGACCACTCAGCATGGCATGCCCACATCAGAGAGGGTGTTGTGCTCTATGAGTCAAGCAGAACTGAAGTAGCTCCAATAAGATGTGAGACGCACAAACTGAGAGAATCTACCCCAAATATTCCATGGACTATTTGTGCCCAACCAGTGGTAGAGCATTCCACGTTCATATTGGTCTGATCATCCATAGTGGGACACACTGTAACCTGAGTGATGTCATTTTGGTCCTCTTCGATAAGGAAGGACAACAATCAGCCTACATGCCAGGTACTAGGCTAAGAGCTGTGGATGCAAATACAAACAAAAAGATGGTCCTTAACCTCAAGGATCTTGTATTTTAATAGGCAAAAATAAGACAAAAAAAGAGGGAAATGGGAAGGAGCAAAGGTTACCTGGAGTGGTGACACGATTCTGAAGTTTAGAAAGTCAGAAAGTTTAGAAAGCCCTTTCCAGGGCCTGGAAAGCAAGCCTGCCTGGACTTCTACACAAAACGGAGATTCCAAGAGGAGCTAACCAATGTGTAGAGTGGAGGAGGCTTCACAGAGTACAATTACAGGATGAGCAGGCCAAGGCATGCTGGGCTATTCCAGTGTGAGGAAGTCCCAAGTGATGGGGGAAGTTCCAGGATAAGCCAGCAGTAAAGAAGGCATGGTTCTGAAGTCCAGAAAGTTGGGGACAAAACCAGGAGGAATACAGAAGAAATGAAGGAACTAGGGTTCACAAAAATGGAGGGTTTTATCCATTGCAACAAAATTCATGAGTGTCTGAGACAGGGCCTGATAAGTCTTAGAGCCAAGTCTCCTGGCTACAAGTTGTTTCCTCATTTGCAAAATGGACATAATAATATTTGCCTTATTATGATATATATATGTATGTATGTATGTATATATCTCATAGGGTCATTGTGATGCTGAAATGAGATAATGTATTCATAGCACTCTCTGGCTACTCCCAAGCTTCCTAGGCCTGTGTGGGATGCAGTCTTTTCTAATTAATGCTCATAAATCTGCAGTCCTCCTGCATTTCTTCATGTAAAAAGTGAACATTTTATCATCAATTATACAGTGTTGGTGAAAATGAATAATTTGCTTAAAACAGAAAATCAGGAAAACACATTCATAACACATTCTCAATGCCCATGGCCCAAGACAAGCTACCTCCCAACTCTCCTGTGCATTTTGCCCAATCCTAGCCCTACAATGAAGCAAGAAGCCCAGAACTCTGTATACAGAAACAAGAAGCATTGGGATGACAAATTTCTATGAATCAATGCACCAAATCAATCATCAAGCATTTACTAGGACCTACTATGTTTCATGCACTATGCTAGAATCTATGGAAAGAAATATAAAAAAATGAAGCATACAATCTACACAAATATATAATATGAGGTAATCTGGAGTCCAATCCCATCATTTTAGAAATATGGAGGTTGAGGCCTAAAGAGGTTAAATGAAGACACCAGCTAAATTGATTTGGAAAATGGGTATAAAACAGCCTGAAAAACATGTGCCCCTTCCACAGGGCTCACACAGACCTTAGGAGCAAAGAACTTAAGATACCACTCCCCTTAATGAGGCTGATAAAATTGAAGTGATTTGCTAATGGTCACAAAGCTTGCAAGTGGCAAATCCAAGATTCAAAACAAGATCTGTTAATTCCACATGCAATGGACTTCTGGCCATACCACAATGTTATCTTGATCATACAGAAACATAAAGAAAACTTATATTAGCTGGTGATGGGGGGAGGGGGGGGGCTAGTGGGGCAGAACCAAAGCAGACCTTGAAGGGGAGCTGGGGAAAGGGGGTAGAGCAGGTCCTGGGGTTTGGGTGTACAGGCCAAATAGAAAGCAGAATTGGAGAGTATGTGGATGGGGTCTCATAATGCTTGACATCTGTAACTCTGAGTAGATGAAGGCAAGACTGTCCAAGTGATTTGTCTTAATTATAAATAGTTTACATCCTGGAATTCCTTCACATTGGAATAAAGTTTACACACATCACTATCTGAGAGGGCTGAGCTAAAGTGAAGAGTGAGAGCAAAGAGATACTATCAGAAAAGGAGAGGGTGGGGGAAAATGTAATCTGTGATTAATATCCTCCCTGATTTTTACCCCGGGGTGGGGGGGAGGGCGGTGATGATCAGAGCTATAACTAGGACTGGGTAACTAAGCTCTTATCCCAGAGTACAAAAATTTAAAAAGGAAAAAATATTACATAATTTTAAAAGATGATGAAATTTTAAATTTGTTGCATTTGAATGCTGACTTTCCCTCCTCTAGTAGCATAGAAACCACCAAGCTTAGCACTTAGTTACAAGAATAGTTAATCAAGACAGAGATCTCCCTGATGGCAAACATTGTTAATAATACCCATATATGAGTCATTATCATCACTAATTCATTCTTTTCAAATTAATTACTTCTTCTATCATTTTATTTTTAAGTTAATGAAGGAAAAACATTTATTAAGTGCTGAGAATGTAAAGAGAAAAATGAGACAGTCTCTGAACACAAGGAGCTCACAGATTAATTGGGTTTTTATATAGCAGGGTTCAACTTCAGGGTGGATGGAAAAATACAAAATCCTTAAAGTTTATCGCTAAAGCAAATGGTAAGGCACAGGCATCCTTAGGGTACACTAACTGTGTGTTTTGATACCCCTACCCAACTTAATCAGTATTTATTCAGTTCATTGTGATTTGGTGGGTACCAGTGATACAAGCAGGAGATTAAATTTGAGTTATGTTAGTTAATACTGTTAGGATAAGGGTCATGATTAGTTAATCTAATATTTATTAGCATGATATCCATGCATTAATTATACTGTTTAAATTATTTATGTGTTGACCAATGTCAAAGAGAGAGACTTGTTGTCTTAGACCCCACCTCCCCCACTCTACTGATGTCCCTGTTTGTTGTTATGTTTCAGAAAACCACAGTTTCCTGTTTGCCATGTACCACATGGTTTTAACAAGCATTGAAAAGTCCCAAGAACTGTGTTGCCAAGCCATTGACTATACAGTGGAAGTTCCCAGACTTCCATTGCCTGGATTATACAAGAAGATATATATATATATATACATATTCCTCATTATGACCTCTTATTTCCTAGTCTAAGGAAGCACATGACTGGGGTACATCATCATTGATCAAACATGGAGTTCCATTTGACCAGTCGTGTAACCTTCACTTTTTTGGAATTGACCAATCAAAAGAATTGTACCACTCCATTTTATTTTTATCATTCTCTCATTCTCCATAGATATGCCTGGTTCTGGGACAGAAGTTGGGAGAGGGGTAACTACAGAGGAGAGCCTTGGATCTAATTTCTGGGGAACCACTAGATTACTTAATAAATTGAAACTATTCAGAGTCCTCGTGTCTTTTGCTACAGAATTTTGGGGTCACAACTGTGACAGCTATCACAGCTATCACAGCTATCTTAGCAAAAGTTTGTAGTTAGTAACCCCCAGCTTATCTAAACAGTATGAGTAATCATTTTTATTCCTTAGTATAAGGTTGGAGATAGGGATTGGAGAGGTCTGACCCATCATCTTGAGAATCAAGGAATATGTCTAAGAGGCTACATGGAGCAATTCCTTCCTACAAGAGGCAGGTTGAGGAAAAGGGAATCAGCATCCATATAAAATATAGTAAAAGGAAGGGGACATTGTCATAAAGGTTTGTGGGGGGAGGAACCTTGATAGTGTCTCTTTCCTCCTGGCCACCCCAGATAGGGTCTGGGCTACTTAGACTAGTAAGAAGTGAGGAAAATTGTGAAGGGTGGCCTTTCTTTTAATTAAATTAACATTAATTTTAATAATTACAACATTATTATGAAAATATTTCATATTTATGAGTCATATTTATATTTGTCAATTATCATTTATGAATATATGCCTCTCTCCTCTCCTGCCTAGCAAGTCATTCTTTCTAACAAAAATTAAGAGAAGGGGGAGGAAGAATTGAGTAGAAGTAACCAACACATAATTGAGTCTGAAAGTACACTGTGGAGGGAAAGAGGGCCCTCTTTCTTTCTTCTTCAAATATAAATGACTCCATTCTTAAGTGATCCTTAAAAATAAGCAGTGACATCCAACTTCCTCCTGTGTTTATTTTTCTGCTCCTTCCCAGTTTTCCTGACAAATTAGCCATAGAGCAAAGCCCAACTGCTTTGCTCTGATTTTCCAAGGACAGTGATAGATTAGTAAGCTTTTGCTCCATCTCCAAGCCTGCTACAACCCAACTAACATGGACTATCCTCCCTATTATTTTTATATCTCTTGCATTATATATGTATTGGGAGGAAATTACTTTTTTTAATCTTTCTTGAGCAACAGAAGAATGCATTCAATCAATCCCTCACTGCTATGGTTAATTATATAATTATTACCATACATTTTTTCTACCTGAACTTCACCCAAATTACATGTAAGCTGTAATCTTTGCTATACATATATGGTATTCCACACACTAAAGTCCCTCACTCCTACAAAGAGGGGAAAGAGGTTCATTTTTCTCATTAAGAAAGAGAGACTTGCGGGATGGCTAGGTGGTACAGTGAGTAGAGCGTCGGCCCTGGAGTCAGAAGGACCTGAGTTCAGATCCGACCTCAGACACTTAACTCACACACAAATAAAAACCTAACCGTGTGGCCTTGGGCAAGTTACTTAACCCCAATTGCCCTCCAAAAACAAAAACAAAAAAAAATAGAGACTTGGTCTCAAAGCTTTCAGTTTTGATTTTTTTCAAATCTCTCTCCTTCCATTTTGATTGTCCATATGTACATTCTTTTCCTAATTCTGTTTATTTCATTTCAGCTTCTCCTCTCATGCTTTTTTTAATTCTTTAGTCACCATTTCCTTCAGCGCAGTAATATATTCTACTGTATTCATGTGCTGTTACCCGGTTAGCTATTCCACAATCAACGGGAATTTCTTCTAAATTCTTGGTTTTGCTGACATATAATCTTGTAAAGAAGTTCTTGATCTTCTTATTTCTTCTCACTTTACCATGGCTTTGCTTTATTTATTTCTATTCTGATTTCTTCCTCTCTCATCATTTTAATTGGGACAGTTAAGTGTTTACCAATTTTATTAGTCTTTTCAAGACTAACTTTCTATAATGTTTTGGTTTATATTTTATCTATTTATTTCCTCATTTTCAAGATTCTCCTTCATTTTAATTTTTGGTTTGTTTATTTTAATTTTTTTGTTTATTTTTCTAACTTTTTAATTATACATTCAGTTCATAAATATCCCTTTTCCATTTTGTTGTTTGTCCTGAGTTTTTTCCTCCTAGGACTTCTTTGCCTCTATCCCAGAAATTTTGCTATTTTATTTCATTGCTGTATATTTATTGCAACATAGTTACTCATTGTTTCCATGATTTATTCTTTGATCCATTCATTATTCATTTATTAATTCTCCATTTAGGTCTGTATCTTTTGCTTTTTCCCTGTTATTAATCACTATTTTATTATATTGTGGTTTATAAAGGATATTTAGTGTTTCTACTTTTTTACATTTATACACTTATCATATCTATGGTGTAGCACATGATCTATTTTTGTAAATGTACCTTGTGGTGCTAAAAATGCTTATATTATTTATTTTTCCCTTTTATAACACACCATAATTCTTTCAGCTCAATAGCTCTGTTTTATATTTTCCTTTTTGCTTACCTTTCCCCTATTTTGTTCAGATCTGAGAGAAAAAGATTGCTGTAATGATCCTAATAGTCTATGTCTTTCTTTTGCACTTCAGTGAATTTCTCCTTTATAAATTCAGATACTATGTCATTTGGTAGATATTTGCTTAGTACTGCTATCAGTTCACCATCTATGGTTCCTTTAAACTTAATTTAGTTTTCCTTTTTATCTCTCTTGATATTATCCATTTTTATTTTTGTTTTATATAATATCATGATTACAACTCCTACTTTTTCTGTATTCATCTCACATACAATAAATTTACTCTCATGAAGTAAATTTTACTCCTGTCTATAATTTTAAATGGCACATGTCTTTATTTTTAAGATGGATTCCTTATATCCAACAGATGGTTGACTTTTAATTTCTTAATCATTTCTTAACCATCTCCTTCATTTCATCAGTAAGTTTGAACCATTTACACTTAAAGTTGTAATATTTTAGCTTTTGCTTCTTTAGAGAGATTTTTTTTACCTTGAAAATTCGAATGTTTGGCATAATTCATTACTAATTTCTTCTTTTATGAGCTTTATTACTCTTCATTTTCTTTGTCTAGTTCTCTGTAACTTCTCTCTGGGCTGATTCACTTATTAAATTTATGCTATTCCATTTGTAGGTCTAGATTCCTTGAGAAGGACCACTAATAAGCAGTTAACACTGAAACTTTCACTATCTTAGAAGGTAATACCATTGTGGGATAACTAACCCCTATAGTTTTTAACCCTCACCAGTGTGCTTCCACTTACACAAAACAATTTGCTTACAATGACAACACCATTAAATCTTAATCATAACCATTTACTTAGCAGTAGGGTAAAAGTAATAAAAAAAAACACATCACAGTTATTCAGCATAAACCAATGAAGGAACAGTAAATATATTATAGTTCACATATAAATACAGGTCACATTCTCTCTGTCAGTCTCTGTGAGGGAGAGTGGGTATACACTTACATAAACTTGGTATGGATACATAAAACTGGCATAGAAAACCCATGCATTCAAGATTACTTACTCCTGAGAACTGTGGACTTTGAGGTCATTGGTCCATAAAGGAATATCTGTACCACATAAAGGTCCATCTTTGTCAGTTGTTCTTCTTTTGCTCTTTTTCTGAATTGTGAGTTTCTCTTAATAGGTAAATTTTCTTCTTTTCTACTTTCAGACTGATAGCATTGACAAGCTCTTTTCACTTACAGTCACTCTTAAAAGGGCATTGAAAAGTTTACTCTACAGCATGGGCTCTCAATTCCCTTTGAACTACACAGCTCATTAGTCTGGCTCTCTCTGGGCAATGCAAATCAACCCAACCAACACTTTATTCTCCACGATGCTGCATTTCCTTGTTAGCTTTCAAGAGGAAGAACCAACAACAAATCAGCAGCAAAGTAAGTCTTTCTGCATTTCCCTCTCATACAAGAGAGGGCAGCAGGGAGCGACAGCTCTCTCTTACCCAGTATGAATGTCTTTCAATTGAGCTTTCAACAGGAATTAAGCTTTGACCAACTAATAAGGAACTAGCAGCTGAAGCCTTGCCACCTCATTCTCCTGTTGCTAGTTTCTCCTCACAGCTTCATCAAAGCTGATCAGTTTTTTGCCCTCCTGCTCCATTTTCCTCTATTACCTATACTTCGCTCCAGCATCTAGGATAACAATCCCTTTCATGGCTTAAATCAGAGTCACCTGGTACTCACTTTTCCCTTATGAAGTTAAAAACTCAGAAACTCCCACTTTTTGTTAGTTATGAAGTAAAGACCTTGTTTGATCATCCTTTATTCTTCAAATAGTTATCATTTGGGGAGTGTTACCACTTAAAGTCTCAAAAAGCAGTCACATGAAAATGAGCTGAGGGACCACAACAGCCCTGCAGCCTCACCCCTTTCTCAGTACTCAACGTGGTCCTTTTAACATTTAGTTTCTGAAAACTATACCTCACATTTAGATTTTAAAAGTCTTTAGTATATTAAAAGCTATTTTAATACTCCCTTTAGTCACTAAATTATTCACATGTGATAGGGATGCCATCTTACATTCTTTACAAGATTATTTAAGCAAAGGTTAATTTTCAATCTATTTTGTTGACCAAATCACTTTGGCTGAAAACTATGGTTCTTATACATGGATTTTAGAAGCTTTTATTTAAAAAAAAGTATTTTCCTTTTTCTTGCACCAAATTCTTCACCCTTGAAAGGGTCATTATCTTACATTATTCATAAGTTGACTTATTTCTTCTTCTTTATGTACAAATACTTTTTTCTGCCTTATTCAGCAGTCAAACTTCACATTTTGGGGGTTAATACCCTATACCAGGCTGATGTATTTTTTAATAGGCAACATGTTACCACTAAAGTTCTAGCAGAGGAGTTATAAGATTTGATGTATATCTTTAAAAGATTATTTTGGCATCCAGGTAGGAAGTATTATGAAGGAACTGGAATAGAGTCACTGGAAGCAAGGACACCAATCAGGATTCTGTAACAGCATTCCAGTAAAGAGGCTGATGTAAATGTAGCTTTTATGTAAGGAGAGAAGGGGGTAAATGCCAGAATTGTAAAGGAAGAAGCAATAAAACTTGGAAACTGATTGAATAAAGGACATTAGGGACAGATGAGAGAAAATGATTATTAATAACCAATGATTTGGGGAGATCCATAGTTCTTTTCTTTTTCTAAAGTCCTGATTTCAAAAGTTCGGTCTCTTAAAGGACATTTCTGATAGTGAGACTGGATTCACACTCCAGCCAGGGGATAAATTCTTTGAATGCTTGCCCAGGCTGGGGGAAAGAAGGGTAACTTAGAAGTAAATGACACAATCAAAGTTTGTTTGTATGGATTCAACCCCACCCCCCATAGTATTCATTCTCTTATTAATTGTTAAACAATCAGAGTTGATTGCCATCCTCCCAGAAACATTCCCCTCTTCCAATTGGCATATAATTCATGAGCCAGCTGCCATGATTGTCTTTGGTCTAAGAAAGAGGCAGCTAAATGACCATCCTTTCATTAATAAACATGCTAGCATTAATAATAAAATGATTTAATTACCCCAAATTTATATCTCTCAAACTTTTAAAACAGTTCACGAGGATAATGTGAGGATGACAAAGTTAGCAGATCTAAGTAACTGGAGGAATGATATCACCCTCATCAAAACAGGGAGGTTGGAAGAGGTGCAGGTCTAGGTGTGAAGATAATGGTTTCTATTTTGGGTAAATTGAGCTTGAAATTGTTATGAGATACCCAGGAGGAGTAGCAGGCAGCCTGTGGTGTGTGACTGGGGCTCAGGAGAAAGATGACAGGAGGAAAGCTGGGGCTATGGAGACAGAGATATAGGTAGAGATATAGACATAGGTGATATAAAGAGAGATAGACATAGGATGATACCTGACCCCACAGGAACTGTGGGAGTGGAAGCAGAGAGTGTATGTAGATGCATCTGGTGGCACAGAGGATAGAGCATTGGGCCCAGAGTCAGAAGACCTGAGCTTAAATTTGACCTCAGACACTTACCAGCTGTGTGGTTACAGGCAAGTCATTTAATCTGTTTACCTCAATTTCTTCAACTGTAAAATGCAAATAATAATAGCCCCTACTTCACAAGGTTGTTGTGGGGGTCAAATGAAATATCTGGAGTGTTTAGCACAGTCTGGAGTACTTAATAAATACTTGTTCATTCCTCTTTCTCCATCCCCGTAATTTTTTTCCCCCTGGGAGTTTGGGAGTGTCAAGTGAACAAATTTTTTTTAAGGAATGGGAAAGTATATAGAAGAATATTGGAAAGAAGGACAGACACACATTTAGATAGAGACAGAGATACATATAAATACGTAGATTAAAACCAAACCCAGAATAATCACAAGTTGATGAGGCAAATTCCTTGTTGATTCAAAAGGGGATAGAATCAAGTACAAAAGTAGGAGTCAGTCTTGGGAAGGCTAAGGGCCACCTCTTATTTAGACAGAGAGTAAAGGAGTGGAAGGAAAGTGAAGATGAAGAAGCTATTAGAGGTACAGAGGAAGAGGGAAGAGGAACTCAGCTGATCACTGCTAGTTTTCTAGTAGGGCTCATACAAGAAGGGAAGAGGTAGCTGTCGGGGACTTAAAGAGACAAGTTTTGGAATTGTTGCTGAAGAGGTAGAGGGACAATCAAGGAAGAATCCACATTTGGCCCTACAGCAGTGGAAGGACAAATGAGATTAAAGAACGGGTGTTTGTAGTGGGTCCAGTTGGACCTAAGGGATGTTTTCCTTTAGGGATATTCCACAGCTTGGTAGTATCAGTAGAAGAGGTAGGTGGTGGAAGTATCTAGAACTAGTGATTAGCAGGGCATGCATTGTGGTAGGACAAGAGGCAAGGGAACCCAGGGTGGCAGACAGTATAAAGTTAAGCTAGTCAGTTGGTAGCTTTAGACTGTGCAGAGAGGAAAGGAGTTCAAATAAGTGGTGATGGTCTGGGAGAACAGAGAGGAATGGTTAACACAGATGGATTCATGAGATGTAGCTCCTTGATCACAGGTCCATCTATTTTTTTATGTATCACAGTAGCACCATGCCTGGCACATAGTAGGCACATAAGTCATTGTTAATTGATTGATGGGTGGAAGAACTGGAGGTTTTGTAGAGAACAAAATAGGTTAGGAGTAGAGAAGAGAGAGATGTAAAGACAGGCACTTTGGAACATAAGGGAATCTCTGGGTTCAAAATTATCAAGGAAGCACAGGATGGTGCTTGATCTAAGATATCATAGTCTCCTTGGGTGATTAAGATAGAATGAAGCTTTGGGTTATATAGGCTTTGGAAGTTGATGGAAGATGATGAAAGGCAGATGGTAAAGTGTTTCCTCTCCATTCCTCAGATAATCTGAATAGTGGTAAAAGGGAGTTCAAGCAAGAGGTCTGGGGCCCTAGAAATTAGACTGAACTTGAACATAGCACCAGCTCCGGTCATATATTCCAAGATGGTGAAGGGTGAGGTACACCCAGAAACATTCCATCCATGGAATACTTGGCTCTGCACCAGCTCTACTGACCAAGGTCCTGGTCCTTTAAGGATTCAGTCTTCTCTCTGAAGTCCCAGTCAGGTCAGCAATTCCACTTTGCCTGAAGTCTTTGCCTTCCTGGATTCGAGTTTATGGTCTGAGAAGTCAGGCAGAGCATTCCCCAAGCCACAATCCTTTCTACTCCTGGTGTGGTGTCCTAAGTCCTACCTGGGAAATTACCTTTCATTTTGCATATTCATTATTTGCTTTAAAAAAAATGAAAGCTGGGGCAGCTAGGTGACACAGTGAATAGAGCATTGGCCCTAGAGTCAGAAGGACCTGTGTTCAAATCCAGCCTCAGACACTTAACACTTACTAGCCATGTGACGATGGGCAAGTCACTTAACCCCAATTGCCCTGCCTTCCCTCCTCCAAAGAAAAAAGAAAAAAAAAAGAATGCACATATAAAAAAGAGGAGGAAGGTCAATGGACTGTGAGCTCAATATCAGTCAACAGAGTGATGGCAGCCAAAAATGGGTAGAATGTGTTCTCGAGAAGTCTTAAGAAAAGCATGATGTCCAGAATGAGGAAGGCTAGTCCTGTTGTCCTCTATCCTGGTGATGACATGTGGAGTATTGTGTTCAAATGGGCATCACAGTTAAAGAGATTGATGAGTTGGTGTGCATACAGAAGAGGAAGATGAGAAGGGTGAAAGACTAGAGACCATGCAATATAAGAACTGTTTGAAGGATTAAGCACATTTAGCCTGAACAAGAAAATGGGGGAGGGGCAAATTGAGGGGGAGAGGAGTTATAAGCGACACTAAGTATTAGAAAGCTTGTCATTTAGAAGGGGAATTATATGTGCTCTACTTGGCCCCAACCTGAAAATGTAAGAATAATAGAGAGCAACACCAAAAGAGGCATATTTTGGCTTGATGTGAGAAAAGACTTCTATCCAACTGGAGCTGACCAAGATCAACATGAACTTCCTCGTCGGGTAGTGAATTCCTCTTCGCTAAAGGTTTTCAAGTAGGGGCTGAGTTACCCTTGTTGGCAGCGTGTGGAGGAGAGTTTTGTTCAGTTACAGGTCAGATTAGGCGTCCTTGGAGATACCTTCCGAGGCTGAAATCACATAATACCATGACCTCAGAGGAATTCAAAGTTACAGGTGCCTCAGAAAGCAGGGAAAAGAAGCATAGTGAGTGGAAATGGCTCATAACGTCTTATCATTGATGACCTGTACATAAACAGTGGGTGTCAGTACTCTCTCCCTTCTCAGATTATTTTCATTTGTATATCTGTGTAAATCCTATATCCTCCCAAGTATAATATAAGATCCTTAAAGGTAGGGACCAATTTTCATTTTATCTTTGCATCCTAGAGCCACAAATAGTGCCTGACACAGTAAGTTCTTAATAAATTATCGTTAGACTCATTAGTTAATTCATGGCCAAAAAAATACGTGGACTGGTCACAGAGATGGAGGGAAGCATAGCGTGACAGACAACATGAATGTTGCACCGGTAGCAGGAAATTTCCAAAAGCAAACTAAAAAGAGGAAAGCTTGCAACATTTGGGGGATGCTCCATGGAGGGCTTATGAAAGACAAGCATACATGAAACACTTTCTTCTAGAAAGGGCATGCTTGTTTGACCAAGAAATAGTGGCTAAAAAGTGAGTAAAGACACACAACAGGGACCTATTAACCTAACAGGAGATGTTTCAACTCTAGCTTTGGGTTTATGGGTCACTGACATGTCTCCATGGTCATTTTTTTATCCTTTATACACACACACAGACACACACACACACACACACACACACACACAAATGTGTAATCATGCAGCATCAGCAGTAAAATATTAGGTTGGTGTTTTTTTTCCTAATGGACCATTCCTTAGGTTCATGGAACTTTTTGATTTCAGTCTTAGAAGGGCTATCTGTTTGTGTGTGTGTGTGTGTGTGTGTGTGTGTGTGTGTGTGTGTGTGTGTGTGTGTGAGATTCCTTTACTTTTCATAGGATCATAGACTCAAAGGTGGAAGAGATAGTAAAGGCCATAGGGCCTAATCTCATCCTCAGGCCTTGCCTCATCACCATTTTACTAAGGCCCAGAGCAGTTCAGTGACTTATCCAGGACTACAAAGATCTGAGGGAGCATCTGAACTCAGGTCTTCCTGCCCTTTGGCCAGTGTACCACCTTGCCTGTGCTTACAGCTTTTACATCCTTACAGCTTTTTCGGTGGACCCCCATGGATGATTATAAGCATTGCAATCAGAGTCACTGCCTCTGTCTCCCTTTGGCCTTTGCATCTCATTAGTCTCGGTGATCTTTCAATCCTCTTGATGTCCCCTTTCCTTTTTCTCACTCATCATACTTTCTAATTTATCAAGGACATTGAAATGCTCTGCAATACTCTGACCTCATGAAGCACTTTCTAGTTCGTTGTCTTGGAGGACATAGAACCATGGACAGAGTGCAGAATACCCTGGGATTTCATTAATAAGGAAGGCAAATAGGTATAATTCTAGTTGTACAATAGTCTTCAATACTAAAGAGCTAGAGGGATGGGGACAATTCAGGGGAGAAAAGAATCGTATTGATACCGTGTGCAAGCTCCAAGGACTGTCTCAAACCTCGGACTTCCTCTGACTTTAGCAGAGTACTCTTTGAACAACAGGCATTTTATAATTGTTTCTTAAATTGAACTATTTGTGGATGGTTGCACCCACTACTAGTCACCTTCCGCATAGCTTTTTCAGTCCACAGTTCAAAAGCTAGCCCTGACTGTGGTTCAAAAGTAGATAGGGTGATGAGAAATTCCATATTCCTTCTCAATCACCTTCTTCATGGCATTTTTAATCTCCTTGTTTCTAAGGCTATAGATCATGGGATTCACCATAGGGATCACCACTGCATAGAAGACTGATACCATCTTGTCCCTGCTCAGGGAATAGCTGGAGCGAGGACGCATGTACATGAAGAGGCCAGAACCATAGAAGAGGGTCACAGCAGTCAGGTGAGATGCACAGGTGCTAAAGGCCTTGGACCTCCCTTTGGTGGAGTTAATCTTCAGGACAGCAGCAACAATATAAATGTAAGAGATGAGGATCACGAGGACAGACATTATTCCAACAATGACACCCACAAGAAAGGTCACTATCTGGCTAATGAAGGTGTCAGAGCAAGATAAGGCCAACACAGGAGGAAGGTCACAGAAGAAGTGATTAATGACATTAGGCCCACAGAATTGATGATTGTAGACAGAGCAGGTTTCAATCAGAGAGCTAAAAAACCCACCAATAAATGCTCCTCCCACCATCTTGATACAGAGAGTGTGGGACATGATGGCCGTGTAGAGCAGTGGGTTACACACAGCAGCGTAACGATCGTATGCCATAGCAGCCAGGAGGAAGCATTCAGTCAGCCCCATGGCACAAAAGACAAAATATTGAACAGCACAACCCAGGAAGGAAATGGTTTTCTGGCCCGTGATGGTATCTGCCAGCATCTTGGGAGTGGTAGAGGAACTGTAGCATATGTCTACAAGGGCTAGGTTACTGAGGAAGAAATACATAGGTGTATGGAGGTGGGAATCCATCCGGATTAGTGTGATGAGGCCCAGATTCCAGGCCAGAGTCGTGAGGTAGATCCCCAGGAACACCACAAAGAGGATAATTTGCATTTGGGGATGATCCGAAAAGCCCAGGAAGATGAATACAGTCACAGTTGTGGTATTTCTGCTCCCAGCCATTGCCCTAATCCCTGAAATTATAGAGAGACAAAGAGAGCTATTTCTGGAAAGTTATTTGTGTTATTATTTGGCTAGCCTTTTATGAAACTAAGAGCCACTTCTAATATTGCTCCCTCTGTGAAGGTCACATAATCAACCAATCAACCAACATTTAAGAAGTACCTATGATATGATAAACATTTACTAAACATGTACTATCTGCCGGATACTGTGATAAGCACTAGGGATACAAATAAGAAGAAGACAGTTCCTGCCTTCAAGGGGCTTACAATCTAATAGAGGAACATAATACACAAGAGGAAACTGAAAGATGATGATAGAAGAACCAACCCAAGTAGAGTGGTTGGTGGCAAATGAAGAAATGGCTGGCATTTTGAACCCTCTGCAAACAGAAGCTATGGCAGGATTATTTTTGTCCACCCTCCAGCCCTCCAATCAGAGTAACAAAAGCGACTAAATGTGCCAAGCACTGTGTTAAATACCAGAGATGCAAAAACAGCACCTGCTCTCAAGGAGCTTACATTCGAGGAGAACTGAGATTTGCATTCTGGTCTAGCTTCAAATCCAGCATTTTTCCACCAGAGTCACAAGTAGTATAGGGCCACAAGGAGGCTCCAGGCATGGCATCGTACAAGAGGACCCACATTTCCTGGAGAGAGGTGGCTTCCCTTTCATACAACTACACAGAGATTTTCATCCCTGTGTCTCCCTCCAGAAGACCTTCATTCTAGCACTTTGAACTTCTTTGCCAGCCTGAGTCCATCCAGAGGGACCCAATACATTCTTTACCCTTTGTATCCCATTTTGGGGAAGCTCCACTCCCAGATGACAGATATCAGGCTTCCCCACACTATGCCATGTTGTAGACATCATTTTTTCTTGAGTTTTACAACAGCAATACTTACAGGAATTCATCCCATTTCATAGATGGAGAACCCAAGACCCAGAACATTATTTCAACATTGCCCAATGCTACGTAAGTGGCAAATAAGTGGTGGAGCTTGGACTCCAACAGCAGGATTCTGACTTAAAGTCTGGAGCATTTTCCCTATTACCATGATGCCCTGCTCTAGGAATGTTTATGTTTTTCTTACCTCCTTAAGAACAGAGACTGTCTCTTCTACTTTTGGGTATTATAGTAGAATAGGAGGAAAGGTGCTGGAAGGAAAGTCAAGAGTTCTGCTTCAAACCATGCTTCAGACACAAACTAGCTATGTGACCCTGAGTGGGTTCACATGTGAGAGCCTCAGTTTACTTATCTGCAAAATAGAAACAATCCAATTTGCTTCACCTACTTCTCAGGAGCCATAAACAAAGGACAGATCAAAACTCAAGTGGCTACAGAAATGGGAGCCATTATTATTATTCCTCATAGGTCTGATCAAGTGTACTTCTGGCATTTCTATCTGCTTGTTGAATGCCAACATAGCCACATATAAATGTATCACACAAAGACCTTCTCCTGATGTTTCTTCACAGTATGCAGGTGATTCTGGGGACATATTCAATACAAACTGTGGAAGGTCCTACCACCCTTGAAATGTTTACAATATGGGCTCACCAGCACACTGAGGAAGCAGCTAATGGCCAGTCTGGCTATTAGCAGAGAAAGTTACCAGGTATAGCACCTACGGTGGCCACAAAGACTAAACCACCTACTTAATACTCAGAAAGGCAACTCCCACCAGGGAGCTACAGAGGAACAAATCTAGACTCTACATAAGGAAAGACTTCCTTAAATAAACAAATGAACGATTGAATAAGTAAACAAATGAGTAGATAAATAAATAAAAAGGAGCTACCCCAAAGTTAGACTGTAAGCTCCTTGAGGGAAGGGACTGTCTTTTGCCTCCTTTTATGTCCCCAGATCTTACCATAGTGCCTGGCACATAGTAGGCATTTAATAAATGGTGAATATTTAATAAGTATTGAATTGAATTGAAGTGGGACAGGCTGCTTTGAGAGGCAGATATTGAGGAAAGTGGAGCAGTAAAGTGGAAAGAACCCTGGATTTGGAATCAGAAGACCTGATTTTGAATCCCAGTTCTTGCAGTTACAATGTGACCTTAGTTAAGTCGCCTAAGTATTTTCAGTTCAGTTTCCTGAACTGAAAATAAATGAAGTTGGACTAGATGGCCTCTAAGGTCCCTCTCAGCTCTCAATTCATGAACTTATGACAGTGAGTTCTCTTTTCAGTGGTGGACTTTAACTGAATGCTAGAGACCCACTCCTCTGGTCATGTATATTGCTTAGTTAATTTTCGAGGCAGTGTGATGCAGTGGGCAGAATACTGGATACAGAGGCAGAAGATATTGAATCATAGCTCTTCCACCCACTCTCTGTGTGACCTTGGCTAAGTCAGTTACCTTTTCTGGGCTTCAGTTTCCTCATCTGTAAAATTAGGACAAAATTACTTCTGAGAACCCCTCTACCTTTTAAATTTATAATCTTATAGTCAGTGCTATGTTGAGGCAATGGTTGGACTAGTTGGACTCCAAGGACACTTCCATCCTGACCCTGAGATTCAGTAAAACTGTAGATTTGCAGAAATACTCAGGAGGTCTCATTTGGCAAATCCTAAGAGGAACTTTGACAAAATTAACCTCTCAGGAGATCTTACTTCTTCAAAATCTGTTGGCTATGATGGTGTCTATCCTTATCTCCTAAGATATAATGGCCTTAGACCAGGTCCAGCTACCCGCCCAGCTCCTACTTCTATTCCACAAGAGCCTGAAGCTACCCTCATATCCCTGTGCTTCTCTCCCCCTGGTCCCATGAGGCCATCCATTCCATTTACCAAAGGCCTTAATAAAGCAAAGTTTCTCCATGTACTTTTCAGCAGTTTTCTTCCCTGTGACTTCCACTCTGAGGCCCCGAGAGGAGGATACTCACTCTCCTCTCTCACATGGCTGCTAAGAGTCAAAGCTGGATTTCAGCTTCATTTCTGCCGATTCTAAGTCCAGTTTCCATTCTGATACACTAAGTGCTCAGATCTTGACACATGGTTTTTAATTGCCTCACTTTGGAGAATAGAAGAAACACTAAGAACAGGGAGATGGGGATTAAATAATAAAATGAGTTTTGTTGGATTGTAGATCTAGAGTTGGGAGGAATCTTTAAAAGACGCCTAGCTCAAACTTTTATTTTACAGATAAGGAAACTGAGGCCTAGAAAGTTTAAGTGATTTACCCATGACAGAAAGTAGGAGAATCTAAATCCAAATTCATTACTCTTTCCCTTACACTGGGGGTGTGGGACCTGTTTGAACACATTGGCCTGAGCTCTGTCATACCCAAGCAAAGCCTCATTTGGGAGTTTCCACATAGGCATGTGTATTTAGCAATAATATTAAGCTTGATCATCATACTATCCAGAATTGTACTGTTTCTTGATGTGATTGTCACCATTAGGGAAACTAATTCTGAACTGGACAAAATACAAGAATCAACTTTCAACATCTTTTGCTCCTGTATGAGCTTAGACAAATTATTTCATTTTCCAGTGCTTCCATTTTTCTGCTTGTAAAATGGAGGGACTGAACTAGATTACCTCTGAGATACCTTTAAACAAATCTCTGTGATTCGTATAAAGCAAACTTATTTAGAGGACAGGAAACTTGCTACAAAATCCCCATTATGTCAGCAAAGATGCTAAAGATAGATTCTTTGAAATAGAAATAATTCACATTGATAATAGTGTTGTAAAATATGCAAAATATTTTCCCATAGCACCTGTAGCTATGTCAATGCCATGATGCTGTCCCCACATCATAGATTAGGAAGTAGAAGCATGGTGTCGTGGATAGAGGCTGGCTTTGAAGTAAAGAAAACCAGGATTCGTGTTGGAGGCAGGAGACAACCTGAGATCTCCTGCTTCCAAGCCTAGCACTGGCATGTTCTACTGTGCCACGCTGCCTCCTTTGAGAGCCCAACTAGGTATTCTCTGACTTTCAGCTTTTCCTTCTTCTAATTCCTCCAGTTACAGAATTGTGGCTCTATTGAAGTCCCTTTGCCATTGAAACATCCAAAGTTTTAGAAAAGCCCAGCCTTTCCTTGTGTCATCCACATTCACTGGAGGGTGAGGGCATTCTTTGTGATCTCAGGGCCTGCTGAATTAATTAATCAAGTTTGTATGTAAGAACAGAGGGGAAGGCATCCCCAAGGTCTTCTTGATGAGATACATCATTCCTACTGTGAGGCTCTCTTGAATTAACTCTCTTTAATGAGAGGGCAAACAAGATGCTGTAGAGATGGTGCCTTCAGCTTATATCACATGCAGGCTAGTCCACAACCAGCACAGAATAAAGGCAGTGGCCTCATCTACATTTACCCTCCAATCCCTACCCTCAATCATTCTGGGTTTTAAAAAACATATAGGAAACTTGTCCTACCAAAGTTACGGAGCAAGAGACAATTTAATGGGTGAAAAGATCACAGACCTAGGCATGAGAAGATCTGGATTCCAATCTCTGTCCTTCCACTAGCCACCTGTGTGACCATCTCAAGTAATTCCCTTTGTCAGGGCCTCAGTTTCTTCATCTGTTAAATGAGGGGCTCTTTTCAGTCCTTTGCAACACATTTTAAGAAAGATGTTAATGGGGGCGTCTAGGTGGCGCAGTAAGTAGAGCGTCAGCCCTGGAGTCAGAAGGACCTGAGTTCCGATCTGGCCTCAGACACTTAACGCACACACAAACAAAAATCTAGCCGTGTGACCTTGGGCAAGTTACTTAACCCCCAATTGCCCTCCAAAAGGCAAAAAAAAAAAAAAAGATGTTAATAAGCTAGGGAACATGCAGAGCAGTTGAGGGCCTTAGTCATATGAGGATTTCCATCTAGATGGCACATTGCATAGACTTAGAGTCAGGAGGACCTGACTCAAATCCAGCCTCCGATGCTTACTGGCTGTGTCATCCTGGACAGGTCCCTTAACCTCTATTTGCTTTAGTTTCCTTTTGTAACAGGAGGGTAATAATAGTGCCTACCTCTTTGGAATATCATGAGGATCAAATCAGATAGTATTTGTGAAGTGCTTTGCAAACCTGAAAACACTATCCAAATGCTATCGATTATTGCGATCAAATCACATTGGTCTGTGACCGCTAAAATGAAAGACGGAGCTTTGTGAAGCAAACGGTAAGGAAAGCCTCCAGCATTTCCAGTGGCCATATTACTCAGAAGTAAAATAATGAAAGAGTGACTTGAATTGCTTGAATGAATTATACCAACCCTTTCCAAGGGTGCAAGGCAAAAGGACATTGGGAGTATACACCATGCTCTCACAGGACCAAGCCTCTTCTCTAAGGCCCAGTGAAGACACACGAGTGACATTGGGCATGTCCCATGTCCCACCCTATTTTTTGTGTTCTCCTCCTCCTAGTCTGTCTCTCCTCTATCTCTCCTTCTATCTTCTCTAGCTCAGGCCCTCAGCACCCTTGCTTGACTACCTTAGAAAAAAGCCTTAGGAAGGGGTTTATTATGAGTTTTTGGCATCTCATTGTAATAATCAAGTCTTTGCTCCCTTTCTTAGGAATATTTGCATCTTGAACTCAATCTTTCCTCATGGAGGACAAGCTTTATCCTATGATTTGGGGAACCACTGAGTAAGGGGACACATTGGGACAGTAGGTGGATGGAGAGGAATCAGAGGAATTAGGGTCAGAAGTGACCTGAGAGATCAGTGATATAATTTTTTCATCTTACCTATGAAAAAATTAACTCTCAGGGTCTGTGTTGGCCAAAATCATGCAGAAGTAACTGACAGAGCTGGGATTGGAGAAAACTCCAAATCCAGAGCTCTTCCCACTACAGCAAACTGAAGGACAAGGACCAATCAATCCTGACTACACCAAATCTTGGCTGTATTAAGATAACTGGAACATGAGTTTATGGACAACAAACCCATTGCTGTCAGAAACATAATAAAGCTGAATAGAATCGTAGACTCTTAGAACTTAAAGAGGCCATCTAGTTTAATGTTTAACTGAGCACAATCTCGTTGATGAGGTGAGCTAAGTGCTTTGCAAACCTTAAAAACTGTAAGTATATCAAATAGAAATATCATCATCACCACCACCACCATCATCATCATCATCACCATCTTCTTCTTCATCATCATCATTCTGACTTGGGCAGAAGATAGCTACACTATAATCTCTCTCTGGACAGTGTATTAACATAGTCTAAAAGCACATTAGCTTTTTTGACCAGCATACTCCATTGACTCATACTGAATGTTTTCTCAGACAAGCTGCTACCCAGCCACACTGGTCCTATGTACACATTGTGTGCAGCTGATGTTTAGAATTCAAAGGCTGGATTTATGTTTTATTTCTCTTAGATTACAGCTTATTGGATTTGACCCCTTGTCAAGAGAGGAAGGGAAAAAGCAAGAAGGAAAGAAAAGAAAGTGAATGAAGGAAAGAAGGAGAGACAGAGACACAGACAAGAGACAGAGAATGGAAAAAGAAAGAGAGAAGGAAGGAAGGAAGGGAGGAAGGAAGGGAGGAAAGAAGGAAGGAAAGAAGGAAGGAAGGAAGGAAGGAAGGAAGGAAGGAAGGAAGGAAGGAAGGAAGGAAGGAAGGAAAGAAGGAAGGGAGGAAAGAAGGAAGGAGGAAATCAACTGGACTCACGAACTTCTTCTGCCCAAGAATGTCCTGCTCCTTCCTAACAAAGGGGTGGAGATACTAGCAGGATCCCTCAGTTCACGTCTTCTCACAGTGATTCAGATGCAGCTCCCACAATGTGTGGGTGGTTTCCAGTCGTGTCCTTTTCTTTGAAGTTGCCAACCAATGGATAATGAGGTGTCCTCACAAAGGCTTGGCTGCTTCTCTTTGGCCAGGCTCTACCAGAGTTTGGTTTTAATGTGACAGGTAGCCAAGTTGCCTCAGGGATCCTCAGGGATGTCATAGCCACTCCCTGGGCCCCAGACAAAGATCTCCTTAATGCTGTGTGTCCCTGGAAATTAATTGTTCTCAGGAGTGATGGCTACAGGTTCTGTGTTGAGAATAGAGGCCCTCTCTCCTGATGTCTCAATCTTTGCATCACGTTGTTTTTCTGACTCTCAGGCCAGTGTGCTGCCCTCTACTGCCCCCCTATTCTCCAATTCAGAGTCAATGAAACATTGTTCACAGGCCCACAGAATGATAGATTTGGAGGTGAAGGACCTCAGAGGCCATCTAGTCCACAAACACACACACACACACACACACACACACACACACACACACACACACACCCTCATTTTACAGATGAGGAAATTGAGACCCAAGCAGGTAAATGACTTACCCAAGATCACACAAATGGGAAGCATCTGAGGTATACTTCAAACCCAGGTCCTCTGCCACTAAATCCAGTAATCTTTGTCCTGTACCACAGTGGCCTCCCCACAATGGAACTCAGCATCTCATTGAGTGAAATATCTGTAATGACAACATTAATGCACATGCATTGGGTTTTTTTTCTTTTTGTTACAGACCTATAATTTCATCAGTTTAGAGAACTCTTAATGTTAGAACTTCCTAGGTTCTATAACTTATATTCTTACGGAATTATTTGGGGCACTCAGAGATTAATTGGTTTGCCTAGGGTTATGCAACCAGTATATGTCAAAGGCAGGACTGAAACCTAGGTCTTTCTGATTCCAAATCAAAGTCTCTATCCATTAATGCAATACTACCCATCTTGGCTAATGGCAATACAATACAGGTCATGTAGGAAATATCATCCTGTCCAAAACTCTAGTTTAAGCTAATCCGATTGCTTCAACTGAAAGCTGGATTTGACAGAAAGCCACGGGGAGGTATGAGTATCCCAGGGTCTGTCCCAACACACAAGTGACACCTTCAGCCCTGGGAACATAGTGAGCTACCTGTGTTTATGATTTGTTCCTAGTTGTAAATTGCCACTGAACCATGGACCGTCTGAGCTAGAAGAGTTCTTAAGAACATAGAAAGTCAGAACTGAAAGGACATTAGAACATGGAAAGTGAGAAGTTGAAGGAACTTAGAATATAGAATGTCAGAACTGAAAGAACTTCAGTACATAGAATTTCAGAAGTGGAAGGAACTTAGAACATAGAATGTCAAAACCAGAAGGACTAGGGGCGGCTAGGTGGTGAAGTGAGTAGAGCTCTACCCTGGAGTCAGGAGGACTTGAGTTCAAATCTGGCCTCAGAAACTGTAGCAGCAAGCTCCCCAATATCCCCAGGGTAGCTGCCAATATAGGTTCTTAGATCTGCTTTTCAAAAGGAAAGCAACTCAAAATGGGTTAACAAGCTTACTTTAATCAAACAAACGTATATTACCTAGTTCAGGGGAAAAAGGTCAGCATCCCGCACTTCAAAATATACAGACAGGTCAAATAGACAGGCTTCCAAACTGTCCAACCATCATATCAATACCAAATCACAGTTACCAGAGAGGGAAGCATCAACATCTGGGTTTTCAAAGCCGGGGGGGCTCTCAACAACGGCTTCCCAGAGTCTCATCTGGTCAAATCACACAACACTTCTCAAAGTGAGCCCCAAAGCAAAGCCTCAAATCAGAGTTTATATAGCCTTCTCCTGGCTCAAAGATTATAACAACCTCCTTGACCCACTGCCCAATCACAAAGTATCAAGGTGTGGGTTTTCCTGAAAAACAAGCCTCCCACCACAAACTCCAGGTGCACCCAAGCTAGGGGCAGGGAAGATCTTTAAATTTGCATTTCCATTACAGACACTTAACACAAAAACTAGTTGTGTGACCTTGAGCAAGTCACTTAACCCCAATTGCCCTCCAAAAAGCAAAAAAAAAAAAAAAAACCAGAAGGACTTTAGTATATAAAACAAAACATAAACTGTCAAAAAACTGTTAGAATATCATAAATGGAAAGATCTTAGAGCACAGAATGTCATATCTGAAAGGGAAGGGAGAACAGAACATCAAATGTCCAAACTGGAAGGATTTAGGAAATAAAATGTCAGAGTTAGGAGGGACCGTAGAACATCAAATGTCAAAACTGGGAGAACTTTAGAATGTAGGATGTTAGAAATAGAAAGGAACTTGGAACATAAACCATGAAATGTGAGAACAGAAGGATCTTTGAACATAGAATGTTAGGTCTGGAAGGGACCTTAGAATGTAGAAGGCAGCATGGGAGACAGCCTGTGCAAAGACAGAAGAGAAAGGACAGTGACCATGAGCCATGGGAACTGCAAGTAGGCTGCCACTTAAAGTCAATGAAAGGGGAGCGATGTACAACAGCTCTAGAAAGGAAGGATTATGGGATCAGAGACAGCACTGGAAGGAGCTCAGGGGTTGTCTAATGAGAACACTGAAGCCCAGGGCACCAGATCACACAAGGAGTTAACATCAGAGGGGGAACCCAGCTCCTCTAACTACAGAGTCAATGCTCTTTCCACTTCACTATAGTGAGGACAGAACTGCCAAATAGGGAAGTTCTATTTGAGCAGGGTCTTTTAACCTGGGCTCTGTGGTTGTTGTTTTGGGTTTTTTTCATTGATATGTCAACATAACTGGTTTCCTTGGTAATTCTAGGTATTTTATTCTATGCATTTATAAGCATCATTCTGCAAAGAGCTTCATAGTCTTTACCAGACTTCTAAAGGGGTCCATGATGCAAAAAGGGTTAAGAACCCATACCCTAATGGGAATCAGGAGCCACTGGATGTTATTTAGCAAGGGAATATATGGTCAGACTTTGGCTTTAAGGACATTATTTTGGCAACTAAGTGGGAAATGGATTAGAGAGAAGAAAGACTGAAAGGAGGGGAGACCAATTTAGGAGTTATTACAATAACCCAGACAAGAGGTATTGTGAGCCTGAATTAGGCTGTGACTATGAGTAGGAGTAAAAAGAATCATAGGATTATAAAACAAGAGAAATGCTAGAGGCAATCTCAGGAGAGCTAGAAGGAACCTTATAGTCTGATCCTTATATTTTACAGCAGAGGAAACTGAGGCACAATGAAATTAAATGGCTTGCTCAGAGATATACAGAAGTAAAATTCATATATACAGAATGGAAGACTAGGTAGTTAAATTAGCAAGGTTGGGGGGGGGGGGGGGGGTGAGGAACACAAGGTGACAAATCCAATTTCCCTGCTGGGATCTAATACTTTCTTTCTAATACAATCAGATGTGATTCTGGCATCATCAGCCATCACTCCAGTGCATGTCCTCATCCCAAGAGGGATCAGGTAAGAGATAAAACTATCTTCCTCCCTAATCCTAGAAAATCACCTGAAGAGTATACATCCCTCATAATGGGTCATCAGCAATGTATGTGAGCAGCAGGTTGGGGCTAATTGGAAGAACATTGTCCTTCAGGTCAATTAAGAAGGATCTCTTGTACAAAAATATTTATAGCAGCTCTTTTTGCGGTGGCAAAGAATTGTAAATTAAGGGGATGCCCATCAATTGGGGAATGGCTGAACAAGTTGTGGTATATGAATGTAATGGAATACTATTATGCTGTAAGAAACGAGGAGCAGATGGATTTCATATTTACCTGGAGAGGCTTATACGAACTGATGCTGAGTGAGAAGAGCAGAACCAGGTGAAATTTATACACAGTTACAGACACAACGTATGTGTGATGACCAACTTTGATAGACTGGACTCTTCTCAGCAATGCAGGGTTATAAGACAACTCCAAAAGACTCATAAAGAGAGAGATGTCTACATTCAGAGAAAGAACAGAGTTTGAATACAGATTGAAGCAAATTACCTGCTCTCTTTCTTTTCTTTGTTTGGTTTTGTTTCCTCTTTCCCATTGTTCATTCCATCTGATACAATCCTTCTTTATAACCTGACTGATGTCTAATGTGAAAGTATTTGCATATCCTATACTTGATTGCATGCCACCATGGGGGAGGAGAGAGGAGAAGGAGGAGAAGAAAATCTGAAACTCCAGGGACTGTGGAACTGAATCTTGTAAACTAAAAGTAAACAAACAAATTAATAAAGCCAAAAAATGAAAAAAAGAAGGATCTCTTCCTTCTAGTTACAAATCTATGATCTCTGATTTTGAAAACTAAAAAGTGCAATATGGATGTAAGTTATCATTATCATCAGCATGAGAATATTCAGAACGCTAGATAAAAAGAGTTTAAATCTGGGAACAGACAAGAATTTCTTAGAATGTTAATAACAGAAATAGAGACCAAATCCCACTTTTTAAAAATGCCTTTTTAAAAAATGGAGAAATCGTGTTTTGTGTTTACATTTCAGTTCTGAAAGGCTTCAGTTCTGAAAGACTTCATGATTTCATTGGTCTAATCTAGTGTTTCCCTTTTGTTTATTGAAAAAAAAAATGCTTTGAAGTTTTCTAATGATTCACTTCAGATTGAAGTCTGGCCTGGTCATTTCCAGATACCCCTCTACTATTTACAAGTGACAAGCAGATGACTTCCAGATGTGGGATTCCCAGAATGTTCCCTGATGAATAGTACTCATTATAATGTTAACCAGATGAAAGCCTAATGATTGCTCAAGATGATTCTATACAGTAATAATCTGAAATTCAAGGGGTTGAAAAAGAGGGGAAAGCTATGAAAGATTCAAATTCAAGTTATCTTTTAGAATATTCCTTCTTTAGGGAAATAACAAATGTCCAGACCTGTATGCCCTCCTGTACCCTCTGATTCCTATTTCAGTCTCTAGGATTTGGAATAAATGATATTATAGCTAAAAAGTGGTTTTCTCCCTTCTCCATATCTGCCTACTACCGTAAAAAAAAGGACCAAGGAACCAACTAACCAGCTTCTTTGAGTCTCATTTTCCTTGCCTATAAAATGTACACGTTGTATTAGACAATTTCCAAAGTCCCCACTCAGCTCTGACATGCTGTGCTCTGCATTATTTCTCCCATGGCTCTGATAGTCTTGTTTTGTTCTAACTTTCCTCTCATTCTAATAATTGTTCATTGTAAAGTCCTCCCTAGTTTTTGTGTTTTGAGTTTCTATGTTCTACGTCCTGTTGAAACATGTAAACTGGATCACTCTGTGTTGTGTTCAATGATCAGACCTATTCAAAACATTACTTTATTAGAAAATAGAATTAGACAAATATATTCACTCTATTGGAAAGATAATCGTCCAACATAGATCCTTCTTTACAAGCAAATGCCCCTCATTTGAGACGAGAAGTCTGGGCATGATTCTCTTGTAGGAATCTTCTTAGATATGATCTCATACTGAAGAGTTTTACACTGTTTCAACTTAAAATTATTAAATAGAAATAAGATGGGCGGCTAGGTGGCGCAGTGAGTAGAGTGCCGGCCCTGGAGTCAGAAGGACCTGAGTTCGGATCCGGCCTCAGACACTTAATGCACACATAAACAAAAACCTAGCCGTGTGACCTTGGGCAAGTTACTTAACCCCAATTGCCCTCCGAAAAGCAAAAAAAAAAAAAATAGAAATAAGATTTTATGTTAAAGCATAACAGTCATTTTTATATAGCTTCAAAGACTGTAAATTGGGATTCAAGCAATAGCAATTTCATGAGAATAAACTGAATTCTACCCTATTAGGAACCTAAAATGTGATGTGCCTTCTGATGTTTTACAGAGTGTACTGTTTGTACTTTGGCTATTCTGTTTAGATTATCAGCTTAGAGTTTAGAAATGCAGAGGAAGGCAGTTTTTTGGCCTTTCCTTATAAACCACATAGCGCTTATCTGTAGCAAGTACTTAATAAATACCCGTTGACTGACTGACTGGTTTTGTCAAAATTATGATGGCATTTTGTTGGATAGTATTTTTGTATCATCTTGTACTTTTCCCTTGTCATTCAATGCCAGCTCATTAGAGCTATAGCTACAGGAAACTATTTTCCTTTTTTTTTAAATCTTCCTTTCTTTTATTGTCGGTTTTGCCTTGTCTTTCTTCCTATCTTCCTTCCTTTGCATTTGTATCAATTTTTCTTGCTTTCCAAAAGCTTCCTCAGTCTTTATAACAACTCATTAACATAGGAGGTTTCAATATTTAGGATCTTTTTGTTTCATGAATGAGAATGAAGACAGGGAGGCTGAAGGACTAGGCCTCAGTTTCCTTATCTGTAAAGTGAGGGGCTTGGATTAGATGACCTACAAAGTCCCTCTGAGCTCTAGACGTAGGACCTTATGACTGATTCTGAACCAACTTAGGGAAAAAGAGTAATTCACCCAAATGATATTTTGAAGACCAGGACCACATCAATAGGAGAAGCCCCCCTGGACTGATATGCCTAACTGAATAGCTGTACAAAACTTCCATGCTCAAGGTAGACCTATGAATGCAAGTAGTGATGAGCCTGCTCTGCAAGTGAACCATTGCTTTGTAAATGAGTTCCTTGGAACTCCAGTGATCCTGATGGCACATGAATCCTTTTCATGCTCTTTTCCAGCAAGATGACCTACTTGATGTTCCTTACACACGCCCTTCCATCTACCTCTCACTTCCACGCCACTGTACAAATAATTACAGCCTATTCCTGGAATGCTCTCCCTCTTTACTTCCATCTCTTAGAATTCGTAGATCCATACAAAGGTCGGCTCAAATGCCACCTCCCACAAGAGGTCTTTCCTCATCCCCATTGTTAATGTCTCTCTTCCCCTCATTAATTTGAAAATATTGTGTATTTATTTATTTGCAGAATGATATTTTCTCCCAGTAGAGTATAAGCTCCTTTGAGGGGAGGAACTATTTAATTTTTGCTTTTATATTCCCAAGGCCTAGCTTACTGCTTGGCACACAGAAGGCACTCAATAATTGCTTGTTGAATTGAAATTTATGATGCTGAAATTTCTCAAAGATGATTCTATTAAAAATTCTCAGCACCCTTGGAATCTCAGTCTTTATGCCTCTCGGTTCTAATTACTGGTCAATGTCTACTTCCCCAATCCACAAGGTAGTTATGACAGCAAAGGTCTATGACCAATCCTAACTGATGACTTCAGAGAGTCACTCAAAAAATAGAATCACTTCATCCCTCTCTTCCCAGTCCATCATTCTTGCTATGGTCAAACCAACCTCCCTTTGCAACCATGACCCAAATTCATATAACCATTTCAACTACGCACTGTTTTCAACAATATAATCCCTTTACAACACACGCTGTACTCTAAATTCCCCACCTCATCTACCACTTTTGGTGGAAGGAAAAAGGTTGGGGACTTGTCTTAGGCAGTGTTTGTTTTGCCAAAATACTGTGCATTAATAATTTGCCATATTCAAAACTTTTAATTTTATAAAATTCAAAAATAGGAGGTAATTAAGGAATAAGGTATCAAGTAAAACTCATTATGATGGACTAGTCTAATTCCCTCATTTGCTACATGAAAAGCAGAAGGTCATAGATGTTACTTTCCCAGGTTCCCAAAGATGATGGGGATCAGAAATGGGATAGATTCATGAACTGGAAGAATTATAAGCAGTATGGGGAACTATGTATTCCAGTTCTTCCATTTTACAAATCTAACTTCTGAGATCCCAACATGGGAAATGCCTTTTCTAAAATCACAGTGAATTAGTAGGAGATTCATGACTTAAACAGATTTCTCCTAAATACTAGCCTTTATAATTCATTCTTTTTCCAGAGATGGTCTGAATATATGACAAAGTAGAAAAATGGTAAACAAGGAAACCGTAATGTAGGCTTACCTCAGTGGTTTCCCTGATGATTTCCCTCTCTCTTTTTCTCATTTTGTTCTCCTGACCTTTCCCTTACCCTCCTGCTCTCCTTTCCTCTCTTCTCCTCCCTCTTTTTGCCCCTCTATTTGTCTATCTCTCCCCCTCCTTCTCTCTTCTTCCCTTTCTCTGTCTCTTTTTTCTTTTCCCTCTCTCTCACTTGTTCTCCTCTCTTCTCCTGCTTCTCCCCCACCTCACAATTATCCCTTTAAGTCTCTATTTCCCTACCTCCTTTTTCTCCTCCTTCCTATTATCTCCCTCCATCCATTTCTCTCTCTTACAGATTTATTCAGCAAGTTAGTTTCCTTCTTCACTATTTTATATATAAATATGTGGAATAGATAGATAATAGATACATAGATTCTATAGGGCATTAGAAAATCATCATTTTTTTATATTTTTTAAATTCAGGTGGGAGGCAATCCCTGATGGAGAATAAGTGATTTTAAAGCATAAACACTGAAGGACTGTCCTACCTGTCTCCCAGACTGTCTATCTACTGAAAGTCTAGCACTTATACTTAGGGACCTCCATATACATGATACTGTCTCTTCAAGTGCCTGACCTTCCTAATTCATTCACCTCCTCAGCTCCTGTAGGTATAGTCTACTCATCTACCTATATCGAGAGAGAGACAGAGAGAAGGAAGAGAGAGACAGAGACAGAGAGACAGAGACAGAAAAGGAGAGAGAGAGAGAAGGAGAGAGAGACAGAGAGACAGAGAGAGAGGAGAGAGAGAGAGAGAGAGAGAGAGAGAGAGAGAGAGAGAGAGAGAGAGGGAGAAGAGAGAAGAGAGAGAGAGAGAGAGAGGAGAGAGAGAGAGAGAGAGAGAGAGAGAGAGAGAGAGAGAGAGAGAGAGAGAGAGATGTTATTCCAACTATCTGTTTGCCTTGGTCTTAAAGGCATGCATCTGGGTGTGTGTGGAACCTTTATTATAAACTTGTCTTCTCTAATCTCAAAAGAATTCTCAATCCTGTGATATAATTCTTTTATTCTTCCCAACTTGACTCTATCAGCAGTTCCCTAGCATAGTTAACAAAAAGTTCTTTTCTCCCCCTCTTCCTCTTCTTCCTCCTTCTCCTCCTCCTCTTCCTCCTCCTCCTCCTCCCCTTCTTCCTCCTCCTCCTCCTCCCCTTCTTCTTCTTCTTCTTCTTCTTCTTCTTCTTCTTCTTCTTCTTCTTCTTCTTCTTCTTCTTCTTCTTCTTCTTCTTCTCTCTTTCTCTCTGTCGGTCTCTTTCTCTCTGTGTCTCTGTCTCTCTCTGTGTCTCTGTCTCTATCTGTATCTATCTCTCTGTCTCTCTCTCTTTCTCTGCCTGTTGCTCTTTCCCCCCCTCCCTCTCTGATTCTCACTCTCTTACAATCATACAAATGAAGCTGGTGAGTTTCATTTTCTTTTTCATTATTCAAACACATAAACTATGATACCACAGGCCATTGAGAAATACTGATTTCTCTGTCTTGTAGATATCAGAGAATAGTAAAGAGCAGGGAAAGTGATTCTACAGCATCAGTTCAGAATGCCATACCTGCTTCCCATGTGGCCTGTTTCCTCCAAACTTTACCCTTATACGTGGAGATTCAAAAATATTTGGTGATGTGCCTATAAATACCCTGGTTTCCCAAATCATTGACATCCTCAACTCCTGTGTACCACAGCTACCTGTAGTCCACCTCAGCTCCATACGAAGAGTGTTTCATTCTCATTTCTAAGAACTCAGAGTTCATAATGCTGAACTCTGAAATTGAGGAGTCTTTCTTCAAACTTGTAACCTTCTGTCTCCTTCTGAGACTGACACTTTCTGACTTCCAAGGCCATGGCCCTAAGTAACTAGACTCCTTTCTCTATTTCCAAGCCACTACCCATGCATGCTGTCACCTAAATTTCCCATGTAATCTACCTCTTTCACTGAACGGAAAAGTTTGTGAACTTAAATTTGTCTTGGGCACTATTTGTTTTGCCAAAATACTGGGTATTAATAATTTGATTTTTCAAAAATTTTAATTTTTTAAAATTCAATAAATGGGAAGTAACTAAAAAACAAGGCATAAAATGGAAATTTCATTATGATGGTAATATGGATTTCAATGTGGAATTACCAAAGGGGCCATCTAGTCTAATGTCCTCATTTGCCAAGTGAGAAAGTAGAAGTTTATAGATGTTGTTACTTTCCCAGGTTCCCAAAGATGATGAGGATCAGAAATGGGATAGGGTCATGAGCTGGAAGAATTGTAAACAGTATGGGAAACTATCTAGTCCACTTCTTTTGTTTTACAAACGTAATTTCTGAAACCTCAGCATGGGAAAGCCCTATTCTAAAATCATATAGTGAATTAGTAGAATATTCATGACTTAAATCAGTTTGTCTTAAATCCTAGCCAAAGGTTCTGTGAAGCTTGGATTCAGTCAAAGGGCCACACCTGAGAACCTAGAGGGCCACATGTGGCATCCAGGCTGCAGGTTTCCCACCCCTGATCTAAGACAATTCCAAAAGACTCATGATGGAAAATGCTATTTATATCCAGAGAAATAACTATGGAAGCTGAATGCAGATCAAAGCTTACTCTGATCTTTTTTGCTGTTTTGTGTTTTTTCTTTCTCATGGTTTTTCCCTTTTGCTCTGATTCTTCCTTCACAACATGTGGAAATATGTTTAATATGATCATACATGTATAGCCTATATCAGATTGCATGCCATCCTAGGGAGGAGGGAGAAGAGGAAGGAGAAGGGAATTTAGAATTCAAAATCTTATAAAAGCAAATGTTGAAAACTAAAAGTAAATAAAGAAAAGAAAAAGAAATTAAACAAGTCATCAATGAGTTCCCTAAGAAAAAATCCCCAGGACCATATGGATTCACAAGTGAATCCTACTAAACATTTAAGGAACAATTAATTTCAATACTATATCCACTATATGGAAAGGTAGGTAAAGGAGTCCTACAAAATTCCTCTTATGACACAAATATGGCTTTGCTATCTAAGCCAAGGAGAGCAAAAACAAAGAAAGAAAACTATAGAACAATTTCCTTAATGAATATCTTTGTGAAAACTTTAAATAAAATACTAGCAAAGAGATTATAGCAATGTATTACAAGGATCATACACTATGACAAGGTGGGATTTATACCAGGAATGAGGCATTCCTTAAAATGATAAGCAGTATCTATCTAAAACCATCGGCAAGCATTATCTGTAATAGGGATAAGCTAGAAGCCATACCAGTAAGATTCTGGGGTGAAGGAAGGATGCCCATTATCACCACTATTGTTCAATATTATACTAAAAATATTAGTTACAGCAAGAAGAGAAGGAAAAGAAATTGGAGGAATTCGAATAGGCAATGAGGAGACAAAACTATCACTCTTTGCAGATGACTTGACTATATACTTAGAGAATCTTAGAGAATCTTAGAGAATCAACTGAAAAGCTACTTGGAATAATTAACAACGTTAGCAAAGTTATAGGATATAAAATAAACCCACATAAATCATTAGTATTTTTATATATGACCAACAAAGCCCAGTAGCAAGAAAGAAAAATCCCATTTAAAATAACTGCAAACAACATAAAATACTTGGGAGTTGACCTGCCAAGACAAACCTAGGAACTACATAAACACAACTAAAAACCAATTTTCACACAAATAAAGTCAGATCTAAACAATTAGAAAAATATCAATTGCTCATAAGTAGGCCAAGACAAAATAATAAAAATGACAATTCTGCCCAAATTAATTTTCTTATTCAGTGCCATATCGTAAAACTACCCAAAAATCATTTGATAGAACTAAATAAATGATAACAAAATTCATCTGGAAGAGCAAAAGGTATTTCCAAGGGAATTAAGGAAAAACTGCAAAGGATGAGGGCCTAAAAATACCAGACTTTGATCTATATTATAAAGTAGCAATCATCAAAATTTTCTGGTACTGGCTAAGAAATAAGAGTGGTAGATCAGTGGAATGGATTAGGTACACAAGACACAGTAGTAAATGACCACAGTAACCCAGTGTTTGGAAGACCCAAAGACCCCAGTCTCTGGGATAAGAACTCACTATTTGGCAAAAGCTGCTGGGAAAACCAGAAAACGATATCCTAGAATCTAGTGTAGACCAACAGCTTATCCCGTTTAACAAGGTAAGGTGAAAATGGGTATATGATTTAGACATAAAGGGTGATACCATAATCAAATTAGAAGAATAAGAAATAGTCTGCCTGTCAGATATATGGAGAAGGGAAATATTTATGAAAAAACAAGAGATAAAGGGCTTTATAAAATAGTCTTTGTACAAACAAAATAATTGCAACCAAAATCAGAAGGAAAGCAGAAAGTTGGGAAACAATTTTTATAGTAAGTGTCTCTGATAAGGGCCCATTTCTAAAATATATAGAGAACTGAATCAAATTTATAAGAATACAAGCCATTCGGGGTGGCTAGGTGGTGCAGTGAGTAGAGCGCCGGCCCTAGAGTCAGAAGGATCTGAGTTCGGATGCAGCCTCAAACACTTAACACACACAAACAAAAACCTAGCCATGTGACCTTGGGCAAGTTACTTAACCCCAATTGCCCTCCAAAAAGAAAAAAAAAAGAATACAAGCCATTCCCCAATTGATAAATGATCATAGAATGTGAACAGGCAGTTTTCAAATGAAGAAATCAAAGCTATCTATAGTCATAGGAAGAAGTGCTCTAAATGACTTTTGATTAGAGAAATACAAATTAAGTCAACTCTGAGGTACCACCTCACACATATCAAATTGACTAATATGACAGAAAAGGAAAATTATTAATGTTGGAGAAGATGTGTGAAAACTGGTATACTAATGCGCTGTGGTACGAATTGATCCAACCATTCTAGAAAGCAATTTGAAACTATGTCCAAAGGGCAACCAAACTTTACATACCCTCTGTTCCAGCAATACCACTACTAGGTCTGTAGCCCAAAGAGATCATTAAAAAGGGAGGAAGGACCTATAAATACAAAAAAAAAAAATTATAGTAGTTCTTGTTGTGGTGGCAAAATACTGGAAATTGAGGAAATGTAGATCAATTAGGGAATGGCTGAACAAGATGTTGTATATGAATGTAACAGAATACTATGGTACAATATGAAATAATGAGGAGGAAAATTTCAGGAAAACTTGGAAAGACTTGTATGAACTGACGCAAAGTGAAATGAGCAGAACCAGGAGAACATTTTACATAGTAACAGCAACATTGTATGATCAACTATCAACGACTTAGCTTTTTCTCAGCAATACAATGATCCAAGACAATTGCAAAGGACTTATGATGGAAAATGCTATCCACATCCAGAGAAAGAACTGGTGGACTGAATGCAAATGGAAACATACTATTTTCACTTTCTTAATTTTTTTCATGGTTTTTTTTTCTTTTAGTTTGTTTCTTCTTTCACAACTGTGACTAATATAGAAATGTTTTACATGATTGCACATCTGTAATCTATATCAAATTGCTTACCATTTTAAGAAAAGAGGGGGAAGGGAGAGAGAAAAATTTGGAGTTCAAAATTTTGTAAAAATGAATGCTAAAATGTTCTTTACATATAATTGGAAAAAATAAAATACTATTTAAATAAGTAAATGAGGTCTGACCTCAGCTTAGGGGGATCTTGAGAATGGGACAAGACCACTGAGACTGAGATGAATAAACTCCACAGCTGGAAAAGAGGCAGGAGGTTGAGAATCTTTCACCCCTGAGAGCAATTAACTTGCCTAATCTGTCTTTTTGAATGGCTGTGTTCTCCAGGCCCCTTAAAAAGTCCCCAAGGATAGTGGAACATCTCTAAGGACAAGGTGAACAACTAACATGCCCTCATAGCTGCTTTAAACTGCCCTCCCACAATTACCCCAGAGGTAGGTTTCTGTAGACAACAGGAAGGAGTGCAACAAATATTACATCTTGAAAGGGGACCCCTCCCTTACTAGTACCCAGAAATCATCACTTTGAGTAGTAGGTAAATCTATCAGTCAGAAGAACCATCAAACCTCATTAGGGCTTGGAGGGTAGGAAGAAGCTAAGGACACTCAACTAGTCTATTTATGAACTAAAACAAATCGAGAGAAACAGTGGTGTCCAATTGACCTTACTGAGAGCAGGTGAGTAGAGCCAATCAACTTTTCTTTATGAACCGCCTTGCTGTTTTCCATTTTTTAGCCATTCTACCCCTCGACTGATGTCAAGAAAAGACCTTTTGTGTGAATATCATAATACCTTATAGAATGATAACCAAAGAATTTCATAGGATTATAGTTTTAGAGGTTAAAAATACTTTAGATTAAAGAAGGTACTTGGAAGGAACCTCAAAAAGTAAAACAATACCAGAGCTGGACGGGACGTTGTAATATAGAACACAGAATGGCAAATTGGACACTAGAACATAGAATGTCACTCCTCAAGAGATCTTAGGACAAATGATATACAATGTTAGAGCTGGAAGGTGCTTTAGAAAATAGATTGCAGAAATTTAGAGGTAAAAAGATATTTTAACATAGGACAGAAAATACCAAAGCTGCAGTATAACTTATAGATTGTCAAGTCCAACAGGAAAAGTTCAAGGGAAATGAGACACAGTGAGGAGGTTACTCGGACATTTACTGACTGTGTGACCCTGAGCCAGTCATTTAACTTCTGTCTGCCTCACTTTCCTCAATTGAAAAATGGGGCTAATATTAGCACCTACTTCACAGGGATTTGGGGAAGATCAAATGAGATAGTATTTGTTGTGTTTAGCCCAGGACCCTTTCTTCTTTCCTCCCTTCCTTCCTTCCTTCTTTATCTCTCAATTCACATTGCCTTCCCCGAAAACCCTATCCTCTAGGTTTTTTTTCTGTTCTTATCTGATCACTTCTCCAAATGACTTTGATCTTCTTCTACTTAGAAGAAAATTGAGAATGGATGTGGTGCCATGAAAGCACGTTACCTGAATTAACACTGCCAGTGGTGGGGACAAGGGGGAACCTTACAACATGATCTGAAGAGACTACAATGAGAACAGTGTTTTGAGGGAATAAGCAATTTGTGAAATATGACTCTGGGAACACCAGGGAAGTCTTTTTCCCCAAATTCCTCCATAACTTTTTTTTCTTTTTTGGAGGGCAATTGGGGTTTAGTAACTTGCCCAAGGTCACACAGCTAGGTGTCCTTCTGACTCCAGGGCTGACACTCTACTCACTGTGCCACCTAGCCGCCCCCTCCATAACTTCTAATGCCTGAAAATTCCACTATCAAAGCTTAAAGTTTTGCTTCCAGCTAAAATATAGGTATATGTGGAAGAAGGGAAAACATTCTAAGCTGTAATTAACCACATGGCACTCAGTGTGAGTGAGGATCCAATTGGGGAAGCCTGAGGACTCCACCCAATAATCCCAGTTCCATTGTCTAAAACCCCACAAAATACTCATCCTTTGAATATATAGTATTTAAAAATTTACGAGATCCCTTTTTTCCCAAAACATCCCAGGGAGATAGACCATCTGAGTATTATTCTCACCATTTAACAGATGAGGACATAGAGGTTTGGACATAGCATGTGACTTTCCTGTTATGATATAAGCTAATAAGTATCAGCCAAGAGACTGAATGCAAGGCTACTGACTACAATGCAAGCTTTCTTTCCACAATAATCATTTCTCCCCTGATCAACAAGCATTGTATAATAACAAGGTCTCCAGCAAAATGCCCCCAGTTTGTATTTCTTCCTGTGCCATTCAATACTTTTATCAGTGACTCTGATGAGAGTATGGGTGGTAAGTTTATCAGACCTGCAGCCTCACGCACTTACTAGCTCTGTGACCCTAGGCAAGTCACTTAACCTCTGTCTTGCCTCTGTTTCTTCATCTGTGAGAGGGGTACAATAATTCAAAACTGGTAGAGAAAGCTCACAAACTCCAAAAAGATTTTGATAGTTAGAAATAGAGGCCAAATGTAACAAAAGCTAGCATTTATATATTACTTTAAGGTTTGGAAAGTGCTTTACAGATATTATTTCACTTTATCCTCACAACAACCCTGGAAAGTAGGCACTATTATTATCCCCATTTTGCAGATGAGGAAACTGAGGCAGACAGAACTTAAGTAATTTGCCCAGGGTCACAGATCTAGTAAGTTCCTGAAGCCGGATTTGAATTCATCTTTTCCTGACTCCAGGCCCAGCCCTCTCTCCACCTCACCATCTCTGTCTTGTATTTCAATTTTTAGAAAACCAACTTTACAAGAACAACAAGACAGCAGAGTTGTGATTAAATATCAGGTTTTTTTTCTTGAAAAACATTTGAGGTTTTAGGAAACCAAATCTCAATATAGTACAATAGAACATGACAGTCAGGAAAAGCAAATCTTAGTACTGCATTTGGAGAGGGATCATGTCCAAATCTAGGGACAGGATTGTCCCAGCATGCTCTACTCTGATCAGAGCACACAGGAAATATCATGTTCAGTTCTGGGCATCACATTGAAAGAAAAATTGACCAACAGGAGAGTATGCAGAAGAGGTCAAGAATGAGTTGAGAGGGGGGCGGCTAGGTGGCGCAGTGAGTTGATCGCTGGCCCTGGAGTCAGAAGGACCTGAGTTCAGATCTGGCCTCAGACACTTAACACACACACACACACACACAAAAAAAAAAAAAAAACCTAGCCGTGTGACCTTGGGCAAGTTACTTAACCCCAATCGCCCTCCAAAAAAAAAAAAAAGAATGAGTTGAGAGGACTAAGGAACATGCCATAGGACATATTAAAAAAGGTGCCTTTGAAGGTCCTTCTGAGCCTGAAAGTCTGTCAGCCTGTAAACTAGGGTTCTTTAGCTTGTGTCCTGCACCCTTCAGCAGTCTGGGGAAGCCTATGGACCCTTCCTCAGAAGAATACTTTTAAATAATTGAAGGAAATACTAAATGTCATTTAGAAGTAAGTGAAAATAAAGGTGTGATGTTTCTGTCCAGATTTAAAGATCACTCAAAATCTATCCACAGATCTCTTAGGAGTCTGAGTACCCCAGGTTAAGACCCACTGTTCCTTAAAGCATTTTCTCTAGGTTGAACATCCCTAATTGTTTTAATTATTCTCTAGGGAAGAGAAGAAGACTAGCTAGGGATGGGAGGCTGGGGCTGCAGAAGAGTTCTCTTTGAGTATGAAGGCTTGTCATGAGGAGGGGGATTTTACTTGTTCTTCTGAGACTCACAGGCTAAAGTAGGAACAGGTGGAGAAGCCACAGAGTGGCATAATGAGGCTTTATGTTAAGAAAAAAAATTGTTCCTCATGATGAGGGTTCTGCCTGTGTTGAATGGGCTTCTGAAGATAGGGGATTCTCTTCCCTAGAGGCCTTTAAGGAGATCTTGGATGACTATTTGCCCAAGATGACGGAGAAGTTATTTATTAATGGAGGGGTTAGTCCAGATGACCTCTGGGCTTCCTTCTAATTATGAGACCTCATGATGCCATAGAGCCTTTACTTCTCCTGGTTCAATGTATTCAGTTTCTTTAAACAATCCTCATAGGGCATGGTTTCCAGACCCCTTTCCCCATGCTGGTCCCCCTCCACATCAATGCCCTCTGCACTTGTCAAACTCTAACTTGGCAGGGAGCTGTTTTCTCCTGACACTAAAGAGCTAATGGCAAGCACTCTCCCCAAGGGGAGGTTGACAAGGGACTATGCAATTCTAAATGATGTACAAGATTGAAGGGTATGTAGAGTATCCAGATGCCATGTGACTCAAGAAAGGTGAGAGGAGAAAGAATAGAAGTGCAAGCCAATTTGACTTGATGTGTTTCAATTCAACAATTACTTATTTAATCCCTATTATATGCCAACTGGGTAGTGAGGTGGATAAAGCACTAGGCCTAAAGTCGGGAGGAACTGAATTGAAATCCAACCTCAAACACTTACTAGCTGTGTGATCCTGAGCATGGCATCTAACCCTGTTTGCCTCAGTTTCCCCATCTGTAAAATAGCTAGATAAGGACATGGCAAACGTCTCTGGTATCTATACCATAAAAATCCCAAATGGGTTCATGAAAAGTCAAACATGACTGAAAGACTGAATAACAACAAGCTGTGAGGAGTTATAGTGTCCCAGGGGGAATCAACCAGCCAGTTCCAGCTGGACAGTTCTGCTTTTTATTCCTCCTCTTTCTATTCCTCCTCTTCCTATTTCTCTTCCTCCTATTCTTCCTCCTTTTTCTCCTCCTCCTCATCTCAAAAAACTTACATGCTATGATGTGTAGGGTGAACAAGGGCTCCTTGCTACTCCCAACCTACCCTTTCACCCATCACCCACACCCATCTTCCCACTCCTAAAAAATGAGAAGCATGATGGAATGGACTTGGCTGAAGCACCTGCTAATCTCTGACTATGGCTCTGTTCAGAGTCATAGCTGGAGTGGGACACATGGTTCTTTTTTTTTTTTGGAGGGGGGAAAGGAAGGCAATTGGAGCTAAGTGACTTGCACAAGGTCACACAGCTAGTTAAATGTCAAGTGTCTGAGGCCAGATTTGAACTCAGGTCCTCCTGACTTCAGGGCCAGTGCTCTATTCATTGTGTCATCTAGATGTCCCCTTTATTCTTCAAAAAAAATTTTAGACTCAAACGCCACAACACAAAGAATAGAAAAAAGAAACAAAACATATCATAAACTTAAATATCGGAACTTAAATACAAAGTCAGAGAGAAAAAAAGCATGTTGTGTGCAGAGCAGAACACAAGATACATAAGAATATAATAACAGAACCTAAGAACATAACAATAAATTTTCATTTCAAGAAAACCTATATGATAAAAAATGCTCGTCCTGAGAATTGTCCATCTTGTCTTTGCCTCTTTAGGAGTTTTCTTTTGTCCTCTGCTGTGCACTTTTTTACTGTGTTCTTTTTTCCCCTCCCCCCAAACTTCCCCCAGAAGGCCACAATAAAGTTTAGATATGTTTTCTATAGCTATAGGTATATACATACATACATACATAGACATATACTTTCCTAAACCTATTCTATTCCTGATGTTTGTTTTTATGTAAGTGCATATCACTTGTTCCCTATCCCTCCTGCTTTCTCAACTTTTACCCACTACCTTGCCCTTCTATGAGCTGACTACCCCCACAAGGATCCCTCCCCTATCCTCCCATTCCCCTAAATCTAAACACTCTTCTATACAGCTATTTTATCTACTCCCTCACTCTCCCCTCTAAAGATCCCTTCTTTGTCCTCTCTCCCTCCTTACCATTTTATTTCTTTGGAATTTAGAAGACTTTTACACTCTTCTAAATATATATGTATTATTCCCTCTTAAACCTATCCCAAATGACAGTAGATTACCAGGACTTACCAACTCTCCTCCTCCATCTAATTTCTCTGTATCAATTCTTCCTTTTGTACCTCATTTGTATAAAATAATTACTTTTTTAAACTGTTCCTAAATTGTTTTACTTTTTAAATTTATATCATACTCAGGTTTACCCCAATCTTTCTTAAGAGTTATCCAATTATTGATAAGAAGTATACATTTTACATATATAAGTATACATTTTACATATATAAAAAATAAATAGGGGGCGGCTAGGTGGTGCAGAGAATAGAGCACCAGCCCTGGAATCAGTAGGACCCGAGTTCAAATCCAGCCTCAGACACAACACCTACTAGCCAAGTGACCTTGGGCAAGTCACTTAACCCCAATTGCCCTGTCTTCCCCCCTCCAAAAAGCAAAAAACAAAAAAAAGTAAAGTCTGTCGTTATGGATCCCTTATAATCAGGTGTCATTTTTTTCCTTAAGATTCTGGATCTCCTTTTCTAATTGGCTGACTTTCCCTTCATACCCTTCTTATTTTTCTTGGATTATTTTTTTTTTAAGTTTTTTCCTCCATCTCTGTCATTTGATTTTTAAAGTCTTTTTAAAGATCTTCCATGAATTCTTTTTGGGCAGGTGTTTATTTTATGTTACTCTTTGGGGTCTTTACTTCAGTTTCCTCCTCTGAAGATGATCCCCGGTCATCTCTATTCCCATAAGAGCTTTCTATGATTGGATTCTTTCTCCTTTGCCTGGTGCATTATTTTTTTGTGGTGATAGCTTAATTTGTGTAGTCACTTCTAGCCCTGGGGTATAAGGGATGGTGCCTCTTGCCCCAGATCTCCAGTTCTTACCTGTAACCTGGAATCAAAGCCAAACCTCCAGCCTCCTGTAAGTGCCCACAGCCCGGGGCTTTCTGCACTCATTGAGCCGGTTCCTTCTTGCCCCCACTGCTCCCCCAGCACAGCTGGCTCTGGCATTCCTGGTCAGCAGAGGTTCCCTCCATCTTCCTCAGCTCAGACACTTAACTCCCCTCACTATCCAGGGGGTAAAAGTTCCTGTAACTGGGACTGAGGCGGCCTCTCCTACCACCTAACCCCAGGGCTGGCCACTTGTAGTTAAAGGGGACCCTAGCCTGGAGGTGTCTACTCTTCACATGGACCAAAGCTCATCCAGGGATTTTTCTTTTGATCTTGTCAAATTGTCCCAGCAGGACTCCAATTATGTCCCTGTTCTTATTTATCTCCGTCCACATTTTGTTCACCCTAAGGTGCTATTTTAACTCTTTTGTGGGAGGAAATCTTGAAAGCTTGGCATTTTCTGACCTACTCCGCCATCTTCTCAGAATCCTCTCAGAATCCTTTAAACCAGATCACTGAAATTAAAAGTTTATTATGTGAGCCCCTGTCTAAACCCATCTTATTTTTTTCCCAGGTTGTTGTCTCCCCTCTGAATGCCCTGCTGTAGTCCAATTTCCTAGAGTCATTTCCTCCATGGGATAGCACCAGGGTCTCCACCCTTCTATGATTGATAAGAGTGAGTCCTGCTGCCTGTCCCGGGCACTGTTTTATTCTGCTTGCCCCAGCTACCAAAATTACTAGTTATGGCTCCAGTTCTCCCTTCAGCTATTCATGGAAATAGTAAATGGGAGTGGGGAAAGGTGAATAAAAAGAACTCTCCTATGACCTTCCTTTGCTTACAACATCCCCATACCCTTTAGAGAACAACAAAGGAACATACTAAATGTGTAAAGGGTTGTCTTATAAACAAAAGAGTGTGCTATATCCTATCAATATTTCAACAAAACACTCAGATACCATGGGGTTCCTTGGAATTTCAGAGAGCTTAGGGCAGAGGAAATGGACTTCTGGGTAAAGAATGGGGAGATGGAGCCAGAGATGAGCACTGAGGATGCTATGAGGGGTGCTCACACTAGCAAAGTGGGGGCTGGGGGGAAGGAATGGGCCTCATAGAGAAGCAAGGAGCAGATATACATGGAGATCATGCACATCCCAGAGAAAAATAGGACAGACTCAAAAAGAGGCACAAATGAGATGAGGAGAACAAAACACCAAATGTGAAGATCTAGGAGGGAAAGGAAATCCCTATGGCCCCCAGCTCAGTTGGCAATGGCTAGGTTTTCATTTGCAGATAAGTATATGTCTAGACAGTCAAGCAAAGGTAAGCCAGACACCAGCTGTGCCAATTGATAAAACCCCTAAAACACTTTTCCCTTTACCCACATAGGCCCAACTTTGAATTAATTGAACGAATTAAATATATCAAAGATGGTTGGTTTGGGCCTCAGTTATAAAATATGTAAAATGATGCAGTTGGATTCCATCACCTCTAAAGTGACTTCCAACTCTTGAGCCTATGAGCCTTTTATTTCCTTACAGTCATAGAGACTTGACCTATATCAATGTGACTTTCTTCTCCCCTGCCTAATGGGAAAAGGTCATCATAAAAACAGAAGAGGATGTCCAACTGCACTTTCCATTGGAACTGGGAGAATAGAACCCTCAGCAAGTACCACAAGCCCATGCTGAAAACACCTGAAATTTGGTTTATCATTGTCCCAGGAGTCTTCCTATTTTTGTGGCAAACATGTCCATAGCCAAAGAAAACAACAGCACATCTGTGAGCATTTTCTTTCTCCTGGGATTCTCAGACCATCCAGAACTGCAAGTCACCCTCTTTGTGACATTCTTGGGAATTTATCTGGTGACTTTAGCCTGGAACCCAAGTCTTATAATTCTGATCAAAATTGACTCCCATCTCCATACACCCATGTACTTCTTTCTCAGCAACCTGTCCTTCATAGACATCTGCTACTCTTCCACTGTTGCCCCCAAGATGCTTTCAGACTTCTTCAAGAAACAGGCAGCCATCTCCTTTGTGGGCTGTGCCACTCAGTTTTTTTTCTTTGTTGGCACAGGATTGACTGAGTGCTGCCTCCTGGCTGCCATGGCATATGACCGATATGCTGCCATCTCTAACCCACTGCTCTACACAGCCATCATGTCTCCAGACCTCTGCACCAAGATGGTAGCTGGAGCTTATGTGGGAGGTTTCCTGAGCTCCCTAATCCAAACAAGCTCCATATTTCAACTAGACTTCTGTGGCCCTAACCTTATCAATCACTTCTTTTGTGACCTCCCCCCAGTCCTAGCTCTCTCCTGTTCAGACACCTTTCTCAGTCAGATGATTAATTTCCTTGTGGTGGTTGCTGTTGGAGGAACATCTTTCCTCATCCTCCTCATCTCCTATGGGTACATTGTTGCTGCTGTCCTGAAGATCAACTCTATTGAAGGCAGATACAAAGCTTTCAATACTTGTGCCTCCCACTTGACTGTAGTCACTCTTCTTTATGGAACTGCCCTCTTCATGTATCTTCGACCCAGCTCCAGCTACTCCCTAAGCCGGGACAAAGTTGTATCTGTGTTCTATTCAGTGGTGATTCCCATGCTGAATCCCCTCCTCTACAGCCTGAGAAACAGTGAAATCAAAGCTGCCCTGAAAAAGGTGCTGGAAAAGAAAAGGGTCTCATAGAGACTTTCTGTATTAGCAAGTTAAAACCTGCTTCCCATGACTACCTGGGGCTAAATCATCAATTACCCTCTCTGGACTCATAGAGCACAAAAGCATTCATAGGTATGTTGGGGAATGTGATTTTAGGTTAGCATTTGAAGAGTATATAAAATTAATCTGTAGGAATGTGTTGGAACTTCTCCGTTGTGTCTCTCCCTTAGGTTTTGGGGGACCCACAGATCTTATTGTTTGGTAAGTGGGGGATTCCATGGTTACAGCCACGTAGTAGTAAAGCCAACATTGACTTTAAATACGTGGGCTCTTGTTTCCGGAAGCAATTAGGATTATTCAGAGCACTGAGTAATTTCCTAATATAAAATAACTTCATTCACTTGCAGCAGCGTTTATCATCCATTTGCCAAATTTGTCCAAAATATGTCCTCCTGTATCAGCTGTAATTGTTGTCCTTAAACTATATTTCATAGTCTAGACAATAGGAATTCTCCATTCACTTGTTTGGTTTTATTCTTTTGTGAATGTGCCCTACTCTTGGAACTGTGGACAGTTTCATTGGATCATTACTTCACGTAAATCATTGAGGAAGCTTTGTAATATTCCAAAAGCAACATAATAAAAATAGGCTTTCAAGGCACATATTTCTTGACCCTCATGATAACCCTGAGATGTAGGTGCTATTATTGTCCCCATATTACAGATAAGGAAGCTGAGGTATACAGGTTAAGTGACCTGCCTAGAGTTTCAGGAGTGAAATTGACAGACCTTGCCAATAGATTGGATATGGGCAGTGACAGTCTGAAGTCCAGGATGACTCCAAGGTTGGACTCCACAGTAATAGGGAACATAGGAGAGAGAAGAGAGGGTTTAACGGGAAAGGTAACAAGTTCAGTTTTGGCCATGACTAATCGGACTCACATGTGGTAAAGCTCTTTGGTTCATCTATTGACCCCAAGCTTGGATAAGGCTTGGGTAGGAGGAGTTTCTTTATCAGGATCAGAACCTGGGAAAGGACCTAAATTAGCCATATAATGCAGCAGACAAATAATGACTTTCAAGACTGTTGTAACTAGTCAAAAGTTTTATCCAATCAGAAGTTGTCTGCATTATATGATTGACATATTAACATATTTTAAAGGGTTAACAAAGGGCAGAACAGTAGAAAAGTGTAATGGGGGCAGCTAGGTGGCACAGTGAGTAGAGCATCAGCCCTGGAGTCAGAAGGACCTGAGTTCGGATCCAGCCTCAGACACTTAACACACACACACACACACACACACACACACACACACACACACACACACACACCTAGCCGTGTGACCTTGGGCAAGTTACTTAACCCCAATTGCTCTCCAAAAAAAAATCGAAAAGTGCAATGAGCTTGTCTGTCTAACTATATGCTTTATGGGTATTAGAACCAATTAGTCTAAAGGACTTCATCTTCAAGTCAATATCAAAGCTTACAAATATCTCAAGTTCTAGCAAATATCTATATGTAGTAGGAATGTTCTAAATTCATTATCCCAGAGTTGGGTCAACTTCATCAGGGTTAGAAAGGGATTGAAGTATCTCTTCTCTTATGCTATGGGGTTGAGTCCTACAGTTGTTCCCCATTATTAAGTGCCAGTGAATAGCACCTTAGTTGCATTTAAACAAATTGCATAAATTAAATTTTATCAAGGTCTATATACTTCAAAAATACAGCAAGAACAGAAGTACAAATATGTCACTCCTACATTTGGGGTACATATTCTTCCCCATTTTTCTTTTGTCTCTGGAGAGATTGGGCTCATTCTTCACACACAGTTTCTAGTAGTCTTGATCCCACAAAGTTCATATCCAAATGAAAAATTGATGCCTGATGAGTCCTCATATCAGCTGCCACTGGACTGGGTCTCCACATTTCTGGTTCCTCTCTGGCTAGCTATAAACCAAAAATAGACTCTTATCTCCTTGCCTCCTAAATTTCAGGAGGTTCACTCCCCTGACCTTTCGATTGTGACAAGTCAATTAGAAAAGGAGATGCAGAATCTTAAGGAAGAAAATGACTCCTTGAAAATAAGAAATGGGCAAGGGGAAGCTGGTGAAGTTATGAGAGGAAGAAAATTTTTTAAAAACAAAATATAAAGAATGAAAAAATAGAAGAGAATGTGAAACAATGAAAAACAACAGATCTAGAGAACAGATCAAGAAGAGAAAACATAAGAATAATTGGACTACCTGAAAGTTCTACTCAAAAAAAGAATCTTGATACAAGAATACAAGAAATAATTAAAGAAAAATGTGCTGAAGCATTAGAACAAGAGGGAAAAGTAGAAATAGAAAAAATCTACCGATCACCATCTGACAGTGATCCTACAAGGAAAATTCATGGGAATATTATAATTAAATTCTGATGCCCCCATATCAAGGACAAAATATTATAAGCAACAAGAAAAAAAAACAATTTATATTTGATGGCACCACAATTAGAATCACACAAGACCTAGCATTGGTGACACTAAAAGATCATGGGTCTTGGAACACTATATATTGAAGAGCAAAAGAACTGAGCCTCTAGCCAAAAATATCATGCTCAGCAAAGCTAAGCACAATTTTGAATGGAAAAAAATGGACATTTGATCAATTGTCAAACTTTTGGGATTCTGTTAAAAAAAAACAAAACCCTGAACTCAATAGAAGAGTTGACGTACAAAAGTCAAGAGAAAAATGAGATATATACCACTGCCCAAATACAAGGGACTAAATAAGATTAGAATGTTTACCTTTTAAGTATGGAAAAATGTCACACCTATGTCTAAGATTGTTACTAGTAATTAGGTAGCTTACAAGAAAGACTGGGGTAGACCCGACTATGTGTTATGGCTTTAAAAAGTAAAAACAGCTAAAAGAGCAATTATCTTACACAAATGAGCCTCAAGAGGAAGAACTGATACAGAGGAATTAGATGAGGGAGGAGGACTTTTAGTTCTGGAAACCTACTTTCATCAGAAATGGTTTTGAGGTGGGGAAACACATATACATCTAGAAAAGTAAAGAAGTCTTCTAAATTAAAAAAGAAAGAAAGAAAACTACGTGGATAGGGAGGGGGAGAGGATAAAGGAGGGCTCTTTAGAGGTGAGAGTGAGGGAATAGGTTAAAAGGGAGTATAGAAGGATGTTTAGATTTAGGGGAATGGGAGGATAAGGGAGAGATTGCTAGAGTGCGGGTAGGTGAAGTAACAGGAGGGCAAGGTAGCAGGTAGAAGTAAAGTAGAGAAGGTAGGAGAGACAGGGGAAAAGAGATGTGCACAAACATAAAAACAAGATTAGGAGTAGAATCTCTTAGGGAAAGTGTATGTTTATATATGTATATATGTATGTATGTGTGCACATGTGCACAACACATAGGTATATCAATACCTATATATCAGTATATTCATGCTCAATCATAGCCTTGGGGTGGCAGGGAGAGAGGAGGGAGAAGGAAAAAAGAACAAAGTAAAAAGAGTACAGCAGAGAACAAAAGAAAGCCTACCAGGAAGCAAAGCAAAGATGGACAACTCTATTTAATATGTAGGCTTTCTTGAAATGATAAGTTATTGCTATATATTTTTAATCCGCTCCTATGTTCGGCTGTACTCATGATGTTTTTTCTTTTCTTTTATATTTAAGTTTATAATGGTTTTTCTTTTCTTATGTATTTATGTTTTAATATTTGTGGAAAATAAACATTTTTAAATATTTGATGACTCTAATCTAGTATAAAGTATGACATGACATGAGATGATATAATCAAGATTAATAGGATACAAGGGGGGAGGGGCAGCTAAGTGATGCAATGAATCAAGCGCTGGCCCAGGAATCAGGAGGACCTGAATTCAAATCCAGTCTCAGAGACTTGATACTTAGTAGCTGTGTGACCTTGGGCAAATCACTTAACCCTGATTACTTCATCTCCCCTTCCCAAAAAAGAAATAATAATAAGAGAGGAAAAGGAAGTGAAGGAATTAGAATAGGCAATGAAGAAACAAAACTATCATTCTTTGCAGATATGATAGTACACTTAGAGAAGCCTAAAGAATCAACTAAAAAACTACTTGAAATAATTAGCTTTAGCAAAATTGCAGGATGTAAAATAAACCCATCATCAGCATTTTTATATATGGCAAGCAAAGCCCAGTAACAAGAAACAGGGAAATTCTATTTAAAATAACTGAAGACAATATAAAGTACTTGGGAGTTTATCTGCCAAGACAAACTCTGGCACCATATGACTATATGAACACAATTACAAACACTTGTCACAGAAATAAAGTCAGATCTAAACAATTGGAAAAATATCAATTGTTCATTGGTAGGCCGATCCAATATAATAAAAATGGCAATTCTATCTAAAGTAACTTATTTATTCAGTGCCATTATAGTCAAACAACCAAATGATTATTCAATAAAGTAGAGAAAATAACAAAATTCATCTGGAAGAATTTTTATTCAAGAATATCAAGGGAATTGGTGAAAAAATGCAAAAGGTGATGGCCTAAAAATATCAGATCTCAATCTGTATTATAAGCAGCAGTCATCAAAACTATCTGCTACAGGCTAAGAAATAGAACCTTAGTGGATCAGTGGAAAGGATTAAGTATACAGGGTACAGTAGTAAAGGACCATAGTAACCTAGTGTTTGATAGACCCCAAGACTTCAACCTCATTATTTGACAAAAACTGCTAGGAAACTAGAAATAGCATGCCAGAAACTAGGTATAGATTAACACCTTACAACACATACAAAGATAAGGTCAAAATGGATTTGTGATTTAGACAGGTTCATACCATAAGCAAATTAGAAGAACAAGGAATAGTCTACCTTATACATGGAAAAGGGAAGAATCTATGACCGAATATGAGATAGAGAACATTATGGAATGTAAAATAAATAATTTAATTATATTATATTAAAATGCTTTGCACAAATAAAACTAATGCAACCATGATTAGAAGGCAAACAGAAAGCTGGAAACAACTTTTATAGCGAGTGTTTCTGATAAAGGCCTCATTTCTAAAATACATAGAGAATTAAGTCAAATTTTTAAGAATACAAGCCATTCCCCAAATGATAAATGGTCATAGGCTGTGAACAGGCGGTTTTCAGATGAAGAAAACAAAGCTATTTATAGTCATAGGAAGAAGTGCTCTAAATCACTTTCGATTAGAGAAATACAAATTAAAACAACTCTAAGGTACCACCTCACACCTATCAGATTATTTAATAAGAGGAAAAAAGGAAAATAATTTATGTTGGAAGGGTATGGGAAGATTGGGACACAAATGCATAGTGAGTGGGTTGTGAACTGATCCAACCATTCTGGAGAGCAATTTGTAACTATGTCCAAAGGGCAACCCAATTCTGCAAATCCTTTGGTCCAGCAATATCACTACTAGGTCTGTATCCCAAAGGTATCATAAAAACAGGGGTGAGGGGGTGGGCGGGGAAGGGGAGGACCTCCAAGTGCAAAAATATTTATAGCAGTTCTTTTTGTGGTGGCAAAAATTAGAAATAGAGGAGATACCCATCATTTGGGGAATGGCTAAACAAGCTGTTATATATGAATGTAAAGGAATGCTATGGTGCAATAAGAAATGATAAGTAGGCAAATTTCAGAAAAAACTGGAAAGACTTGTATGAACTGACGAAAAGTGAAATTAACAGAACCAGAACGTTGTAACCACAACATTGTGTGATCAACTATTAATGTCTTAGCTCTTCTCAGCAATACAATGATCCAGGACAATTACAAGGGACTCATGATGGAAAACGCTATTCACATCCAGAGAAAGAAATGGTAGACTGAATACAGATGGAAACAAACTATTTTCACTTTCTTAATTTTTTTCCATGTTTTTTTTCCTTTTAGTCTTTTTCTTCTTTCACAACTGTGACTAATATGGAAACATGTTTTACATGATTGCATATATATACCAAACTATATCAAATTGCTTACCATTTTAGGAAGAGAAAGGGAAAGTGAGGGAGGAAGAAAAATTTGGAACTCAAAATTTTGTAAAAACGAATGCTAAAAAATTGTCTTTACATGTATTTGGAAAAAATAAAATACTATTAATAAACAGGTAACTCAGGTCTGACCTCAGTTTGGGGAGGATCTTGAGAATGAGACCTGACACTGGGACTGGGGTGAATAACCTCCACACTTGGAAAAGAGGTAGGAGGTGGAGAATATTTCACCCCTGAGAGCAATTAATTTGCAAAACCTATCTTTGAATGATTTGTGTTCTCTAGGTCTTCTAAAAAATCCCCAAGGATAGTGGAACATCTCTAAGGACAAGGTGAACAGCTAACATGCCCCCATACTTGCTTTAAACCATCCTCCCATAATGACCCCAGTGGTAGGTTTCTGTAGACAACAGGAAGGAGCCCAGCAAAGATTACATCTTGAAAGGCAGCCCCCTCCCCTACCAGTACCCAGAGACAGTCACTTTGATTTGTAGGTAAATAAATCAACATGAAGACTCAACAAAACTCATTAGGACTTGGAGGGAGGGAAGTAACCAAGGACACTCAACTAGTCTATTTATGAACTAGAATAAATCAAGACAAACAATGGTATCCAATCGACCTTATTGAAAATAGGTAAGTGGAGCCAATTGATTTTTCTTTATAAGCCCCCTTGTTCTTTTCCCTTTTTAGCCATTCCACCCCTCTACTGATTCCAAGGAAAGCCTTTTATGTGAATATCACAATACCTTACAGAATATAACCAAAGAATTTCATGGTATTATAGATTTAAAGATTAAAAATACTTTAGACTTAAGAAGGTACTTGGAAGGAACCTTAATAAGTAAAACAATATCAGAGCTGTTTGTGATGTTTGTATTACAAACAGTACTTTGTAATATAGAACATGGAATGGCAAATTGGAAGGTGATCATGGGACACAGAATACAGAATTTTAAAATTGAAATGTGTCCTGGAACATAGAATACCACAACTGACCATACAAAATCATTTCAATGAGAAAAAGGTTTTGAGGAAATAAGCAGTCTATGAAATGTGTTTCTGAGAACACCAGGGAAGGCTTTTCCCCCAAATCCCTCCAGCACCTCCACCTGATGCCTGAAAATTCCAACATCAAGGCTTAAGGCTCTGATTCCAGCTAAAATACAAGTATATATTGAAGAAGGGAAAACACTCTTAAGTTGTAATTAACCATGTGCCACTCAGTAAGAGGGATGGGGTATAATGATACAAAGCTGGGAGAGAAAGGTCACAAACTCCAAAAAGACTTTGATGAGTTAGAAATAGAGGCCAAATCTAACAAAAATTAGCCATTATGTAGCACTTCAAGGTTTGGAAAGGGCTTCCCAAACATTATTTCATTTTATTCTCACAGTAGCCCTTGAAGGTAGGCACTATTATGATCCCCATTTTGCAGATGAAGACACTGGGGCAGACAGAACTTAAGTAACTTCCCAAAACCAGGTTTGAATTCATCTTTTCCTGACTCCAGGCCCAGCCCTCTCTCCACCTCACCATCTCTGTCTTGTATTTCAATTTTTAGAAAAAACCAACTTTACAAGAACAACAAGACATCAGTTTTTTTCTTGAAAAACATTTGAGGTTTTAGGAAATTGAATCTCAATATAGGACAATAGAACATGACAGTCAGAAAAAGCAAATGTAATCTTAGACTGCATTTGGAGAGGGAGCATGTCCAAATCTAGGATCAGGATTGTCCCAGCATGCTCTACTCTGATCAGAGCACACAGGAAATATCATGTTCAGTTCTGGGCATCACATTGAAAGAAAAATTGACCAATTGCAAAGTATTCAGAAGGGGTCAAGAAGGAATTGAGAGGACTAGGGACCATGCTATAGGACATCTTGAAGAAGGCACCTTTGAAGGCCCTTCTGAACCTGAAAGTCCATCAGCCTGTAAACTAGGGTTCTTTAGCTTGTGTCCTGCATCCTTCAGCAGTCTGGGGAAGCCTATGGATCCTTCCTCAGAAGAATACTTTTAAATAATTTAAGGAAATGCTAAATGTCATTCAGAGGTAAGTGAAAATAAAGGTGTGATTTTTCTGTCCAGATTTAGAGATCACCCAAAATCTATCCACAGATCTCTTAGGAATCTGCAGCCCAAGCTAATATCCACTGTTCCTTAAAGCATTTTCTCTAGGTTGAACATTCCTAATTATTTTAATTATTTTCCAAAGAAGAAAAGAAGACTAGCTAGGGATGGGAGGCTGGGGCTGCAGAATAACTCTTTGAGTATGAAGGCTTCTCATAAGAAGAGGGATTTTACTTGCTCTTCTGAGATTCACAGGCTAACGTAGGAACAGGTGGAGAAGCCACAGAGTGGCATAATGAGGCTTTATGTTAAGAAAAATTCATTCCTCATGATGAGAGTTCTCCTCATGTTGAATGGGCTTCTGAAGATAAGGGATTCTTTTCCCTAGAGGCCTTTAAGGAGATCTTAGATGAAGTTATTTGTTAATGGAGGGGTTAGTCCAGATGACCTCTGGGCTTCCTTCTAATTATGAGACCTCGTGATGCCATGGAGCCTTTACTTCTCCTGGTTCAATGTATTCAGTTTCTTTAAACAATCCTCATAGGGCATGGTTTCCAGACCCCTTTCCCCATGCTGGTCCCCCTCCACATCAATGCCCTCTGCACTTGTCAAACTCTAACTTGGCAGGGAGCTGTTTTCTCCTGACACTAAAGAGCTAATGGCAAGCACTCTCCCCAAGGGGAGGTTGGCAAGGGACCATGCAATTTTAAATGATGTACAAGATTGAAGGGTATGTAGAGTATCCAGATGCCATGTGACTCAAGAAAGGTGAGAGGAGAAACAGTAGAAGTGCAAGCCAATTTGATTTTGTTTCATTTCTACAACCACGTATTTAAGTTCCTATTGTGTGCCAGCTGGGTGGTGAGCTGGATAAAGAACCAGGCCTACAGTCAGGAGGAGCTGAATTGAAATTCAACTTCAAACACTTATGTGACCCTGAGCTTGGCACCTAATCCTGTTTGCCTAGGTTTCCCCACCTATAAAATGAGCTGGAGAAGGAAATAGCAAACCTCTCCAGTGTCTCTGCCATGACAACTCCAAATGGGGTCATGAAGAGTCAGACACAGCCCAAATGACTGAACAAGCCCAGGAGGAGGAGGAGCTGCCCCCAGGGGAATCCACCAGTCAGTTCCGGTTGGACAATGCTGCTATTTATTTCTATTTCTCCTTCTCTTTCTCTTCCTTCTCCTTGTCCTCCATTTCCTCCTCCTACTCTCTATGGGGTGGGGCGAGGACTCAAATTTTTATAGACAAGTTCAAGGTCATTCAAAAATAGGACAGAGCAGTAACAACTAGGAGAATTTCCTGAAACTTCTGGAAGGCGGTGGCAGCTGAATTAAAGAAGCCTGTGAGGAGAGGCTCCTTCCAGGCTTACAGAGACATCTTGGGCAAGGGTGCAGAGAGGGGACTGTTGAGTGTAAAGAACAGCCGGTAGAGGGCAGTAGGAAGTCAGGAATAATAGAGCTCGCATTTCTACAGCATTGTAAGGTTTGGACAGAGAGAAACGTGAGTTCACTCTGAGTCTCACAACAATCCAGGGAGGGAGGTGCTAATGCTGTTCCCATTTTATGGATTAGGAAACTGAAACCTGAGAATGCTAAGCTGAAGAGTTTATATCTTACCCTCCTGGCAACAGGGAGATGCTAAAGTCTTCCTGGCCTTCATTAGGCTTCTTTGAAGTATGAATGAAGAGGCAAATTTAAATTTCATGGAAGGAAAAGCTTCCTAACAATGTGAGCCATCCAGGTGTGGAATGGGCTGCCCTCTGGAGTCATAACAACCCCTTCCTTGTTGATCTTCAGGCACGTGTTTCTAGTGGGGATTCATTTTGGGTCACTTAGTCAACAAGCATTTATTACACACCTCCTATAATCCAGGCATTGTGCTAAATTCTGGGGCTACAAAGAAAGGCAAAAAACAGACCTGCTCCCAAAGAAGTTATGGGAGACAAAAGACACATAACTATATATAAACAAGCCATACACAGTATAAACTGGAAATAATGAACAAAGGGAAGGCACAAGAAAGGTTTTCTGTAGAAGGTGAGATTTTAGCCAGGATATGAAGGAAGCCCGAAGGAGATGAGGCAAGACATTTCAGGCTGGCTTGGATTAGATGGCCATTGAGGTCCCTTCCAACTCAGACTCTGAGATTTTTTGAATTTTCTAATGATAAGAGACATATTTCAGCCTAAAGGCTTTCTGTAACAATTGGTTCCATAAGGTTTCTCTGTAATGAATGAATGGTGCAAAAGATGAATGAATTCACAAACACTACATTTTGACTAGCAAGAGTCTTGTACTCAATAGACACTTAATAAGTGTCTTTTAGATGAATAGAACGAAGTTGGGGTTCAAACTGCTTCAATAAAATGGATGTCTCTTTACAAGAAGAGGCCAAAGATTGGTAGGATAGAGGTTTCAGTCCTTTCCCACATACAGACAGTGCCTGCTGCCTTGGAATAGGAGGACACTCCAGGGACACTCATCCATGTGGAGCAGCTGTAGTAAAGAAATCCTACCCCAAGTCACTGGTGGGGAGGAACAGGAAGGAGTGGTGCAGCATCAATCATGTTTTAGCTGGCCCTATGATTTCATTGGTGCTAGGAGTTCACAGTGAAGAACTTCCTTCTACCAGTATATATCAGCAATTACTCTGCAATTTATGTTCTTAGAGAGGTGACTGAGGACAGTGAGGTGTCAAGTGGTTTCCATTTTCCTAGGAAGGAGAGGCAAGACTGGAAACCAGGTCTTCCTGACTCTGAAGCCATCCAGTTCTCTCTCTCTCTCTCTGTGTCTCTGTCTCTGTTTCTCTCTCTCTCTCTTTCTCTCTCACTTTCTCTCCTCTCTTTCTCTCTCTTTATCCGTCTCTCTGTGTCTCTGTCTCCTCTCTCTGTCTCTCTCTGTCTCTCACTTTCTCTCCTCTCTCTCCCCCTCTCTCTCTCTGTCTCTCTGTCTCTGTCTTTCTCTCTCTCTCTTTTTCTCTCTCTCTCTCTCTCACTTTCTCTCCTCTCTTTCCCTCTCTTTATCAGTCTCTCTGTCTCTGTATCTCTGTCTCTTTTACTCTGTCTGTCTGTCTCTGTCTCTTTCTCTTTATCACTCTCTCCCTCTCTCCCCCCACTTTGTCTCTCTCTCTGTCTCCCATTCTCCCTCCCACCCCCCTCCACTATGCCATGCTAGCTTCTATCTCCTAGTTAGAAACAGGTTTCCAGTCCAGCCTGTACTTGAACAGTAATACAATGTATAGCATCCCTGACAAAAACTCATTTAGATTTCAATTCCCTGCTGATGAGGAGTCTACCCCCTCCCCAGGTAGCCCTTTCCACTTTGAGAAAAAAGCTTAATAAATCCTTGTTGGCTTGACTTGACTCTTCAGCTCCCACCCTCTGTTCCTCATTCTGGCCCCCTGAGGCTAAGTCAAACACACTTCTTCAAAAACCTAAAGATGTCAACCATGTCCTTCTCTCACCCCCAAGTAACCTCATCTCTAGGATGTCCACTTCCTCAATTCTGGCTAACCTGTGCTTCTGGTCTCCCAGAATTTTACTTTCTTAAGGATCTCAACTCACACTCTAATTTTCCCCCTATTCTTTCTGAGTACTGAGGGCACTGGGGAGGAAGGTTCACATCCCTAAGGGCTTCCTTCCCTTGAATGAGGTGTCCCAAGGAGCTGCGAACCTGGAGGGGACTCTGAGGTCATTCCTCTGGGCAGGGACAGGAAGCTGTGTAGGCAAGGATAATCATTCAATTGACTAATCAATCAACAAACTCTCAATGAGCTCATAGTCTAATGGAAAGTATACTCGAAATCAATCCAAGGTCATTGGGGAGGGGATGGATAGCAAGCAGGTTGGTGCTAAAAATCCTGGGAAACTCAAATAAAAGGTGGTTTTTCCCTTAAATCCTGAGAAAGCCTCCATTTCTCTTAATGCTCATGACTTCTCTCTGAGATTACTTCCTTTTATCCTGTATAGTTTTTTGCATAATGCTTCCCCATTATATGGTAAGCCCCTTAAGGGAGGATGGGGAATGTTTTTGTCTTTCTGTGGATCCCCAGTGCTAAGTGAGGTGCCTGAAACATAACTGCTTTAGAAATACTTCTTGCTTTATTGAACAGGTGAATTTAAGACAAATTAGAGGAAATATTGCTTCCCACAGTAATTTAATAACTTCAAATGATACAGGATTTCCATGCAGTGTATACCATCCCACTGATGCTCCCTCCACATCTTATTAAGTGAATCTTAGCTCCTCTAGCCCAAGATAACCTTCTGACCTTTGCGAACACCTTGGGTGACTACAAGTCAAGCTCCCTGTCACCCTTTTTATTTTCTTTGAGGGCCTTGGGAATTTCCCTACCTGATATCCCTTCCATGGCCACACTAGCACTGTCAACTTCCTGAGTCTTTCTATAGAACAGAAGGAAGTATCATCTATTTCTCTCTGCTTTTGGCATAAGCGAATAGTCTCTTTGAAGTTTTCTGAGGACATGTGCTACTAAGAATAATAAGAAATGGGAGGAAAAATGCAGTAGCCCCAAATTAAAGTTCTGTCTCCAATGCATGATGATTGTGCAACCCTAGACAAGTTTTTCCCAACCAATTTCTTGGACCCCATGAAATTCATAAAGAGCAATCTGGGGACCCCAAGTTAAAAAGTCTGCTTTTGTGAAAAACTGTTTCATGCATGGGGGATGGAAGAACCATAGCCAAAAAACATATAGATTTTTTTTCAAAGTTTAGAGAAGTTCTTTACACACTGACAGAATTGTGTACCCTTAAAATACATTAGAATATTAGAAATGGAAGTGTCTAAAAAGAAGATTCATATAATAAAACCATCACTCATGACTATGTTATGAACTGGACTTGCCTATAGCCCATGCTAAGCTCTGACTATGGCTCTGTCCAGAGTCATAGCTGGAGTGGGACACTTGATCCTTTAAACCACATCATTGAAATTTAAGGTTTACCACATGAGCTTGATTCCATCTTCCTTTGTCCCCGGTTGTTGTCTTTCCTACACAAGCCTGAGTGTCCTACCCTGAACCAATATCCTGGAGTCATTACCTCCATGAGATAGTGCCAGAGTCTCTACCCTTCTATGACTGATTTAAGAGTGAGTCCTGCTGCTTGTCCTGGGTACTGTATTGTTCTTCTTGCCCCAGGTACCAAAATTGCTAGTTATAGCTCCAGCTCCCCCTCCAGCTATGCATAGAAATAGTAAAATTGGGGTGGAGGAAAGGGAAAAAAAGCACTCTCCTGTTCCATCACTCTCTTTTACTTACAACAACAAAGAAACATACTAAATGTGTAAAGTCTTATATGCAAAAGATCATGATGTTTTTATCAATATTTCAACAAAACACTTAGATTCCATAGGGTTCCTTGGAATTTCACAGAGCTTAGGACAGAAGAAATAAGTTTCTGGGTAAAAAATAGAGAGATGGAGCCAGGATGAGCACTGAGGATGCTAGCCATGAAAGGAGTGCTCAGACTAGCATGGGGGAGAGGGGAGATGTGGAATTCTGGACTTGTAGAGAAATAAAGAACTTTACATAGAAGATTTACATGGAATTGATGCAGAGTCCCATGGAATTGATGTAGGGACAGACTCAAAAAGAGGCACAAATCAGATAAGGAGAGAAAAACATCAAATGTAAGTATCAAAGAGGGAAAGGAAATTCCTTTGACTCCCTGGCTCAGTTGGCAGCTGCTAGGTTTTTATACACAGGTAAACATATACCTAAGTCAAGCAAAGGTAAGCCAGGCACCAGCTGTGACAATTGATAAACCGCTTAAAACACTTTTCCCTTTACCCACATGTGCCCAACTTTGAATTAATTGAATGAATCAAATATATCAAAGCCTCAAATACACAATATGTAAATAATATGTAAAATTTTACATATTATAAAATATGTAAAATGATGGAGTTGGATTCCATCACCTCTAAAGTGACTTCCAACTCTTGAGCCTATGAGCCTTTTATTTCCTTACAGTCATAGAGGCTTGACCTATATCAATGTGACTTTCTTCCCTGACTAATGGGAAAAGGTCATCATAAAAACAGAAGAGGATGTCCAACTGCACTTTCCATGGAACTGGGAGAATAGAACCCTCAGCAAGTACCACAAGCCCATGCTGAAAACACCTGAAATTTGGTTTATCATTGTCCCAGGAGTCTTCCTATTTTTGTGGCAAACATGTCCATAGCCAAAGAAAACAACAGCACATCTGTGAGCATTTTCTTTCTCCTGGGATTCTCAGACCATCCAGAACTGCAAGTCACCCTCTTTGTGACATTCTTGGGAATTTATCTGGTGACTTTAGCCTGGAACCCAAGTCTTATAATTCTGATCAAAATTGACTCCCATCTCCATACACCCATGTACTTCTTTCTCAGCAACCTGTCCTTCATAGACATCTGCTACTCTTCCACTGTTGCCCCCAAGATGCTTTCAGACTTCTTCAAGAAACAGGCAGCCATCTCCTTTGTGGGCTGTGCCACTCAGTTTTTTTTCTTTGTTGGCACAGGATTGACTGAGTGCTGCCTCCTGGCTGCCATGGCATATGACCGATATGCTGCCATCTCTAACCCACTGCTCTACACAGCCATCATGTCTCCAGACCTCTGCACCAAGATGGTAGCTGGAGCTTATGTGGGAGGTTTCCTGAGCTCCCTAATCCAAACAAGCTCCATATTTCAACTAGACTTCTGTGGCCCTAACCTTATCAATCACTTCTTTTGTGACCTCCCCCCAGTCCTAGCTCTCTCCTGTTCAGACACCTTTCTCAGTCAGATGATTAATTTCCTTGTGGTGGTTGCTGTTGGAGGAACATCTTTCCTCATCCTCCTCATCTCCTATGGGTACATTGTTGCTGCTGTCCTGAAGATCAACTCTATTGAAGGCAGATACAAAGCTTTCAATACTTGTGCCTCCCACTTGACTGTAGTCACTCTTCTTTATGGAACTGCCCTCTTCATGTATCTTCGACCCAGCTCCAGCTACTCCCTAAGCCGGGACAAAGTTGTATCTGTGTTCTATTCAGTGGTGATTCCCATGCTGAATCCCCTCCTCTACAGCCTGAGAAACAGTGAAATCAAAGCTGCCCTGAAAAAGGTGCTGGAAAAGAAAAGGGTCTCATAGAGACTTTCTGTATTAGCAAGTTAAAACCTGCTTCCCATGACTACCTGGGGCTAAATCATCAATTACCCTCTCTGGACTCATAGAGCACAAAAGCATTCATAGGTATGTTGGGGAATGTGATTTTAGGTTAGCATTTGAAGAGTATATAAAATTAATCTGTAGGAATGTGTTGGAACTTCTCCATTGTGTCTCTCCCTTAGGTTTTGGGGGACCCACAGATCTTATTGTTTGGTAAGTGGGGGATTCCATGGTTACAGCCACGTAGTAGTAAAGCCAACATTGACTTTAAATACGTGGGCTCTTGTTTCCGGAAGCAATTAGGATTATTCAGAGCACTGAGTAATTTCCTAATATAAAATAACTTCATTCACTTGCAGCAGCGTTTATCACCCATTTGCCAAATTTGTCCAAAATATGTCCTCCTGTATCAGCTGTAATTGTTGTCCTTAAACTATATTTCATAGTCTAGACAATAGGAATTCTCCATTACCTCGTTTGGTTTTTCTTCCTGTGCGAATATTTGGGCTACACTCTTTGAAGTAATTATGAACAACTTTATTGGGTCATCACTTTTTGTAGATCATTCAAAAAGAAACAGGATAAAAATAGGTTTTCAAGGCACTTTACAAATATCTCTTGACCCTCATGGCAACCTTGAGATGTAGGTATTATTATTATGCCCATGTGATAGATAAGGAAACTGAGGCAGACAGGTTAAATGACTTGCCTAGAGTCATATAGCAAGTTAATATCTGAGGTCAAATTTGAAATCAAGTTTTTCTAACTCCAGACCCAGTACTCTATCCACAGTGTCACCAAGCTATTCAAGGATACAAGAGGAAGCCTAAATAACATCATCGAAGAGAACAGTGACCTGAAAAGGAGGTGACTCAGTCATGCAGTGGGATCAAGGATAACAAATCAATGGCCGAAGTGCTCAATTACTTTCATGGAACTTTATTTCTTTTCCATCAAAGGCCCTATCCATAAGGAGATCCTGGTGGCAATAGCCTAACCATCAATCTGAAAATAAAGAGTGAGAGATGAGCAAAGCACTAGCGGCATGGTGAATATCCAGTCAGTACCTACCAGAAACAGGCAGGGGTCTTTCAGATCAAGAAGCAAGAACAAAGCCAAAGAGAATTAGCTAAGATTATTTAACCAGATGCTCAGCTTCAAGAGACCCATAGAGTCCCTGAAGGACCTTTATATCCACAAGAAGAATCCCTTTACCAGGAATGTCTCCATCCACGGCTGGATCTCATCTAGTGGGGAGGTGATCAAAATGAAGATATAGATAGCTTGCATTATACATGCAAGTAAAACTGTTTCATCAAGTGCCACAAAGGGATGTTGACACAACAAGGTGCCCTGCTTGTAAGATATTCAGATCAGGGACATCAGGACAATGGGCAAGCGATAGACTCTTCACCAGACACTGTATTTCATCATGCTGAAGATCACTGACATTTTGGACCAAAACACAGTTGCAAAAGTTCTGGGCTCCTCTTCTTATTAGACAGGTATGTGGGTGGAGAATAGGATAGGAAAATTCTAGGTTCATCTATCCAGCAGTCCTGTCATCTAAAGTGCAGTTCTTCAGAGGAGCAAATAATGAGACACCTAGAATAGACTTCTTTATTTTTGTGTCATGGACCCTGTGAAGTCTCATAATATCTGTAGACCACCACCCCCCTCAGAATAATGATTTTATAATTTATAATAAAATGAAAGGCATAGGATTAGAAAGGAAAGAAATTATATTGAGATATAGTTATCCACTTGAAAACAAATTCATGGTCCCCATCAAATCTATTGACAAATTCCTTTGATATCTCTGGTTCCCCAGATTAAAAACCCCTGACATAAAGACTCTAGACATGTTGAATGGACTCAAGAGTCCACTGGCTGGACAAAGATGAATGAGTTGCAAACATCACTGTGGAAAGAATCCCCATAACAATGAGATCACAGAGGTATCGAAGACTGCACTACACAGTGTTTCCAATGCATGCTCCATTAAAGAGAAAGCTGCCTTTCTCTTTAATACCAATATTTTTCTCATGAGGTCATGTGGCTATGAATTATGGCACAGAGAAGAATCAAAATTGTAAGTGATCCACTGAACAATGAAATGATGTAGGGTAAGAACAAGTCATCTACAGCATATTACTAATGATAAATTGTCTATGAAATGCATCATAAAAGAAATCATCCAGCACACATGTGATAAGAAAAGATGGTGGACTGGAGGCAGCTAGGTGGCGCAGTGAGTAGAGCGTCGGCCCTGGAGTCAGAAGGACCCAAGTTTGGATCTGACATCAGACACTTAATCACATAAACAAAAACCTAGCTGTGTGACCTTGGGCAAGTTACTTAACCCCAATTGCCCTCCAAAAGGCAAAAAAAGAAAAAAGAAAAAAAAAGAAAGAAAGAAAGAAAGAAAAGATGGTGGACTGGGTATGTATGTAGCAAGAATGAGAAACGATAGATGGGTAACTTCAATATGATGTTGGAAGTTCTGGGGTATTTATATAACTAGAGAAGGACATAGAGCATGTTGGGATGGTTGTATCTGGACAATTTGGAGGGCAAGGAGAACAACTGCATGGGATGAAAAATATAGAAGAGTTATGATATGCTCCAATGGAGCATTTATGAGATCATTTCACTTTTATGTGAAGGTTTCCTCATCTGCAAAAAATAATCCTAAATTCAGAGTTGGAGAGGATGATTGAGATCATCTCATAGAACTCCTTCACTTTATGGATGAAAAAGCTGAGATCCATAAAGATTAATTGACTTACCCAGGACCACACATATAAAATATAAACCCAGGTCCTCTGTCTCCAGTGGTTAGGGAAAAAGAGTAAGAAACAGAAAAGATCAGAGAGGAGATAAATTACACAGAGATGGGAATTCAGTTACCTTGAGGTAGAGCTGCACATCCATGCAGTCCCTCTGGGGAAGCAAATACACTGATGAACCAGTCCCAGATGAAGAGGATTGAGCAAAGATCTGGAACCAAAGCTACTGGAGGAATTCTGGATCAATTAATTAATCAATCAGACAACAAGAATTAATTAAAGACCTGCTGTATTAAGAATCTGGCACTGTGCCAGATTCAGGAATACAAAGAAAAAAACCAAACATCCCCTGCCCTCAAGGAGTTTATATTCTACTGGGGACATATGCATACAAATTGTATGTACACATATATCGTGTAGGCATTATAAATGCCAAATTTCAAGGGAAAACAAAAACAGCTAGGTTGAATCTGGAAAGGTCTTAGATGGAGGGATGACCTTGGTTTGAACTTTGAAGGAAGTTTAAGAGGTGAAACGAGAGAGTATATTTCAGGTATTTTTTGTATATTCCTATACAAAAGCATAGACATAGACTGGAATATCATGTGTGAAGAATAGCAAGTAATCTGGTTTGGTTGGAATATAGCAAGATAGAATGGAGTAGGAGTCATTTCCCCTTTAAAAATTAGCTTAAATGAAGCCTGTCATATATTCAGTCTCATTAGCCAGAATATTAATATGGTGACTGAGGAGCCTCTTCCCTTCTACCAGAGAACTAGATAGGAGGCAAATCCTGATTTTCATGGCAGAAAACCAGTGAAAGGGACTCAAGCCAATGAATATGATTGTGCAGAAGTAACCCAAGATTGAACCCATTTGTTGTAAGAGTTTGGGCTCTAGATCACAAGTTACATTTGAAATCAATATGCATGCTGGAGTAAAGTCATTTTACGTGCATATAATCTTGTCCTTGTGATCAAAAGTTTAGGTTTCAATCTGAGAGTCTGGTCCTGATTGGATCATGGGGCATATGGGAGTGGAGAAAGGTATCTATGACATAGGTGCATTAGCCAAAATCTCTTGGAAGACAATTGAGGTTCTCTTAGTCTTACCCATTCAGAGTTAGACATCAAGATTTGCAACTTAAATACACAGCACAACTATATTAGTGTCTTCAATCATGTGGGGGTGGGAGTTTGTCTTGGGCAGAATAGAGGCATCCTAAGCTAGGTTGACTTTTTCTTTTGGTCTGGACCCATGATTCCACTGATGTTGGGAACTCATGGTGACAAAATTCTCTAACATGTAAAGAACAAGTAATTCTTACTTTATCAGCTATTTTAAAGCAAAGATAAGGATGATAGTCCAAGAAAAATCTGGTGTTGGCACACAGATTAGGAAAAGATGAGACAGAGAAAGAAATATAAAAACTATGAGTCTAGAAGTGAAATGATTTGCCTTGGGGCACAGCTAGAAAGTTTTCTTGGTCAGATGGGTCTTCCTGACTCCTCGTTGAATGTTGTATCTACTATTGTTTATAATGAGGAAAAAAGTAGAAACTTTCTTACATTAGGTATAAAGAAAAATGTCTATTCTCATGATTATTGAGATAACTACTGAACCTGAGATTTCAATGGTATAGGTGAGGAAATTTCCTTTCCTAGTACAGGTTAGTGTCACGTCTACAATTTAGTCTTAGCTGCCTAAAGCACTTGGAGGTTGGGTGGTGCGCCCAGGATCAAAGAGTGTGAATTAGAGGTAGGAACTGAACCCAAAGCTGCCTGGTTCTATCAAGTACTCTAACACACCATACTGCCTCAATAACAAAACCTTAGAAAAACACCATTTCAAATAATTACCAAATAAAATAAAAATAAAATTTATTGGAAGTCTAATGAATTAACCTACCAACACATATGAAAATATTATATAAATATGACTGTACAAAAAAAAGAAATAATTGAAGAAGTCTAGTAGCATAGTGCCTGGCAAATAGCAGGTGCCTAAGAAATGCTTATTGAATAAAAAAAATAAATAATTGGAGAGATATTCGATGTAAGTTACACTAGTATAGCAAAGGGGGCGGTGTTGCCCAAATTAAATTTAAGGTTTAATTGATATCAATCAAAATATAGGTGGTATTATTCATAGTATTAGTTAATATCATAGCTCAGTGTATGTAGAGGAATAACAAGGAAAATAGTATGAAAAGTAGGGATCAGGGGAATCTGCACCACTATGTCCCAAATTGAACTATAAATCAATAACCACCAAAAACAGCTTACTGGATTTTAAAAATTAAAAAGTAGATCAGTGAAATAGATTAAATGGGAAAGATTTAAGACCAAATATCTCTAGTAGTTTTAAGGTTCAATAAGTTAGTATATAATTCATAGGGGAAGAAATTAATTATTCAACAAAAACTTCAGAGAAAACTGGAACAGAAAACCATAACTTTGTTGATCTCCCAGGAAAAACAAACTACTCTAAATGTCATATTATTAGAAAACAATGAAAGAAAAGTACCCTGTCAGTATAGGTGGAAAAACACACAACAGAATACAAATCAATAGAATGCTGATCCCACTCAAATATATGGGAGAAAATGGGCATAGACCAGTAATTACACTACATTGGGTTCAATTAAATAAACCTCCATTAAGGACCTACTCTGTGCAAGACATTGTGCCACTCAATGGGACATTCTAACATACACACAAATATAGATATGCTTACAGTAATACAAAATAATCTCAAGAGGGAGAAATCACCCAAAATGGAAATGATCTGAAACGACAGTATATTTTAAATATGCCAACAATATAAGTATAAAAATGCACACAATAGAAAAAGTGAGAGAAGAATAGAAAGGCATATTTCTCACAACTCAGGATGGTGGAAGAAATTCTAATCAGTTCAGACTTAGAAGAAGTTGTGAGAGAAAATAGATTCTATAAAAAGTTTTAAAAGTTTTGTGCAACTAGAAGCAAAGCATTCATAATATGTGGGTATTGAAAAAAACCTTTGCTTACATTATCCCTAATAAAAGTGTGTTATCTCAGATCTACAAGGAAGCAATTCAAATATATCTGGGTAAGAGCCATTCTCCATTAGATAAGTGATCAAATAATATAAACAAGAAGTTCTTGAAAGAGGAAACAAAAATTATCTACAACCATTTGAAAATATATATACATAATTGATAATAATTTGAGAAATACAAATTATGAGGAAGACAAAGAGACTATCCTTCAAAACTGACTAATATGAATAATCCATTAAATTGACTAAAATAATAAAGGATTATAAAATATAATACCTAAGGGGTAGTGGAAAAGGTGACCCACTAACTCTTCAGATGTAGATAGAGCTCATAATTGGGTCAATATTTTTGGAAAGCAATATAGAATTACATAATAAGAATTATAAAATTGTGCCTATATGTCATATGACCCATTAATTACACTAGTAGAACTATAACCTAAGGATATTATCGATAGGAAGAAAAGACCTGTCTGGATAATTAATTGTTCTCGTGGACCTATTTGTAAAAACAAAGAAAAAAATAAAAAACAGGTGCAAACTCTATGCCCAAAACCTGGGGAATGGTTGCATAAATTAGGGCATATAAACCCAGAGACATAGTGGTGTAGTAGATACTTGGTTTTAAGTACTTACTCTAATACATAAAGTCTATGTGACCTAAATGTGTGTATGCATAAAAGCGTGCATATATTGTTGTTCAGTCATTTCAATTGTGTCCAACTCTTTGTGAGCCCATTTGGAATTCTCTTGGCAGAGATAATGGAATGGTTCACCATTTCCTTCTCCAGTTCATTTTACAGATGGGGAAACTGAGGCAATATGTGTATGTATGTATGTATGTATATGTGTATATAAAGAAATGTGCATATGATATGTATAAATATATATACATAATGTACATATATAATCTCCCTTCACCATGTTACATGGGTTTGATTGGTGAGTGAAATTCATCTAACTAGCCCCAGACCTTCCGTCACATCCATCCACTGCAAACAGATGTGTCTTCACCCTATTGATTCCACATGTACGCACTTCAACCTGAATGTCCCCTACCCCTGCCATTCCACCTCTTGTTTTGGCAATAGTAACCCAAATTTACAATGCTTGGGAGCTTAGCAAGACTCCTTACATTGGATTAGATTGTATTTGTAACTGTGCATATCTTGACATGCTTCTATTTATCAATGGAATTTAAAACTAAATGTATTAATTAAAAAAAAAACATTCAAATAAGAAGGTATTGGACTATATGATCTCTAAGCTGTTTTCCAGTTTTGAAATTGTTCCATTCATCATGTCTGTGATTTTCCAAAAACCTTTTTACCATCTATGATAATGCAAGCTCCTTAAGGTCAGGGACTTTGGTATTTGTATCCTTAGAGCCAAGCACTGAGCCTTTTTTCATTTATTCATTCATTCACTCACATTCATATGAATGTAAAAGGGTAGCAGTGATGGAGTGGAAAAGGCACTGAATTTAGGTTCAAATTCTATGGCTGCCACTTGGTACCCATGTAACTTTGACCAAGTTATTACAACTCTCTTCCAAGTTTCTTTATCTATTAAGAGAATAGAGTGGATCCATTGGCTATAATCCTTCTTTACAACTTGACTAATGTTTAATGTGAAGGTATTTGGAGATCCTATATTTGATTGCATGCCACCATGGGGGAGGGGAGACGAAAGGAGGGGGGGGATTTGAAACTCAAGGGAGTGTGGAATTGAGTGTTGTAAACTAAAAGTAAATAAATAAATTTAATTTTTAAAAAAAGAGAGAGGGGAGTAGAACTGGAAGACCTCTAAAAGCCCTTCCAGATATACATCCCTGGTACAAGAAGATTCATAGATAATGGAATATTATAGGACTTTAAGAAATTATGATGAGTAGAAAGACCTATGAGAAGATTCCTATGAAGTGAGGCAGAATGAAGCCATAAAACTGAAAGACCTGGCGGAGGAGCCAAGATGGCAGAGTAGAAACAGCATTTCCAATGTGCTCTGCCCCACACAAATTTCAAACAATGTGAAAGGGAGCTCCGAACAACTTCTGGAGCCACAGCACCCACAGAACAGCACAGAGAAGCTAACCTCCTGCTGAGGACCGCCCAGCAGCCCTGCAGGGAGCGGCCAGCGCAGCGCTCTGAGAGCAGGCAGCACAGCTCGCCGGGAACCGACAGTGCAGCCCGCAGAGCCAAGCCCAGGTCCGTGGTTTTAGCCCCAGGGTGGCTGGGCCTTCAGCCAGCTGGTGGAACCCCAGAACACCAGCAATTGTGGCGATTCCAGAATTATCAGCACAGATATGCCTAGGACAAAGTGAGAGGTTAGTGCCCTATGGACTTTGGGACCAGTATTTGGGGAACACCTGGCTTCCTCCCCTGGGGGCAAAAAGCTGCTGAAGAAACAGCTGCACAGAAGCCATTTTGCAGCCTCAGTAGTGGCTCTAGCTCCTGGTCTGCGAATTGTAGGAAGATCCAGCAATCAGTCTGGGGGTTAATTGCTCTTGCTTTAAACTGCCTGGATCTGGATTGTGGTCTGGGGGGGAAGTTTGGGGTGGGTATCCAACTTGCCAGAGTGGGTGGAGGCTTTACAGAGGCCACCCAACTGGCAGAAGCTGTGAAGACCCCACGTTTGGGCAGAAGCTCCCCTGTCTGGTGGCAGAGTCCTACTGTGGCAACAAGCCCAAAAATCAAGTAATTAAGTGGCAACATGCCTAGGCAAACAAAACAAAATAAACAGAAAAGTTCAACATTGGACTCCTATTTTCGGGGCAAAGAGGCTCAAAGCATGGAGGAGGACTGTGAGGTCAGAACTCCTGCACCAAAAGCACCAAATGAAAATACAAGCTGGCTACAGGCCATAGAGGACCTTAAGAAGCAGATAAGAGAAGTGGGGGAAAATTTGGGAAGAGAAATGAAAAAGATGCAAGAAAAGTATGAAATGACAGTCAACAGCCTGACTGAGGAAAATAACACCTAAAAAATAGACTAACTCAAATGGCAAAAGAGGCTCAGAAAGGCAATGAGGAGAAGAATGCCTTAAAAAGTCAAATTTGCCAGATGGAAAAAGAATCTCAAAAGCTCACTGAGGAGATTCATTCCTTCAGAGTTAGACTGGAGCAAATGGAAGCTAGTGACTTCATGAGAAATCAAGATACTATTAAACAGATCCAAACAAATGAAAGAATAGAAGGCAATGTGAAATATCTCATGGAAAAACCACTGACCTGGAAAATAGATCCAGGAGAGATAATTTAAAAATTATTGGACTACCTGAAAGCCATGATCAAAGAAAGAACCTAGAAATCACCCTTCAAGAAATTCTCAAGGAAAATTGACCTGATGTTTTAGATCCAGAGGGCAAATAGAGGTTGAAAGAATCCACAGATCACCTCCTGAAAAAGATCCCAAAAAGAAAACTCCCAGGAATATTATAGCCAGGTTCCAGAATCCCCAGATCAAGGAGAAAATACTACAAGAAGCCAGGAAGAAACAATTTCAATATTGTGGAAACACAATCAGAATGGCACAGGACCTGGCAGCTTCTACATTGAGGGATAGAACGGCATGGAATATGATATTCCAGAGGGCAAAAGAACTGAGAATGAACCCAAGGGTCACCTACCCAGCAAAACTGAGTATCTTGTTTCAGGGGAAAATATGGTCATTCAGTGGAATAGAGGACTTTCAAGCATTCTTGATGAAAAACCAGAGTTGAATAGAAAATTTGACATTCAGACACAAGAAGCAAGAGATGCTTGAGAAGGTAATCAAGGAAAAGAAATCAAAAGGAACTTATCAAAGTTGGACTATTTACAGTCCTACATGGAAAACAATAACTGTGTTTGATGAAACCTTTCTCATTATGAAAATAATTGAAGAAGGGTACATGGCATATGTTCACAGATATACATGGATAGAGGTTACAGGTTGAATTTGATGGGAAGGGATGATTATTTTATTTTTGGAGGGCAATTGGGGTTGGGTGACTTGCCCAGGTTCACGAGGCTGGGTTTTGGGTTTTTTTTGTGGGTTGGGTGTCTGGGGCCAGATCTGAGCTCGGGTCCTTCTGGCTCCAGGGCTGGCTCTCTGCTCGCTGCGCCACCTAGCCACCCCAAGGAAGGGATGATTCTTAAGGGGTGAAGTCAAGAGGTGAGAGAGGAAAGTGGCAAGAGGAGATGGAGAGAGACAGGGTAGGGCAAACTATCTCATGTAGAAGAGGCAAGGGGAAGTAGTTGCAGGGGAGGGAAAGAACAGGAAGGCAAAAAGGCAAAAGCATATTCTCATTGAAGTTGGCTCAAGGAGAGAAACACATACATACTAAATGGAATATCTTACCCTCACTCACTCTCCTGAGTAGGGGAAAGGGAGATGAGAGGGGGGATGATGAAGGGGAGGGCATTCTGGGGAGAGGGGAGGTTAGAAGTACCCACTATCAAAGAGGGACAGGATCAAAATAGGGAATGGATCAGGTGGGAGGTGAGACAGGTGGGAGGGAAATATAAGCAGTCTTTTACAATATATCTACTATGGTAATGTTTTGTATAGATATACATGTACAACACATACTGAATTGCTTATCTTCTCAGAGGGAGTGGGTGACAAGGGAGGAAGGGAATGGATCTGAAAATCGAAGTTTTAAAATTAAATGTTTCATAAGATGTCCAGGCAGTGGGGCTCAGAGATTCACCTTGCCCTAATGGCAAAGTCGAAGGGGGTATGGGAGAAGATATGGGAGAGAGCAGATTGGATGAGGGGATATCTAGTGGGATTGCTATTCAGGGGTGGTGGGTAGGGAAAAATGGGGGAAAAATGTAACTCATAATCTGGTAGAAATGAATGATGTAAACCAGAAGTTAATAAAGCATTTGTTTAATTAAAAAAAATAAAAATAAAATAAAAACTGAAAGACCTTATACACATTGACCACAACTCTGTAAATTAAAACCAAATTAGACAAGGAGCCCTTTTTAATGTATTGGGTGGCCAAGTTACTATAACTTCATTAGCATTAATTTCCAAAGCTTTTGTTCCCTTTAGTCTATGATCCTATGAATATTTAGCAAATGACAGAATCATGGGGTTACAGATATAATCATTTACACTCTTTTTTTAAAAAATTATTGATATCATTTTTTTTTATATTACAAACATTTACAGGCTATTCCCATTTCCTGAGAGTTATCTTGTGATGAAATGAAATCATTAAGTAAAACAAAAAAATGCATTGACCTCATCTAAAAGTGGTTGCAACATTCTGGATCTATAACACCACTGCAGTTATCTGTTTGTTCTGTTTTGTTTGTTTTGTTTTCAGATTAATGGAAATCTATTTCTCTCCCTTCCCCCTGACCCTCACTGGGAAAAGAAGAAAAAATAAATGTTTCTTGTAACATGTAAGCAGAGTGGAGCAAAATCTTCCATGGACATGGTGTTTCATCTCTGGCATGGATATGGTGTTGCATCACCAGTCTTCTGGAATCACAAATTATTATTGCATTGATCATACAATGTTCTTTCAATTTTCGAAGTTGCTTGTTTTTACATTGTCATAATTGTAGAAATAATTCTCATGGTTCTATTCATTTCCTTCTTCATCAGTTTGTAAAAGTCTTTCAAATTTTGTTTTATAATATTGGCATTATACTATAAATTGTCTTTCTGGTTCTTCTGACTTCACTCTGCATCAGTTCATTCAAGTTTTTCCATGGTTCTTTGAAATGATTCATTTCTTACAGCATAACAATCATTAATCACATTCATGTACCATGACATAGTCCATCATTCCTCCATTAGTGGACAGATTTGTTAGTTTCCAGTTTGGTTTTGCCAGTACTAAAAAGTTGCTGTACAATCGCTTTTTAAACATTGTTCTGTCTATTTGTTTTAATTTGTATTTTTGTCTTCTCTTTTGGCAGGGCGGGTGGGGGAGGGGAGATGCTTTCATGTCACCAGTTTTAACATCCCAGTAGACTGAAAGCTTCTTGGCAGCAGAAGCTATTTTCTTTCAGTCTCTTACAGAGCCCTGAATGTTCTAAAATGCCCAAATGAATCGTGTTCTAAGTGACGCATACATTCTCCCAAACAATGCAAATTCCAGATCACCTATATTTGACTAACCTTCCCACCTCTTGTCCATGTCCCCCATTATTTTCCCATGAGATTGGGGCAAGGGGAAAAGGAGAGAGTTCATGCCATGAGTTGGGAGCATTCATTCTTACTTTTGACATCACAAGTGTAATGATGTAGCACACAGGTTCAATTATCCCTCCCCCCTGCCATTTGACCAGTCTAGCTCCCTTTTCTGCTTGTATATTTCTTCAATTATCTTTAATAGTTTCTGGTTTCAGAACCTGCTCACACAGCCCACTGTGTGGGTATAATCTCTGCACTTGGAAGGATCTGAGTAAATCTTTGTTGAATTGGATTGGATTGGATTTGTAACATTCCATATCTTACCTTACTTCCATTGGTCGATGGAATTTAAAATAAAATATATTAATAAAAAAATCAATGGTAAAACAAAGAAGGGATTGTAATAGATAATATCTGAGGTCCTTTCCAGTTCTAAAATCTATTATGTTAGCATAGACAAGAATGCTCTGTCATCATCTGTATCCCTGATGTCATGGTCGTCTTCAAGAACGAAGGACAAACCACAACCTGGGAGTAGTCTAAGTTGCCTGAATGGTAACCCAGCTGGCCAGTTCTAGCTCATCCTGTCCTGTATGGTCCTGTCCAGTCCTGTCTCCTTTCCTCTCCCTTTACCTGAGGGTGTTCTGCTCAAAGCAGTGTAAATTTTTATGACCAAAAGCTACCTCGTTAACTAGAGTTACTTCTCAAAGACCAGCCTTGAACCCAATTCATTCTGGATCTCTTGGATTGGACAATGATAGGGTTCTGCCCAAGCACCACTTAATGGTTATTTTTGGACCCTTCTGGCTCAGAACGAATATAAATAGTAACTGTTTCTCTTTTAACCAGCAACCCTGAGGGTCTTTCCCTTCCAGTTTGATTTTTTTTTTTTAATTAAAGGGGCCATCCCTAGACTCACTTCTTAAAGAGGCCTATTCACTGAAAGGGCATTGCTTCACTCAAAGTGAAAACTATGGAAAAACCATGAAAGACCTAAAAGGGCCAAGTTTCCCACTGCATCCTGGGCTGATTCCAGTCATCATAATCAACATCTGGCCACCAGACCCAAATGGCTCTGGAGGAGAAAGTGAGGCTGGTGATCTTGAACAGCCCTCTCTCACTCAGATTAAAGTCAATTGCAATCATGTCATCTCCCTGATGTCATGGTCTTCTTCAAGAAGGAAGGACAAACCACTCAACTAACTAAAACTGAAATATCTTACATTCCATTTAACCAATATCAACATGTTCTTGGCTATTCCCTCTAGGATATAAGCCCCAGAGCACAAAGGCTGAGAAGCACAACACTAGCTAATTAGAAATGAGACTTTGGATATTTTCCAGCGGTATGTGTGTCTGTGTGTGTGTCTGTGTGTGACATTTTAATGACTCCAAGCATTTGAACTACCTGTAACAAGACAAAATTCCATGTCCTTCCCAAGGTCCTTGCTAATTACACCAAAGAATTGTGTATCTGGGAACAATAGTTGTGATAAAGCTGAGGTGGAGTACATTGGACCGGGAAAGATGGGGGTCCTGGAGACACCACCACAGTGATGTGGAGGTAGGTCAGGGAGTGGTCTGGCCCCAACCTTAGCCAAAGGCTCAGAGCCTCCAGAGTTAATAGGGCATTCTCAGAAGGACTACTTTGCTTTTTAATCTTCTTATTATATATATATATATATATATATATATATATATATATATATATATATATATATATATATATATATGGTGTTTTCTACATCCCTTTTATAAAATCTTTTGATGTCTCACCATGACTGAAACTGACCATACTCTCTGAAAAGCCATGGTTACTAAGCATAGTCTCTGGCAGGGTCTACCAAGCTGGAAAGCTCAACAGAAGACTGAGTGGTCAAAGAGCAGACCTCCTCTAGATGGAGAGGCTCACCACCAACAAGGGGCCTAGGCTGATCATTTCATGACCCCAGAGTATTTGGTCTATAGTAGGCACTTCACAAATGTTTGTTTCAATTATTGGTTGTTTTGATGTATTTTGATTTGTTTGTATTATTGGTTTGCTTTGATGTGTTTTGTTGGTTGACTGATGTAATTATCTACTGAGTAATAGAAAGGGTGGAATCTGATGTCCCTGCATCAGTTCAGAGTAGCCATGCTAATGAAATCATAGACTCCTAAAAGAGAAGTTGTTTTCTATTTGGTGCTTTATGATCTCTTATGGCAAAAGGATTATCAATGATTGTTATAGGGTCCTAGATTTAGAGTTAGAAAGGACCATTGGATTCTTTTTTCCCAAAAAATATGATCCTATTATGTTTTATTTATTTTCAAGTGTTTATTGATGCCCTTTATCAATTATGCATTAGCCATTTACTTATATCCACCCCCCATGAAAATGAACAAATTAAACCAGTTTAACAAAGACTGACCTGTGCCACAACGAAGTTTGACACCACATTCTGAACCCCTAGGACCCCCTCCATCATCTACTAAGAGCACAGAGGATGCTTTATCATCTGTTCTCCAGGATGAAAGGAAACATTGCCATTAATGAGTCTGCCTGCCTTTTGGTGATTTTTTTCCTATGTTATTATCAATGTACATGATGCTTTCCTGGTTCCCTCTTCATTTTATAGAGAGGAAGGAAACAGAAGCCCAGAAAGATGAAATGCCTCCCAAGGTCACATAAATAGTGACACTCATGACTAGACCCTACATTTCCCGACTTACTCCAATCCCCTGTTCTTTTTTCCTTTTTTTTTTTTTTATTGAATATCCGAATGGCTTTATTGAGAGCCCAGGTTTACACACGTAGGGATTTGAGGCAGTATTACACTGAAAATATGACCCAATTCTCTTTTCACTCTGCTTCCCTTATATTTTCCAGGAAACTGACCCTGGCCACTCAGGTTCTGTCTTCTAATCTCCTCCTCTGGTTCAGGATTCCCTATAAGGAAATTAATAAATAATATCCACCCCCCCCATCCAGAAACACATACACTCTATGCCATTGTTAAGATGGAGACACTGGCTGTCTTGAGCCCACAGTGAATGCCTAGGATATCACACTACCACTCTATTTCTCTGAATAGCCAGAATAATATGAATGATAATAATTAAGGTTTCTAAAGGAATAGGTTATGTTTATAAAATGCTTCAAAGTTGCAAAGTACTTTACATACAAAATATCATATGGATATTTCTAACAATCCTCTAAGGTAGTACTACAATTATCATCATCCCTCTTTTGCATATGAGAAAATTAATTCTCAGAGAGGTTGATTTGTCAAGTTCACATAGCCTGTGAGTGTCTGAACCCAGGTGTTCATTGTTTCCAGTCCAGAGCTCTGCCACAATACCTCTCAGTAGTATTTGGATGTTGACAAAGCACTTTTTGAGTGACCCAGAGATCATTGGGTGGAATCGTGTGAAAGAACTTGATGCGATTGAGATTGTGCTGAACATGGAAGCTAAAAAAAGCCGAGTTTCTATCCTAGTTCTGATGTTTGCCAGCTGTGACCATGGATGAGTCACCTAATTTCTCTTCATCTGTTTCCTCATCTGTGAAATAGAGCTAATGCACCTGAACTACCAACTTTGAAGGATCGTTGTAAGACTCAAATTACACAATGAATAATAAAGTACTTGGCAACCATTAAAGCATGTCCACTCTGGTTGTTGCTAAAGTTGGACTTTTGCTATAAAGGCATCTAGGTGGTACAATGGATAGAGCTAAGATTTGAGTCAGGAGGAGCAAGTTCAAATCCTACCTCAGACATTTACTTAGTTACGTGCTTTGCAAAGTTTAAAGTGCTATATAAATGTTAGCTATTATTATTATGGGAAGCTAGGTGGGACAATGGTTAGAGTGTCTGACCTGGAGTCAGGAAGATTCATCTTTCTGAGCTCAAAACCAGCCCCACACTTACCAGCCATGTGACCATGGGCAAGTCACTTAACCCTGTTTGCCTCAGTTTTCAAATCTGTAAAATGAGCTGGAAAAGGAAATGGCAAACTACTTCAATATCTTTGCCAAGAAAACCCTCAAATGGGGTCACAAAGAATCAGACATGACTGAAAAAACAAATCATTATTTTCTTTACCCTCCATACCTTTGCTGTTTGGTCTGAAAAACTCTATTCATTGTAAATAATTATGTGGAATATAGTAACCATGTGGACTTATATAATAAGTGGAAAGAACCTTGGCTTTGTGATTAAACAACTTACCTGAGTTTGAATCCTGGTTTTAACCATTACTATCTATGGGACTTGTGTCCCACAATTCAGTTGAACACATATTTATCATTCTAAGTCATGTCCCTTCTCTGATATTCAATTTCCTCATCCGGGAAAGAGGCAGGGAAGGGAGGAAGGGAGGAGGGACGGAGGGAGAGATGGAGAGAGAGGGAGAGAGAGATCTTCATCATAGACTCTTGGTTAAATCTAGGGCTTTTCATCCAGAGGGTCCCTTTGTCCCTTATGTTCCACTCATTTATGAACTTTCTGGCAATTGTCAGCTGTTTTACAATTAAAATTAAAGTACAATTAAAAACAGCTGATGTTTGTCTGGAGCTGAAACTCATAAAATAAAATTTAAGAGTAAGTGATAGCAGCTCACTAAGTAGAGATGGGGCAGGGTGGGGGGAGGAAGCATAGAGGGGATAAAATCCCCCAGTCATAGTTTGGCAGGAAATTGTATCCAGGTAGTTGTCTTGAGTGGTTCAGGAAGCCAGATCAGGCTCCAACCGCTCCAACCTCTTCTGTTTAAGATGGCTATGTCCCTTCCTTGTAATCTCCCTTTAGCCTGGCAGACATTCACCCCTAGTGCTCCTCAGTTCCCAGGTTTGCTCAATATCACATAACTTCCACCTCCTTTAGTCCTTCTTTCCACCTAGGAATATACTTCTGATTAACCTCCTAGCCAATAAAAGGCTACCTTAGGAAGGACATTGTGAAGCTGTACAGAAAATTAAGGAGGGCAACCATAATGATAAATGACCTCAAGTTCATGCTTTGTAAGTTTCCATGAAAGAACAAGGTCTATTGAGCATGAATAAGAGAAAATTACCAAAGGCACGGAGGATAAAAATGTCACATAGATGTAAATTTTTAAGTTCAATATAAAGAAGAACTTTTTAATAATTCATATAAAGACAAATTCAGCAAGCACTTAGTAATCCCCTACTATGTACCAGGCAATGTGCTAAGTACTAGTTATGCAAAGAAAGGTACAAACAAAAAGCCCCTGTCCTCAAAAAGCTCACAATCTAATAGAAGAGATTACATGCTCACAACTAGACACAAACAAGGATAGATAGATAGATAGATAGATAGATAGATAGATAGATAGATAGATAGATAGATGAGAGAGAGAAAGAAAGAAAGAGAGAGAGAGAGAGATTAGAAATAATTAATGAAGGAAGGACACTGGAATTAAGGGGGACCTAATTCTAAGTGGCACAGTAGATAGAGTGCTGGGCCAGGAGTCAGGAAGATTCATCTTCCTGAGTTTAAATCAGACCTCAGACTGGCAAATCATTTAACCCTGCTTGTCTCAGTTTCCTTATCTATAAAATGAGTTGGAGAAGGAAATGGCAAACCATTTCAGTATCTTAGCCAAGAAAACCCCAAATGGGGTCCCGAAGAGTTGGACACAACTGAAACGACTGAACAAAAACAAGGAAAGGCTTCTCACAGAAGGTGGAGTTTTAACTGAGACTTTAAGGAATCCAGGGAAACCAAAAGGTGGAGAGGAGGAAGAAGAAAGTTTTTGGCATGAGGGAAGTCAGTGAAAATAGCCAGATTTGGGAGATGAATTGTCTTGTGCAAGAAACAGCAAGGAGGTCATTATCATTGGATTGTCGAGTATGTGGAATGAACTTCGTTGGGAGGAAATGGGCTCCCCCTAAATATCCCCACTTTTAGTCAATACTTATGTAGCATGACTTTAAGAACCTCAAAGCCTTCAAGCAGAGGTGGTCACCTGTTCATTATGACATAGTGGGAATGTGCTTTTCAGGTAAAGATTGAACTTGAACTCTGAGGTCTTCTGATGCTGAAATTCTGTGCTTCTCAGTGAGTCTGATCCTTCACTTCTTTTAGGAAAGAGGTGAAACGTGGAGAGTCTAAATGGTTTTTCCATGTTCCTTCTCTTACTGTAACTTCATTGTGATTACATTGTTATGGTTCAGAGCTTCTCCTCCTTAGCATGGACAGCCTGCTTTCCTCAACTTAGGAAATATTTTCCTTATTTATTTTTACCAAAATAATGCAGCATCTTGTAGTTAGACCTCTGGTAATGTCCCTCTCTAAACTAGGGCTGCTCCTCAGATGACAGACACATATATAGTCTAACTTGAAGCCTTTCCAGCTTGGTAGAACAGTGCACTGCTGGTACAGCCTTCAAAAAGCAAGGATTGTTTGCTTCAAAGTCACAGCAGATCATTAGGGGAGGATAACAGTGGGCAGTTGCTGTACAGGTGGAGGTCATTCCCAGGTCCTCATCCACAGCCTGTAGTCTCTCATTTGGCCTTTGGAAATTCCCTGTGTCTGTGAGCCTTCCACCCCCAAAAAAGTGATAACAAGAAGCATGTGTGTGGAAGCTGACTGAGTATCGCTATTCAAATGTTGTTCCATAGAAATTCCCAGATATGTTCCCTGAACAGAAAGATGTATCATAGTTAGGAAAAGTTTATATCGCACTTTTTCCCAGAAGACACAGAGTGAAGGCACAATCTACCTGACAAGATTCTCACTATTATCCAAACTCCATCATGGCAATAGGAGACAATTGAAGATTTAGAGCAGATCTAGGGATGAATCAGGCCTGGTACTTTTTTTCCTGAGCATCCAATATATTCTTGGTGCTGCAGGGAATTCTATTAAAAGCCCAATAAAAAATAGAATTTTCTAATTCTTATTTGGCTCCTCCCAAGGTGGACCCAAAGAGAAGTTTCTACACCATGGACTTAGAAAACTATACCAGAGTGACAGAGTTTGTCTTCTTGGAACTTACACAGTTTCGGGGGCTGGAAGCTTTCTTGTTTGTGGCATTCCTTGCTGTGTACATAACGATGGTGCTAGGCAATGTACTCATTGTGGTCACAGTCACTTGTGAGTCTCGACTTCACACACCTATGTACTTCCTCCTCCGGAACAAGTCCATATTGGATATTGTTTTCTCCTCTGTTACAGTCCCTAAGTTTTTGGTGGGCCTCCTGTCAGAGAGAAAAGCCATCTCTTTCAATGGATGCATGGCCCAGATATTTTTCTTCCATTTTGCCGGTGGGGCAGACATTTTTTTCCTCTCAGTTATGGCTTATGACCGATACCTTGCAATCTCAAAGCCCCTCCACTATGTCTCCATCATGAGAAAGGAAGTATGGGTTGGATTGATTTTGGCTTCATGGATAGGGGGTGGCTTGCATTCACTTTTTCAGATCATTCTGATCCTCCCCCTCCCCTTCTGTGGCCCCAATGTCCTGGATGCTTTCTACTGTGATGTCCCTCAGGTAGTGAAGCTTGCCTGCTCAGACACTTTTGCCCTTGAATTGTTGTTAATCTCCAACAATGGCCTGGTGACCTTACTGTGGTTCCTACTGCTTCTGGGGTCCTACACAGCTATCTTGGTGATGCTCAGATCACAAACAGGGGAAGGGAGAACCAAAGTCCTGTCCACCTGTACCTCCCACATCATCGTGGTGACACTACACTTTGTACCCTGCGTTTACATCTACTGCAGGCCCTTTACCACCCTGCCCATGGATACAGCTGTGTCCATCAACAATACTGTCATCACCCCCATGCTCAATCCCATTATCTACACCCTGAGGAACCAAGAAATGAAGATGGCCATGAGGAAACTGAAAAAACGACTTGTGTCTGCTGAAAGTAATTAAATCATGGTGAGAGATGCAGAGCCAGACTGAGAAGACAAAAAAGTCATTCATGCATTAACTTATTAAATAACCACTTTTTAAGCACCTACCATGTGATTTTAACTGAAACAGATTTAATTTCCTCAAACTGCCATTTTGGAACCAGGGCCCTTAGTTTTCTCACCATTACTCATACATTAGCACTTTAGCATTCAAGCCTCCTGGACAGTGGGAAGGAGATGAAGAAGGAGAATCGATAAAACTGGTAATTGGTTAATTGGACTCTTGGTAGGGTCTCTGTTGAAAAATGTGATGTGGGGGAAGACAAGCAAACGGGATCACCCAGGCACAATTCTAGTGTAAGCTGGACACATTGTTTCTCACTATAAAAGATAAGCTCCTTAAGGGAAGGGATTGTTTTATTTTTGTCGTTGGATCCTCAGTGCCTAGCATAGTGCTTGGAATACAACAGGTACTTAATAAATGCATCCTGATTGTTGATTGATTGCTTATTGATTTCATTTCAGCATGCAAAAAATCTCTTTCTAGCATCTGTCTTCCCCTATGTAATCAAGCGGTAACTGCAAGCATTTATCTTCATGCAGGTTTCAGTATATAGAAAATTGTACGACTTCATCATTTTGCCATGACTTCACCACAATACTAATGGAGATTAAAACCCTTCTATGCCTTGACAGATGGATAAATAAAATATATTCAATAAAAATACTCATTACCTACCTGGATAATCTTCTGACAACATGTGTCAATGTGTGCTTTGCCATTTCCTTTTCCAGCTTTATGCAGGCAGGGGTTAAGTGACTTGTCCAGGATCACACAGCTAGTAAGAATCTGAGATCATATTCAAACTCAGATCTTCCTGACTCCAGGTCCAGTGCTCTACTCCCTGTGCCACCTGATTATCCCCATCTTCAGACTTAGCTAGATTGATCTTCCGGTGGCCATCCCCCACTGGACACATACTCAAAGCCTTTCTAATTTGGGCAGACCTGCCAGACTTTGTACTTCATTGGCATAGTCTTTGAGAATCCAGAGTCTTCTCTAGTCACAGTGGAAGGAAGAACTTTAATGGAAGATATAAATGATATATGAATAAATAGCATAAAGTTCATTTCCCTGAACTCTTTGTTAATTCTTATTTTAGATTAATATTAACAATATTTGTTAATATTCAAATTCAAATCTAGAATGTTCCACTGAAGTTTATACCTAGGAAAATCACAAGAGTTAGGATTATCTTGTATTAAATACAGTAACTTATTGATTCTTCTCCACTGGAGAGTAGCCATATTCTCAGTAGAAAACATATATTTCACTAGTGCATCAGTGCAAAAAGCACATAATTAACCTTAACACTTAAAAGTTCCTTTTTTCCTCTTTCCCCTTCTCTCTCCCTCTTTCTCTTCTTCTTTTATCTTCCTTCATTCTTCCCCTCCCTTATTTCTTTGTTTTCTTCCTCCTTTCTTCAATCTTTGCTTCCTCTTCTTCCTCGATTCCTCCCTTTCCCTCCTTCCTCTCTCCCTTTCTTCTTCCTGCTTCCATTTCTCTTCTTCCTTTGCTTCCTTATTTCTTTTTTCCACCATTCTTCCTGTTTCCTTCTTTCCTCCTTCCTTCTTTTTCCCTCCCTTTCTTCCCCCTCCTTCTTTCCTCTCTCCCTTCCATCCTTCCTTTTTTTTCTTCCTTCCTCCCTCCTTCAACAACAATAAACATTTGTTAAGCACCTAAAATGCACAAGGTTCAGTGCCTACCACTAGGGTTGTAGATGTAAAATATACTGTTCCTTAAAGACATTTTCATATGGGCCAGTTTGGAGACAGAAAGGGCAAGAAGAGTATTTTATTTGTGTGTAAAGGAAAAGATTTATATTAGCTGCCAAGGAAAAAAAACATTGCTATTTATATAAATGGATATTTTAACTTCCTAAAAAGAGTGGGAAAACAACTTTGTTTTAATAAAAATTGCTAATACATGACTATGAAAAAAAATTGTTTTGAGATAGAACCTGAACAATTTTGAACGTGAAATGAATGGTAATGTTACATATAAGACTGTAAAACCTTGTGAATGATGTAAAATAATGTCTCATATATGTATGAACAATTTCATATTTTAAAGAGGCAGAGAAAAGTTTTATTTATTGAAAATTAGAGAAATCTTAGTGTAAAGAAACAATTTTAAGTACATAAAAGGAAATATTAGACTATATCAAAACTGCCAGGTCATTTGATATATCTTTTTATGACTATAGAAGCTAAAACTTGTCAAATGAGAAATCACACAAGCATTTGAAGACTAAAAAATTATTTTTTTAAAACTATTGACCTGATAGGAGAAAATTTGGTGGTCGTGAATTATTAAGTGAAAAGCAAGTCAGTGGAAGTGAAGAGGCTTTCATTTAAGCCATTAAAGATACAGGAACCTTCAAGGCAAACAACAGCAAACAAGGGGAAGATGCAAGAGAAGAGACATTTGTGTAGTGCCTATGATGTGTCAGACACTGTGTTCAATGGTTTACAAATATTCTATCATTTGAGTCTCATAGCAGAGGCAGGTGATTATCCCCATTTTGCAGTTGAGGAAATTGAGGCAGTTAAAGAAATTTTTCATGGGCAGTTCATTTTAAGTCAATCCCAAGAACTGCCAATGAGAATAGTAGAGGCCATGGAGCCAAAAAAATCTCACTTACACCAAGTACAGAAAGAAAGGGTAATTTTTCAGTTATCTACATAGAGGTAGTAGGTAGACAGACAGATAGGCATGATGGATAGATAAGTAGATAGATATAATGGATAAATACATACATACATATATGCATACAAATGCATGCACACACACAAATATCTTACTGTATGTATGTATAGATATATACATTGTGTGTATGTGTATATATACTTTGAACATAGTTTTTCACATGTTGTCTCACCCTTCAGAATCCAAGGGTGGGAGCCTGCAGCCTTGAGGTCACATGCAGACTTCTAGGTCCTCAGTGCAGCCTAGTTTTGATTCAGTCAAAAGGCTGCACTTGAGGCCCTAGAGGGCCACATGTGGCCTCAAAGCCACAGGATCCCTAGCCCTGTGATACACTGTAAACACTTTCTCTAAGAGCAGGACCTATCTTTTGTTTTCCTTTGTATTTCCAGCGCAGAGCACAGTGTGTGACATAGTAGACATTAGTAAGTGCTTTTTGACCTAACTTACAGATGAGAGGACTGAGGCCCTGGGGGTCAGTGGTTTGCCCAAGGTTAGTTTAGTGAGAACAGCTCAAGATTTGAACTCAGGACCTCTGAAAATAGATCCTAATTCCTTTATACCCCCCAGCTTCGGAGAGGCTTTTTCACTGACTTCACCAGGTACACCAAGAACTGCAAACAAGAATGTTTCAATTAGGAGGGAAATTTTACCCAGATGTGGTCCTGAGAAACAGTCCCAAGACTGTCTCTAGACAGCTCTGGAATGTCTCTGCCTGAGGCATCTTGGCTCAGGTGGGAAGAGTACTGACTCTGGAAACGGGGCCTTCCAGGGGCTACGATTCTCTCTCTGCTCCACCTGTGTGACCTTGGAGCATCCCTTCCCCTTTCTGGGTCCCAGTTTCCTCATGGACTAAATGAGCTCTAAGGTCCCCACCAACTCTGAGATTCTGTGATTTCATCAACTAATGAGCAAAATAGAGCCCAAAGAGAAGTCACTGTCCATTTCTCCTCAGGTTGTCAAGAAGATCATTGGAAGCTCAGGAATGTGAGGGATCATGCTTCTCCAAAATCGAGGCCTCAGAGGCCAGTGCCTGGTCAGTCTGAACTGAGATTCTCTCACATGGACTCTGAGAAACTGCATGAGATCAGCTGCCACTGCTTCCAATATAACTCTCCAAACTACTTGGAAAACCAGTCTACCAGACACAATTAAGTACCCTGAACCTCAGGAACAAAATAATGGCCCACATGTAGAAGAGACCTATCCCTTCCTTGCCACCCAATCTGACCCAGATGACTGAAAGCCAGGGAATGCACTCATGGACCCATCTTTGACAATGAAGAGTTGTACAAGTGGTCAGTGAGGCACCTCAGTCCAGGGAAAGTCTCCCTTCTGCCATTTACATGGTTCTAATCTCCAATATATGGGTGAGAGATGAGGTACAAGAAAAAGTGAGTCCTGGGTTCAAGTCTTATATTAGTCATTAAGTTCCTTTGTAAACTTTGAATAAACTGTTATTTTTGCCAGTGCTGACCCAGAGCCAATTATAAGATCAGAGAATCTTAAAATCTAGATCTGAAGGGGACCTCATAAACCATCTAGCCCCAATCTCTCAATTTACAGGTGAATAAACTGAGTCCCAATCTTTTAGCCTGTCTCAATTTTCTCACTCATGATATAAACATACTGATAATCGCTGAAAATTGAAAGCCACCTGGGGACTGAGTTGTCCTGAAGTTCTAATGAGGAAAATTTGAGTGGAAGAACTTTGAAAGATTTTTTTAAGTGATATAAATACAAAGGGAGGAAGAAAAGAAGGAAAAATAACAATAATGAGAAAGCAGTGAGGGAAGAAGGGAAAGAAAAGGAAAATGAGGAGAAAGATGGAATTCCTTCTAGCCATGCATATAATGAGCTAGTCACTGGATGCCAAGAGAACTTTTAGAGATCATACAAAAGCACTATCCAGCACAGGGTCGCTATGTTTGACAAAACCTGACAGTCTATAAACATTTATTAAGCACTCATTATATAACACACACTGTGGCCAAGTGCTGGGTATATAAGGAAAGATCAAAAATCCACCCCTGCCACCAATGAGCTTGTATTCTGTTGGTGCAGAGAATGTGTAAACAACTATGTTCATGCAAGATTTATAGCAAGTAGATGGAAGGTACTGAGAATGGGGAGGTATTGCAGTTAGTCACTCAGATGAATGACAAGAAAAGGAAGAGAGAGAAGAAAATCCCATGTAAACCATAGGGAACTTTCCCTTTGAATCTGCTGACTTGTCTTGTTTCCATTCCACAGAAGATTCTCCCTCACTGTGAACCTCCTGATGTCCTCTTCCCCCTGCCCCTGACAACACATTTCCAGTGTTGCTTCCCCTCTACCTGCCCCCCTCCCCAGATTTAGATTGTAAGTTCCTTAAGGGCAGTGACTGTCTTTCTTTTTATTAATTGTGCTCCCAGTGCTTAGTACAGTATCACAGACAATAGAAGCACTTAATAAATATTTACTGAATTGGGTGGGATGGGATGGGATGGGACTGGAAACGTAGAATTTGGGAATAGAATATGGATGATGACTGAGAAGGAGTGGTCAGATGGGTAGGAGGGGAGATGGGAGAGAACAATGTCATGAAATGCTGAAAAGATACAGTATCCAGAATGAGGGGGTAATTAACTATAGCAAAGTCTGCAGAGGCCAAGAAAGATGAGGACAGAGAAAAGCCGCCGGAATGCACAACTAATAAATTATTGGCAGCATTGGAGACAGGAATTTTGGTGACAAGGTTGGAACGCTGATCACAGAGGGTAAAGTAAAGGGTAGGGGAAGAAGAAATGGAGAAAATGAGCACGTAGTCTTTGTTCAAGAAAAAAGATAAAATATGACAACATGAAGGGGTGATAGAGTCACATTAAAGTTGCTTGAGGATGATGGAGACATGAATATGTTTCTGGTCAATAAGGAAAGAGCCCATAAATAGGAAAAGACTAAAGATTAAATGCAAACTCCTACTTGTCATTTAAAACCTTCACATTCTGCCTGTGGCTCCTCTTTCCAACATTAATTTATATAATAAAAAAAATTATGAGGGTGGCTAGGTGGTGCAGTGAGTAAGAGCTTGGGCCCTGAAGTTGGGATGAGCCAGGATTGGTCCCGGCCTCAGAAAATGAGCACCCACACATAAATAATGACTGGCTATGTAACCTTGAGCAAGTTACTTAACCCCAATTGCTTTAAAAAAATTATATAATCCCCATAAGTGGCAGCAGTAGCAACAGTCAAAAGGGAGAAAAAGTAGTTCAGATCATCAGAGGTGGTGATCAACAGCGGTAATGAGAAGCAGAAGAGAGATGGGAAGCACAGATACAAAACTAGCAGAGAGAATGATCCAATGGGGACCCAGACCAGGGAAAGGAGGGTAGTGACCCAAGAAGACACAGGAGGCTAAGAAACGTCAAAGGAAGAACTACTCTTCCACCGGGTACTCTGACCACATGTGATATGGATACATACATGAATACATGCATGAAACTCCTCTTCCCTTTGACTATGGGCATGTACCATAGCCGTAGAGCGAACAGTGCCAATTGAGTAGAATCCAGATTGCAAAGGATAAATTGTAGGAGACAAGACAGAATGGAGGAAATGAGCAATGCCCCAGATTTATGGGTGGAGGGAAAAGACATATTGCTACTTAATGTTGTTGTAGGTTTTTGCAAATACATTTAATGGAGTTCTGGAAATTTTTTAACAGACTGTTCTGTTTTTATTTTGGTAATACCATCAGGCTGTATTCCTAACAACAGAATTACTGGATCAAAAGCCAGGATTATTTTTGTAAACTTTATTGTGCTTTGTCAGATAATTCTCCAGAAAGATACTACATGTTTGCAAGTGCGATTGCACAGATTTATGATGTAGATGGTGAAGATCTCACATGACCTGGATACCAACTCAAAAGTATAACTGTGTACATATGGATACGTTGGTTACTCATAATTCTGGGTGGCAAGAATTCTAACTAGCTATGGTAGCCGGCTAATATTTTCCAAAAAATAAACCACCCTTCTTCCTGGCAAATGTGTAGGGGTTCCTTGATCCATAGGCTAGTATTTGGTATATATGTGTATTTTTAAGGCCATTCTTAATAACCTATAAGACAAGTAGGACTGTTTTAGAAAAGGTACACTAGGAATCCTGATGGTGCTGAAACAAATAAAAGTGGGAGAGGTTAGGAGGATGTTGCTGCTTATCTTTTGTCTTCAAAGTGGTGACATGTGGTGTTTTGACTTGAGAGTGACCTGGATCTAAGTGAGGCACAAAGTCATCAGCCTCACCTGCTCTTTCAGAGTCATCGAAGTCTAGTGGTAAGACAAAAGCCAGGATGACTGACGATGGCCCGGGTGGATGACCTTAGTGTCTTTAATGTCTGTCCAAGCTCTAAGTGCTTCACAGAGCCTGCTTCAGCTGTCTTCATGGCCACTGGAACAAATTGTTCTCATCCACCCATTCTACCGGAGGTAGTCTTTATCTGCTTAGGATAGACATCCCCCTACCTCACCCACAGTTTTGAGTCCTCTTGGTTACATTCAACCTGGTTTAGCCCATCTGCCAAGAAGGTTTTACTGGGTTGTGGATGCTACAGTTTCTTGGAACCATGGGTGAGAGTTGGGTGGCAAGTGGATACTATAGGTATATAAATAGCCCTGAAAAGGTCTTAGGAAACCCTCACGCCAAATGGAGAAGTGTACATAGGAATGGAGAAGGACATGTAGGAGAATTCTCAACATGTGCTGAAGAGGCGTTCCTAAAAATTCCATGTCCTCCAACAGAGATGAAAGAAAGGTACACTTGTACTCAGGGTTGTGGATAAGGTGGCTTCTCCTTAAGAGCCCATATCTGCTTACGCAAAACAATTTTCAGGCTCTTATGTGGCTTTAGGAAGTTTAGGAGACTTGAGAATCCCCTGTCTTTGGGATGGAATGGTGATAGGAACGATGTTTTCCCATATAGAGAGGGGGCCAGGACAGATGCATGGCCGTAGAGCCTCATTAAATGTGTCCTGGAAGGTGTAGGTGTGGGTACCATCAGTCACATTGAAGAAAGAGATCCATCCAGCTTCATAGTCCAGGAAAATCCCCACAATCCTGGGGGCCACTACCAACTACAGACAAGTCCGAGGGTTAGAGAGGGCCCAGTACTCATTCCCTTTCTTCAGAGAGATAGTCCAGAACCCAGCTTCTGGTGAGAACTGGACCCCCTCTTTTCTGCAGACTGAGTCCCTACAGAGTCCCAGAATCCACTTCATCTTGTTTTCTACCTGAACCTCCCAGTAGAATTTCCCTGAAGTGAATCTCTCCTTGCCCAGCACACAGACTAGGGTTTCAAAGCGTTTAGCGCACTTGGACTTTTTTAGCTTCTGAGAACAGGAAAAGACACTCCTGCCATCCTTCAGAGGAAGGAGGTAAGGATGAGCTGTGTCTGCATCCAAAGGGATGTCCACTGCAGAGAAATGTACAGGTTCAACCCTGGGGTTAGAAACAAGAGTCTACAGACATACTCCATCACTTAACTGCCTCCCCACCCCCAGCAATGTGCATTATTAATGATATTTCATCTCTTGATGATTCCCTAGAACATATTTCCCAACCACTATTCCAAACCACCTCCAAGCTCAAGGCACCAACCCCTCCCCCAAACACATGTGGACACACTCAGCCAATGCCTCCCCCTGATTGTGCTGAGAAATACAAGGCCACATGACTGAACTTCTCTTAGCTTCCTTTTTTTTCCTTCAGTACATTGTAGTTTTTTCACTTGCCCTGTCTCCATTCTCCATTCTCCCTAACTCTGTCTTTCCTCTTCAAATTTAGTATCCCATTACCTTAAAAAAAAAAAAGCAAATAATCATAGCTGGCTTTAAGGTTGGTGAAGTACTTTACAAATATTATGTCATTTTATCTACACAATAACCCTAAGAGATTGGTGTTATTATTGTCCCCATTTAGCAGTTGAGGAAACTGAGGCAAGTCAATTAATTGACTTACCTCTGGTCACACAGCTAGTATATGAAACCAAATTAGTACTGTCTAGCTGCGTGCCCCCCAGTTGCTGAATCTATCGTGTCCCTTTTGTAGTATAGTTACACTTCCTTGAAGGCATGCCTCCATATACTTTCTAGGTTAGGGCTCCTTTTACTATATTGTCAAGGAACATTTAGAAAGGTAGGTGAAAAACAATAGGGGAAGGGAGATGTAATATAATAGTATAGTGTCAAAGGGTCCAAGAAAAGAGTTTCAAGGAAAAGGACTGTGTAAAATAGGGTCAAACAAATTTGTTTTTGAAACATCTTTGCAAACCTTAAAATTCTATATAAATGTGACCAATTATTCACAGTCACAAAATCTGTTAGGAGAACTTAAGAGGCCTTTCAGTCCAATATGTGAGTGAAAGAGAATGTGCTGTAAATAAGAATGTTCCTTAAGCTGTCAGTCAATCAAGAAGCAGGGATTAAATGCTTACTCTGTGCCAAATTACACTAAGTGCCGGATTCAGCCTTTAAATCCAGTTAGAAGCATTTATTAATTACCTACTACACATCAGTCACCATGCTAAGCTCTAGCGATACAAAAAAGAGAGAGAATGAAGCAAAGAGCTCATTTTAGGGCTCAGTGGGACACAGATTTTTAGTTAGAAGGGACCTTAGAAGCATCGTGCTCACCAGTCCCCACTTTTTACAGATGATGCAACTGAGGCTCAAAAAGATTGAGTGACTTTCCCAAGGCTGCAAAAGTGGCAAGTGATGGGGGGGAGAATTTTAACTCGAGTCCTCTGACTCCAAAGGCAGCACTCTTCACTCTACCACATCGTCCTAACTTTGGTCATCATTTTGCCTTAGAACTATCTCTAGTCTGCTTTCTGGGCCCAAGCAGAATAATTATAATCCCTATTTCACATGGCTCCTTGAATAACTTAAATATTCTCATATGTAAAAAAAAAGCTAGGATTTATATAGCACCTACTATTTGCCAAGCGTTGTTCTCCCAGTGTTTTACAATTATCTCATTTGACCCTCACAACAACCTTGGAAGGCAGGTGATTCCCATTATGATCTCCATTCTACAGTGGAGGGAAATGAAAGCAAAGACTAATAAGTGACTTCCCCAAGGTCATACTACTAGTCTGAGGATGGATTTGAACTTAGATCTTCTTGACTTCATGCCCAATACTCTATTCAGTGAACCACCAAGCTTCCCCAACACATTTAGCCTAAACATCCACAGTTTCTTCTACTGATTCTCACTTGGCATCAACATAAGGCCTTCCACCATCCTGATTTCCCTTCCCAGGACTCTCTCAACTTGTAAATGTCCTTCCTAAATGGCACCTAAAATTAAAATCAGTAATACTCCAGATGAAGTCTGCCCAGAGCAAAGTGCAATGGGACTCTCAGCTCCCTAGTCCTGGCTATTTAAGCCTCTTTCGATGAAGACTTAGATGATATTAGATAACTAGGTTTCTTGATTGTCATCCAACAGTGTGGATTTAAATGGAACTTGCAGTTCGGTATAAGCTCAGATCTAATTCAAAGACATTTTCGGCTCCCCACAGATTCTGCTTATAAGGCACCTCTTCAGTGATTACCTCTGTGTTTCTCGGCAGTTTGTAAGTCTGAAATAAAACCAAAAGAAGAAATAAGATTAAAATTCTAACACAAGGTGCAGAAGCACAACTTGGCTGCAACCACAGGGGCTGGTGACCACTTGACATCCTTTGCCTCAGCTCTGGGCAATCTTGAGTTTTATTTAGATTAGGATCACTTTTCTCATATTCTTTAGCTCATTAGTAAGTCCCCACCCTGGCAATCTGGTGATTGTTAATTACAATAAAAGTTATAATTCATGACTAGATTTCTCCCCAAAAGAGATACAACTAACAAATATGCTCAAAGCACAAGTACAATAAGACATTTTCTAGGAAATTTACTCCTGACAAAAGCAATAAAGGATCATACTGCACAGCAACAGAATGAACAGGATAGAGTTTAGTCATTTAGCTACTGTACAATTTTCTGGAAAGCTGGTAGTTAAATGTCATTGGCATAAAAGGCAATTTTTGCAAGGCTTTTTAACTAATCATTTTCCGTTTTTCATCTCTGGCAATGAAACACCCAAATTTATTTTACTTTCTGGTGGTCTTTCCACCAAAGATATTTCCTTTTCTTCAAACCCAGTCTTGACATTGCTGCCATTATAATCATCCTGGTATACACTTTTGCCTCTCCTCACAGACCTCCCAACATTTCACCTTCACAATGTCACCCACTGAAGGAAAGGAACACCAGAAGGCAATCAGAGGTAGCCAGTCACCTCAGTAAGTTCACCTGGTTGAGTCCCTCTGCACTGGTTGCCATAACACCAGCATAGGGAGGGACATTCAGGGCCAAATAGGGAAAACAAGACTTTGTCCTTTCCCTATCTCATACTAGAATGACATTTAATCATCCACTGAATTGCAGCCAAGAGGAAGCAAACAGGAAGCTGTTTTTTTCTTTTAAAAGGTCCCCTGAGTCCTCAGATCTTCCTACTTAGTAGCCAATGAGGGGATCCTCAGTCATCAGTCATTCTTGGATTAAAGTCAAGTCCTCAAATTCCCTCATAACTGACTAGGAGCAGAGAAAGAATATTTGTATGTGCTGCAAGGAATGCTCCTTACATAGATCAATTTACCCATGACTTACTGTTAATTGTAGATTACATTCTCTTGCCTCTGAGATACTCATGACCAAAGCGTGATTTAGAATTGGAGTTCTTAAAAATCAAGGTCAGCCTTATTCTACATATGAGGAATCCAAGACTCAGAGAAGTGTGGTGGCTTCTCTTAAGATCATGTGGTGTGTGGTAGACTGGTGGTTAAAAAATACTAGATGGTTCAATGACCAATATTCCATCCCACCTTCTCCAGCAAATTGTCTGCCCATTGTCTCCATTCTCTCCTTATATATCCATTGCTTTCCCATCCTTTTAAAACTTTCAAATGCTCCTTCCATTCATCTCTTTTTCTAAATTCAATTACTTTTTCCTTTATTTAAAAAAAATGCTGATATAGTGATACACAAAAACACCCACTTCCTTTATATATATATAAGCAATTGGGGTTAAGTAACTTGCTCAAGGTTACATGGTTAGTCATTCTTTATGCGTGGGGGCTCATTTTCTGAGACCGGATTTGATCCTGGATCATCCCAACTCCAAGGCCGGCGCTCTTACTCACTGCGCCACCTAGCCGCCCCAAAACACCCACTTCCAAACCCTCATATTAAATATTTTGCTTGTCTATTGTTAATATTTTAATGAAAGTACTTTAACTTTAGTAGTATGGTTCAAGCCTCTATAGTTGACTTTTCTTACCTTTAAGGGGCTAGTGACTTTGTTTAGCATATAATCATTGCATATATGCTTTTTTATTCTGCCTTCTTTATTCATTATTTCATGAAATCAGTTCCTCTTAATTCTTTACATATTGTCTTTTTTACATAGCAATGTTATTCTATTACATTGAACTACAACACTTTCTCAGTCATTCCTCAAGTATTAGGAACATATTTTGTTATCACAAATACTGCTGCTATTATAAAAACTTTTGTGTAATCATTTCTAATTCTCAATAGACTCGTTAGTGAAATCCCTGAGTCAAGTGAGTATGTACAATTGGCTTTTCTTGAATAATTCCCAATTGCATTCCAGAAGAGGTGAAATGTCCCACTCTCCCACTGTTTAATTATGATTCCTGTCTTCCCACAAACTCTCCCACAAAGAATTTTCTTGTCTTTGATAACTATGTGACCTTAAGGTGATGCTTAGTGGGTCTTTTAATTTGTACTTTTATTATTATTGATTTTAAACATTTTTGAGATAATTGTGGATAGTTGGTATTTCTTCTTTTAAAATTTTTTATTTATAACCTTCATTTGTCTATATAGGATAGTCTTATCAATTTGTATCAATTCCCCATAGATTTTGTATGTTAGACATTTTTCAGATATACAAAATGAAAAGTTTCTTTTGAAGCCATATTTTTCTTCTGATTCTAGTCACATTGATTTCCTTTGTGTGAAAACTTTTAAAATATATATGAATGTGTTTGTCTCTTTTGCTTTTATGTTCTATTATCCAAAGTCTGCTTATGAATTTTTTCCTCTCAAAAGCTTGTTATATAACCTTCCATTTTCTCTATTTATAGTATGTAAATATTATTCATATATTTTGAATATGTTGTATTATTCTTTGTATAATATACTGGTACACTGTGTTGATCTAGAGACATTTTTCTACAAATAATTTTCCTGTTTTCCACAAGTTTGTGGGAAACAAAAAAAATAGTTTGTATTCTTGTAATAATTTTTAAGAAAGCTTGAGAACCACTACTGTATGGAAATGTCATTTTTCTTATCCTAGCAAAGGCCCGTCCTAAAGATTCCAAAATTTTAGTGGTCTTTTATTTCTTTTCTCTTCCTTTATTTCTATAAAATACTATAAAATCCTATAAACATATCCTTGTTTATTTCTATAAAATGCTTTTTGTTTGCATTTATATAATATTTGTGTATCTTAGTGTGTAAATTTCCAAAAATTTAGTACGTTTTTTAAAATTACATAGAATTTTTGTCCTATCTCTTCCCACTGGGTTTTGTTAGTAATACCTAGAAAGACATGACTAGTTTAAATTGATATGTTGCATAGACCTTAGTAGGTCTTAATAAATGCTCTTCAGTTAATTGATTTTGTATCTTTGATACTTTTCTAAAGTTTTTAATCATTTTGGATTTTTTTCTTCATTCTCTGTTTCTCCAGAAAGAAATCATCATACTTTCTACAAAGAGGTAATTTTTACATCTTTGTCTATCCTGATTCCATTGTTATTTTTTTTCTGTTTTCATAAAAATACCATTTCTAGCACTAAATGAAATAATGATAGAAAGAGTAAGCATCCTTGTATCATCCCTGATCTCACTGGGGATGCTTCTCGTATTTATGAGTTACAAATTACATTAGTATTGGGTTTTATATACTTATATTGTATAATTGCGAGGTCTTTTAATTTTTTTGCTTTTGGATGTTTTTCTCTAAAAAGATTTTTGGGTGTCATTTCATAACAAAATTAATTTTTATTGTGCTTACTATTAATATGATTACATTTTCAATTTCCCTAAATTTGAATCATCCTTGGATTTCTGGTATAAATCCAACTTGGTAAATATAAATAATTTTTTAAACACACAGCTATAGCCTCTTTTGTCACATTTTAATTTATATTCTTATAGTAATGTTCATTTCTGATATGGGTCTACTTTTTTGGTCTACTTTATTTCTGCCTGGTCTGTGTATCAAGATAATAAATTTGTGTCATAGAAGGAATTTCATAAGATGCCTTACCTATTTTTTTTATTTATATAACCTAGAAATTATTTATTTTTACAGTGTTTAATAGAATTCAATTTTAAATTCATCTCAACTCTTCCTGATTTCAGCAGATGAAGAGAGATACCCTTCCCTCCTGCCCCAGACTCCTAACCTGGCCTTTTCAAGATGTTAGGGGAGGGAGAGAGATTCCATTCCACTTCCTGTTGGTCTTCTTGTTGGGCCTCTTCAGGATGACAAAGAAGAGAGGCAGATGCTATTCCTCCTTGCTCCTTCTGCATGTCTTCTGGACTGGCCTGCTCCTGCATGCACAGGAGAGAAGCACCATTCCATTCTGCTCCCTCTAGTTGTCTCTTGGCCTGGCCTGGCCAGCCTGCAAGGGAAAAAATAATATTCCATCTGTTGCCCCCATTAGCCCCCTCCCCTAAGCTGATTAATGCTCTAAGAGTATTCTACTTGGAAGGCAAACTTTTAGGAATATTGATAATCTACCTAAATTAATTTATCAATGATTAATAAGCACCCACTCTGCTATACCCTCCTCTTCCTAACTATTCTCAACCAGATACTATAATTATTCACATCTCATTCTCCATCCCCCACTATCCATTCCCTTATTCCTATCACTCTTAACCCAACTCCCACGACGTTCCATTCTAAAGGTACTCAACCCTTCCACTGTGCTGTCTGAAATGCTTGCTCCATATGTAACAAATGTGTTTTCATTTTAAAACTTTTCCTTTCCCACTTCTTCCATATTTTGTCTCCCACTGAAAACTGACTCCCTCTTTATTACAATCTTCTTGGTCTCTTTCCAGCACTGGTTACATTTTCACTCATTTGTCCCACTCACTGGGTGAGGTGGGGCAGTTCCCCACTGTCATGTCCAGACTATCCTCCATGACCATCTCTTGGGAACTTCTCCCTTTTAGATTCACTCAATCCAGATCCACCACCCAATCAGATTCTGGTAGTTTTTGTTTATTGACATCCAGGACACTTCCCTTCATTTTGCAATGAATTCTGTGACTAGTTCACCCTCCTTCCTTTCTCCCCAACTCCTGCCTTGATAATACAGGACTTCAACATATATATTGATATTCCCTCAGATATCAAATATTAAAGAAGTATTCACCCTACTTTCCCAGTTCTTCAATATTCTCGTTTCACAGGACCTACTTCCCCACCCTACCTTAGTTACACAGAAAAGGCAATACCCTTCATCTTGCTGTCACCCACAAATGCACCACTTCTATGTTTATGAACTCTGAAATACCATTATCTGATCACAAACAATGGTTATTCCACCTCTCCCTCTACCTCAAAACACCGAACCTCATTCTTACCATAACTTTCAATCCCTCTAACTCCTCAATTTTTTCCCAGGTGATCATTCCTGCATTGGCTAAATTCTCCTCCTTTTTCCATCTTGACCCCTTGGTGAATTAGTTCAACTCTACCCAGTCCTTTTCTCCTTTATTCTTTGTATACTTACCCTATCAAGGAACTTTCCCTGTCTAACCTCAAGAGTGGATCATTCCTACCATACACAGCCTTTGCTCCTACTCATGTGCTGCTGAAAAACACTAGAGAAAAATCATATAATTGTGCTGACTAGATCCACTACAAATTTATGTTACATAACCTCAGCTGGGCCCTCACTGCTACAAGACAATCTCTCTACACTCCTTAATAAACTCATTTTACCACTGACCACAGCAGCTGCTCCAAACTTTTTCCACTGGCTGCCAAACTCCAATATCTCCCCTTCCCCACTCTCCCATCTGAGAACTTTGCCTGGTAAAAATTGGAGCCATTCACAGAGATCTCCTTTCCTCTATTCTTCTCATATGACTTAAATACCTTTACCAACTATCTCCTCCTTCATTCCTGTCTTATATGAAGAGATAGACTTTCTCCTTGTCAAGGAAAACCCCTCTATAGCTACAAATGATTCCATTCCATCTTTCCTCCAACAGATTACTCTCTCTACCATCCCCAGTCTCTCACTTGCCTTCAATCTCTCCCTGCCTGCCTGTTGCTTCCATGCTGTCTACAAGCTCATGTCTCCTTCACCCTCAAAACATCCTCACTTGATCCATTCATATCCACTAGCTATAATCTCATATCTCTCTTCCCTTTTGTGGAACTTAATAAATGTTTTTTGACTGACTGGATGATTTTCTTGGAGAAATCATTTAGCTTGATTTCACCTTCTGATGTATGGGTGTTTGGGCTCTCTATTACAAATTCGGCTCATTTTTATCTTTTGTAGTTTTCTCTGTTGTTAACTAGTTCATGGAAATTTTCCATTTTGTTGGGATATAATTTAATACAATCATTTATAATAACATTCTTTAAACCTCCATTGATTTAGAAATCCTCCCTCTTTATTATTAGTATTAGCAATTAGCTTTCAACCCTCTCTTCAAAAGAAATAATATTATCGGGGTGGCTAGGTGGCGCAGTGAGTAGAGTGCCGGCCCTGGAGTCAGAAGGACCTGAGTTTGGATCCGGCCTCAGACACTTAACACACACAAACAAAAACCTAGCCGTGTAACCTTGGGCAAATTACTTAACCCCAATTGCCCTCCAAAAAGTCAAAAAAAATAAATAAATAATATTATCAAATTCTTCACAGATCATAATGAGCTCCAAAAAACAGGTATTCATTTTATCCAACATCTTAATGGTCATTTTGTTTTCAATATTTTTTTCTCATGTTTTTTGGGGGATTTATAAATTTGATGATTTTTTTTTAAAAAAACTACTTGCTCTTTCTTTTGGGGACATTAAGATTCATAAACTTTCTTCTAAGACTTGACTAAACTGCATCCCTTAAATATCGGCATGTTGATTCATTGTTATTATTTCAGAATTATTTGTTGTTTGTATGATCTCTTCTTGGATCCACTCCCTTGGGATACCAATGTTTTGTCTCTAGTTTTCTTTTCTCTAAAATCTACAAAACAATGAAATTAGTATTATCCAGTGGTATGTCAACTTATTTTCTATATTAGATTATGAACAAAAAAGTGTAACTCACCAAGCTCATCTTTAAGAGTGACTATAAAAAGAAAAGTGAGAAAAATTACCAATTCATTCATATACATTATCTCTTTTTTACATTATGGCCATCCCATTATTTGCTTTTCTGTTTTCTCGAGTATCCAAATTAGCTAATGTAGATGAATAAACAGGGTACTCAGAGTTAGAAAACCTGGATTATTATTATGTTTGATTCACCTACAAATTCTCCTTGTGATCTTTGGTATGTTGCTTGCTTTGTCTGGGACTCAGTTTCCCCGTTTGTAACATGAGAGCGTATTAGATGAGATAGTTTCTTATACTCATGTTTCTAACAATGTGTGAAACTGTCTCAACTCCAATTCTGAACAACTTTGTGACGTTGCAAAAGTAATTTAATCTCTCTGTACCTCTGTTTTCTCATCTATGAAGTGAGTGGGTTGGTCTAACTGGCCTCTAAGGTCCTTAATAACTTTCAATTTATAATTCTTTAATAAGGTAACTTACACTGGATGCCTTGCTTCTAAGCTACTTCCCAATCACCAACTGTTTCTCTAAATTTGAATATCTTTTAAACTATTGCCACACAGTGCTTTGACATGGGTAAAATGAGGGAATTGGCCTAGATCTCTAGCCTTTTAAAATCTAAAGACCTTTGACCCTTCTTCCTCTATATTGCCTTGGAATTATTTGTTCTCTAACTGTCTAATAAAATTCCATTTTAAATAAATCCAGACTAGAAGTATTTTCTTTATGAATTCTTTGCCTTGGTTTCTCTTTCAGATATTTGGCTATTTAGAGTCTCTATTCTCTATTTTGCTCATATTTGCATTTTGAATTGTTCATTCATTTCATATACATTTACACTTTTAGGCGTTCGTTGTATTTAATTAAATGGCTAAAGGTATTCGCTAAATGTTTTTGTTCAACTTTATCTCTCCATTGATATGGAGACATTCTCAAAATATCTACTTCTGGGCTTGCCTTCCTGTTTCTTCTTCTGTTGGTTGTCTATGGGTTGTTGTTTTGTTTTGTTTTTTTTTAAGTTTATGTTGAGGGGGTTTTCTTCTGATAGGAGTCTTCAGAGATATGACACTTTCAACTATAACACAATAGTGTTGATATGCTGACTCACCATTTTCTTTTTCTTCTTTCTAGGATAAGATACAAATCCCTTTCTGGGGCATTTAAAGCTCTTCCTAGCCTATCCTCCCTTCCCCCATCTTATTATATGTCATTCTCTTCTACTCTCTCTATGATACACATATAATGATTTACATGCTATTTCTTGAGTATAACTCTCCCTCTTTGTATCTCCAGCACTCAGCACAGTGCCTGGCATATGGCAAGCTCTTTAAAAATGTTTTCTGACTCACTGTCTGACTAACCCACTCAGTTTTTAAGATGGCAATATTTTGACTCCTCCAAGAGTTTCTTTTTTTCTGAAATCAACAACATAAAGAGATGAGAATTTTTCCATAGTACGTAGTCTCCCCATTTATATTTGTATAATGATGGTGAAAATATATAACTTACCAAATTTGTCATTAAAAGTATCTGTGGGGGAGGGTGGAGAGAAAGAAGGAAGTAGTCAGTCTTTGATTTTGCACTGAATTCCAGATCTGATTCTCCTACAAGGACCTTGAACAGCTCCTCTGCACTTCTGGCAATGACATTCTCTCAATTCTGCCACTCTGTAACCTTGGGAAAGTCACCAACCTTTCTTGGCTTCAGTTTCTTTGTCAATTCAATTTTTGAACTGGACCAGATGAGGTCTTAGATCATTCATCACTGAATTCAATTATATGGCTTCTACTTTCCCTGCTTTTGAAGTGTTTTATCAGTCACACTATTTATTGATAAATTTTGCTTTGACAAAATGAACACTTCTAAAAAATACCTCTCAACTCCCCAGTTAAAAAAGAAAAAGGTTTGTTGATCTTTAACCAAAAGAAATCCTGTGCTCTTAAATTTGATAGGACCAGACTAGTATTATTCATTGAATTTGATCCAAATGTTGTTGCTTCTTCTGGTTGCAAGGAGAGAAAGGGCACCTCTATTATCTCTTCCTTGCCACATGTAATGCTGTCAGAATTATCCTGCCTGTCAGTGTAAATGAGAAATCTCTTATAACCCTTACATATTCTTTCTTCTCTCTCCCCACTCTGTTCTACTGTGTATGTGGGAAGGCTCTTGTTAGTTGATATTTTTAAAGTTTAGAATTCCTAAAAATGAAAATGACTAAGTTTGACCCAAGAAAAGAAATACAAAAAGATGGATCCCCAGTCCTTCTTTGCAAAGGAGGGTGACTGTGGATGTGGAACACTGTGTATGTGTTCATTAAGTTTTATTGAATCCTTTTCTCCTTTTAAAAAATTCTTTATTATGGAAAATTTAGGTAGCTAATGAAAATTCATATTATGAGAAGAAAAGAAAACACAAGCTTTAAAATAAAACCTAGAAAACCACTAAAGCAAATAACACCAAAGTGAGCTCAGAAGTGGACATTTTGGGAAAAAATAGCAATGGAGAAATAAAGTTGAAAAGATAGTGATTGAGCTAATAAATACAACCCCTGACCTGGAGCCAGACAGGTTTGAGTTTAAAAATATGGCTTCAGAAATTTCCTAGCTGTGTGACCTTGGAAAAATCACTTAATTTCTATCTGCCTCAGTTTCCTCATCTGTAAAATGGAGGTAGATGATAACACTTCACAGGGTTGTTGTGATAATAAAGTAAGATGATATTTGTAAAGGACTTTGAAAATCTTAAGGTTCTAGCTATTACAAGGGGTAGTCATTAGAAGTTCAAGCAGCCTGGGAAGGGGTAGAGGAAAAGAAACAATGGGGAATACAAATGATGTAAAAACAAAAGATCTGGAAATGATTTGAGGAGTGTCTGGGGAAAAGTGAAAAAATGAGTCAACTTCCCAATAAGCATTCACCCCTGCCCAGCCCCTAACAAAGAAAGATTCAGTTTATGAATCATTAACTGAAAGGAAAGATCTGCCCTTTCACTCTGGCAAGACAGTAAGTAGTACTATTGGTAGTTTCTGGCCAGAGGACCTTTGATTTTCAGTCTTACCCATAATTATTATGTTGTTTATTATACACGCACACACACACACATATATATATATATAGATGTACATATACATATTGCTTTCTTTCATCGGCATCACTTTATGTAAATCTTTTTTCTCCTTAATATTTTATTCAAGGGAGCCTCAAGCCCCCTGAAGGCAGCTTGGCCTAAAGTAGAATGAGCTGCCTTCAGCAACCTTTAGTTCACATTAATGAGAGACCTTCTAACAAAGACTCGATGGGCACTTGTCAAGTCTCTTTACAAAAGACATCCTTTTCAGGTTCTAATTGGACTAAATGAGATCAGTTATTTCTTTCGATTTACACTTATTGTGATTCTGTGAGTGAGAAAAATTTGGACACATCTATCTACCTCAGAAGGCAATGAACTCCTCAACACTGGATTCTGCAATTAAATTAATATAACCATTTGTCAAGGATATTGTAAATATTTTCATTTGGGGTGTGGGAGGAAAACAGACGGCCTATGTAAACCTCCTTAGTCTATAAAGACTTATAGCTTAATATTCTGGACTGACCCAACTGGGCTCACCTTGATCTATATTTCCCTGTAATTATGATAGACACTACCCAATTTAGCGTGTAATTATGGGTAGATGTTCATATATTATTATATGATTAGTTTGTAGTATGATATCCAGCAACTTGAGGATTAGAGATATGGAAAACGATTGGACTGAGCATACTGGCCCTACAAGGAAATCATTGAAGGTCTTGGCTGTTTGCATTGTTAGGAGGTGAAGAGTGCTTAGGGCCTTGTAAATCTTTGCTCTCCCTTTGCCATTCCATCCTAACTCTTCAAATTTTCCCTGTTTAAATGTATCACTGCACCCATTTTAGGTGTCTTTGATATGTCTCCCAAGCCCCTAGTAAACTCATTATTGGAAAATCTCATCATCTTGCAAGATCCAATCAACCAGAGACTGTTTGGTGCTCACACCTCATCAGCACCCTCTCTCTCTCTCTCTCTCTCTCTCTCTCTCTCTCTCTCTCTCTCTCATTGGAGGGAGGAGCCATGAAATCTTCAAATTCCAGTAGCACAGACATCTCATTTCCCACCTGGCTATACTCCTTTTGGACTTCCCTTTTTTGCCCGCTGGCTGTACTCATCTCCGGCTTTTTGGTTTTGGTCGTGCCTCCATGCTAAGGACCTTCTCCTTCCCCTACATGTTCATCACCTTTCTTTATGTGTTGTCCTCCCCCATCAGACTGTAAACTTCTGGAGGGCAGGGACTATCTTTTTCATATTTGTATCCCCAAGGATTAGTACAATGCTTGGCACATAGTAGGCACTTAAATATTTATTGACTCTATCACTCTACTAGTGTATAAAAATATTATGTAAGTATGAAAGTCTGTATGTATGTACTGTGTATGCAAGTATACATCTGCCCTGAGAGAATGTAAGTTTCTTGAGGACAGTTACTTTGTATCTCCAGGCCTAAAATCTAGTGGGTACTTAATAATTGTTGGTTGATTAATCAGTTTATTAGCTTTATCTCCCCAACTAATCTTTCCCATACAATCGAATGCAGTGGTTTCAGCTGAGAGAGTTAAGGTGAGGGTAGAGTAACTTCCAGGTAGGTATGAGGGACAACCTATTCAAAGGCATGGGCATGAAAATGGGTGACCAAATAACATATATCAAGTTGGATTGAAATGATCGTGTTATGTTCTGGAATGGGTTTTGGTAAGTTAGATGCAAGTTTGACCAAATTGCATGAAGTCCCAGAGCAGAGGGAGAAGAAAAAGAATCTTCAGACTCAGAAACGCCTGAAGTTCTAATTACACCTGAGACACTTAGGATAAGTCAACTCGAAAACGATCATCGTGTCTCTAGCTACTATCTCACAGTCCTACTGTGAGGCTCGAAAGAGGAAATTAATGCAAAAGGTTCTGAAAGGTTTCAAGCCTAGATCAGTATCAATTAATTAGTGGGCTTCCAGGATGGACCAAAGATAGTCCTAGTGTCTCAAAGAACTTCTAAAGGCTCTTAACATCGGGTATTCATGCTGTTTCACTGTCTTCCCCTAACACTTTCCAGGATCCAGAAAATCTCCAGAATTATTCAAGGCAATCTTGCATCCAGGCTCTTAGTGCTGAGAGAAATAAAATGAAAAGTAATTTAATAGGGACCATTTATCATCTTATTTTAAAAATCAATGGATTAGTAATATTGAGAGATGGATATTTTTACACAGTTTAATAAATTTTTCTGCTCCAATTAATAATTAAGTGAAAAAATATATGTCTATGCTCCTTCATTAACATCTAGAATTTGTTATTGGGACCATAAATGTATAATAATAGTGATGACAATATTTGGTAATAATAATCATATGTATATGGTGTTTTTAAGGTTTGCAAAGTACTTTCAGTATATTACCTCATTTGTTCCTCATGATGACCCTGTGAAGCAGGTACTATTGTTATCCACTCTGGCAAAATATGAAGAAGAATTGGCGTGGCTAGGTGGCACAGTGAATAGAGCACTGGCCCTGGAGTCAGGAGGACTTGAGTTCAAATCCAGCCTCAGACACTTAACACTTACTAGCCATGTGACCTTGGGGAAGTCACTTAACTACAGTTGCCCTGCCCTCTCCCCTCCAAAAAAGCAAAACAAAACAAAACAAACAAACAAAACAAAAAACAAAAAAAATATATATATATATGAGGAAGAATTAATTCATCAACCTCTGTTACCAAACAGATTTCAACCTACCTTTCCAGTTTACTGCATACCAATCCCCTTCACAAAGCCAAATTGACCTTCTTTTCATTCCCTGTGCAGAACATTCTAGCTCTCATCTCTGTGCCTTTGCACACACTGTCACTCTTGTTTAGAATGCCCTCCCTCTTCCCTTCTGTCTCTGTGTTTCCTCCAAAACTCAGCTCCAACACTACCTTCCATATGAAGCCTATTCACTTAGAAGCCAAAGGCCAAATTTACATCTAATGACATCTAGTTTGAATCTGAAAGTTCTAGTAAGATACAATTAATACACCTCCCCCACTGCAGGCATCTATTTGGATTCAAATTGGATTTTCAATGGGTTTCTTATGGTCTGAACTGATCCCCCTAGTGTCAGACTAAAAATGAGCTGCAAGTAATGGATCAGACAGTTCATAATCTTCTCCCATTGCATTGTAAAATAATTTCAACCCACCCATTTACCCCTTTACCTCTGATTTTTCTTTGAATGTCATCATAATTGGTGAAGAATAGGAAAATTACAGCAACAAATGTCCACGTAAATAGTGCAATTATCCCAGAAGAGGTCTCTGGAACATCTGAAAAAAATCAAATCTCAGAGTTATAGGCAGTAATGCCTTTGATTAGAGCAAAGTTCAAATTTAACAGATGAGGCAACAGAGGCCCAAGCAGTTCTAGTGTTTTACCCAAGGTCCACATATGATGGACCTAGAACCCAGAAATCCTAGTTGCACAGTACCCCAATTTCCTGGTCAGAGCACTGACTGACCTATGCAGACAGATGCCCTACTTTCCTCTGCATTGCTGTTAGCACAGCAGAGAAGGCAGCCTAGAGGGCCAGGAAGGGAGACCAATGTCATTTGGTCAAGACATTGCCTCTGTCGTGACCAAATGAAGGCTATCTCCAACAACTCTGGTGAAGAGGGAGAGAGACTGTAGTTACTGCCAATTGATCTGAAGCTGGATCTTTTTCTTCCTAAAGATTACCAGTTCAAGAAATAAGGAGATGTTTATTGAATTGAGTTGGGTTAAAGTCAAAAGAGGGAGAGTTAGTAGGGAGTGAGGAAGGTAGGACTGACCTTGAATCCCTAAATGTGTTTGTCCTGCTTGGTGTTTGTATGCTCAATGGTATAATGACCCCTGTATTCCATCTATCCTCCTCCAGGGGCTATTACCAAATAGGCAAGCCCTGTAAGAAGCCTGGCAGAATCAGCATTGCTGGGAGTAGAATTATCAGAGATTGTACAGCCAGAAATGACCAGTTCCATTATTCTACAAATTAGGAAGTTGGAACCCAGAGAGGTTAAGTGACTAGCCTAGATTATCTAGTATATATACACAGCTAGTGTCTGAGGAAGGATCTGAATCTATGTCTTCCTGATTCCAAATTCAATGCACTGCTCCAGTATCTCTGCCAAGAAAATCCCCAACTGGATCACAGAGTCAGACGTGACTGGAAAGCAATGGAAGAACAACAACATTTGCCAGGCCCTGTGCTAAGTGCTGGAGAAAGAAGTATAAGCAAAAATAAAGTCAGTCCCTATCTTCAGGACAATGTCCATTACATTCTAATGGAGAAAGAAAACACCCAAAGGGAAGCTTGAAAGGGGCAATGCAGCATGGCAAACACATCACGAAAAGAGAAGGCCCCAGTTGACAAGGAAAGTTCCAGGGTGAGAGGGCCCTGAGTCATGGTTGAAAAATCCTTAGAGATAGAAGCATGCGCCCCCAAAACAGAGTCCCCAGAAGGAATTCACCAGTGGGAGAAGAGGGAATTTGACCCTTAAAGGGAAGGTAAGATCAGTTAGGAAGCAAATGCAGCCACATGAATGTGTGCCCTCGTTCAGACTGCTTCTATGGCTTCACTGGAAATGGATAGGCCCGTTGACAAACATGGGGCACAATCCCACTACAGCAATAGGGAATCTAAAAGGCCTCTAGTCCTTGCAGACGTAGAGCCCTACAGTCTCCTACCTTGAATGGTAGGAACCCAAAGGAAGGGGCACCCTGATATATTGGAAAGAGAATTGGATTTGTATTCTGAAGATATGCTTGAACCCAGACTCTGCCACTTAAGACTAAAGAATTTCTGGGGGCTGCTTGGTGGTGCAGTGAATAGAGCACTAGCCCTGGAGTCAGGAGGACCTGAGTTCAAATCCGACCTCAGACACTTAACACACTTGCTAGTCGTGTGACTTTGGGCAAGTTACTTAACCCCAATTGCCCTCTAGAAAGAAAGAAAAGAATTTCTGGAATCTCTTCCATCATTAAGATCCTACTTGTCCTGATAGTGAAATGTCAAACATAATGACACATGAATGTGTGAGATGTTTGGAAGCATCTGGCTTTCCCTTTCTTTTAAGGTCCTAAAGCTTGCTCTTTCTGGGCAGAAGGCTAGCTCGGTATTTAGGGAGGGAACTGACCTGCCCAAAAAACCTTTGTTTCCTTCCCTTGATTGAGGAGGGGGTTCCAAATGAAACAAGAGATGTTTTCCTTTAAACTAGCCTGCACCACGATTGACATTTCTACAGAGAACAGCCCATTGTCCTGCTGCTTAATCATCATTGAGACTGGTAACAAGAGAATCCCGTGAATGTTCCTCCACTGTGCCTGAGGCTTCGGATACCAGCCGGTGGATGTGCATGTCAGTCGAAGTCTCTCAGTGCCCTCAAAGTTGGTCTGTATGTGAGGGTCTGAGCCTGTTCCTGGGAGAGAGAAATAAAACAAATTGGAGGTCATTTCCAAGCAAACAGAATGATTTTTAATTATCTTATTATCCTATGTACATTTTGCAACTGTTACGAATGGGAAACTATAGGATGAGGAAATTGCACATATCTATATCTTGGGTGAAGTCGTATGTGGCATACTTGTCCAATGGGGAGGTAGAATTTTTTATTTAAATAGGAACTTATTAAGTGCTTGTCCTATGTCAGGTATGATACTAGGTGCTGGGGACACAAGGCCAAAAATCATAAAAGTCCCTGTCCTTAAGAAATATATACTGGAAGAGAGCTGGGGCAGGAGGCGAAGGCAACAGGTCCACAAATAAATAAAATATAGACAAAGAAATTTCGGGGAGGTGAAGGGGGCATGAGAAACAAATGACAAACATAGCTAATATCTTCTAACAGTATGAAGATGTAAAGAGATCACAGAAGGCAAAAATGGGAACATCTGAGATGAAATAATTAACTCTAAAGGCCTTCACTGGAATTCCCAAGATCAGCTGTACAGATATGAAAGTGGGAAGGTCTTCTCATCTCCACGTTCATACAGTCTATGAGTTTCCTGAAGTTTGAAGCTGCATTCTATTATATAGAAAGGAGTGAGTAGGGACACAATACTGTGCTCTTCCCCTTGCCCTGGGAAAAGCTTTTTGCAGATTAAACCTGCATCTTCCCAGTTGAAATTGAGGGAGGTTGTGGTCTTTGTTACTTTGCTTCATTAGTCCTGTTTCTTCAAGAGATCACTCTTGCCAACCTTCTGCAACCACGCACCAGACATATGGACTTGTTATCTCTACTTCCTCACTGACCCTTCAACACCATGCAATGGGACTTCCAGCCTCCACATATAATTGAAGCTATGTTCTTGAGGGTTGCCACCAAATTCTTTTTTTTTTTTTAAAGCAATTAGGGTTACGTAACTTGCTCAAGGTTACAAGGCTAGTCATTATTTATGTGCGGGTGCTCATTTTCTGAGGCCGGATCTGATCTCGGGTCATCCCAACTCCGAGGCCGGCGCTCTTACTCACTGCGCCACCTAGCCGCCCCTGACACCAAATTCTTCTTGGTAAATACATGACTTTTTCTCAGTCCTCATCCTGCATTTTTTATGCTATTGACAATCCTATCCTCCAAGGTACCATTGGAGGGGGTGGTGGTATCTGGATCTGTGTAGAATTGCTCTTCTCCTCAACCTACTTTTCAATATCTTCTTCTTCTTCAGCTCTGTCCTGGATCTTCTCTTTCTACACTCTTTTCTCCTCACTACATTTCATCAGTGCCCATAAATTAAGGTTGTCCTTCTATTCGGAGGACTTCCAAATACACATTCCCAGTCCTTGTCTCTCTCCTTGGCATTTGTCCCACATCACCTACAGACATCACCATCTGGATGCCCCTTAGGAATGTCAAGCTTAACATGTCCAATCAGAATTCATCTTTTCTTGCAAACACACCCTAGTCACTAACTACTCTATTTCTTTCAAGAATACCACTCTTTGTAGTCAACTAAGTTTGGAAACTTAATCTCTAAATCATTCTCTACTCCTCCCTTTCAATCTCCACCCACATCCACTCAGTCACCATTTTTTTATCCTACTTCCATACCATCTCTTGCATCCATTCATTTCTCCATCTTCTCATGGCCACTACCCTGGTTCAGGTCCTTATCACATCTTGTCCCAGATTAATCTCTCTTCTTCCAATCTCTTCCCGATTCAATTCATCCTCCATACAGCTCCCAAAATTTACTTCCTAACATGGAAATCCAGACATGTCATTCCTCTCACTATGAAACTACTTTTTACATTGTATATAAATTTTATCTACTTATCAATATAATTGTTGCAGAATGTAAACTACTTGAGGGCAGGATTGGTTTAGTTTTTTTGTCTTCAAAGGATCTTTAAATTGATCAACACAAACAATGGGCATAACTATCCATCAGTCTAGCACATTAACCAAAACACCATTTCAGTAACTACTAGAAATTCATTGTGATTTGACCATTGTTCTCACTCCCAAGTGGCTTCAAGAAACAATGAATCTAATTTAAGAACTTGCTTTGGATTGCATTCCATTTCTTCAGCTGAACTACTTATCTCCAACTGGCATGGACCATTACTTTCCAGAATACTGATCTTCATCTTTGAATTGTCCCCCCTTTTGATGCTCTGACCTGGGAACAAGGCAACATCACCTATGACACAGGGTATCCCTGTTTTGTCCTTCTGATAGGATTCCCCATAGTTGTTGCCTCCACATGAGGACTCAGGCACCTGCCACAGACTCACCTGTCACAAGTACTTGGAATTCTGCTTCATGACAATAAGTAGAGCTTCTAAATTGACACAAGTACTTCCCCTCATCAGATGGACGGATGTTGCTCAACCTCAGAGCCACATTCCCACTGGAAATATTCTGTCGAAGGAATTCTGTCCTCTCTTTATATTCTGGAAGTTGGTGTTCCATTTGATCCTGCTCATCTTTATAGTGATGAATTAGACCTGAGGGCTTCTCATGGAACCACATTACCTCCATATTCCCAGCATCCTCCTGAGGATAGAGACGGCAGTGGAATGTAGCCTCTCCACCCACAAGGGCTGTGATTGGTTGTTGTGGCCCCAACACAGTGAACTTCCCTGGAGAATGGAAACAGAGTCAGGGGAAGCCAGGATTAATAGTAGGATAGGGGCAAGATAAAAAGCAGTAGAGTGTGGGAAAACTATAAAGTCAAAGTTATTTTTTTCAATATGGAAAATACTTTAGACACAATATAGACCAATCTCCACCTTTTGTAGATTACAGAAACATAAGAGCAACAAAACTTTAGAGTAGGAAGGACCATCAAGGTCATTGACTGTACTCCTCCCCACTTCATCTGAAGCATATTCCATAGTATCTCAGAGAGATAATCATGTAGCCCCTGCTAAAAGATCTCAGTGTGGGGAGCTCAATACCTTATTGTTTGGAAAATTGGAAAAGAATTTTACAATCTATGTCTCTGATAAAGGACTCATTTCTAAAATATACAGAGAATTGAGTCAAATATATGAGAATACAAGTAATTCCCCAATTGATAAATGGTCAGAGGATATGAACGGGCAGTTTTCAGAGGAAGAAATTAAAGATATCTATAAGCATATGAAAAATGCTCTAAATCACTATTGATTAGAGAAATGCAAATCAAAACAACTCTGAGATATCACATCTCACCAATCAGATTGGCTAAGATGACAAAACAGGAAAATGACAAAAGCTGGAGAGGATATGGAAAAATTGAAACACTAATACGTTGCTGGTGAAGTTGTAAACTGATCCAACCATTCTGGAGAGCAATCTGGAACTATGCCCAAAGGGTTATAAATAATTTCATACCCTTTGACCTAGCAATACCACTTCTAGGGTTGTATCCGAAAGAGATCATAGAAGTGGGAGGAAGACCCATAGGTACAAAAATATAGCAGCTCTTTTTGTGGTGGCAAAGAATTGGAAATTAAGGGGGTGCCCATCAATTGGGGAATGGCTGAACAAATTGTGGCATGTTATGGAATACTATTGTGCTATAAGAAATGAGGAGCAGATGGACTTCATATTTACCTGGAGAGGCCTATACAAACTGATGCTGAGTGAGAAGAGTAGAACCAGGAGAAATTTGCACACAATTACAGACACAATGTATGTTTGACGACCAACTTTGATAGACTGTAATCTTCTCAGCAATGAAGGGTTATAAGTCAACCCCAAAAGACTCATGATGGAAAGAGATGTCTACATCTAGAGAAAAAACTAGAAAGAACTGAATTTGAATCCAGATTGAAGCAAACTACCTGATCTTTTTCTTTTTCTTGTTTGGTTTTTTTCCTCTTTCCCATTGTTCATTCCATCTGATACAATCCTTCTTTATAACTTGACTAATGTCTAATGTGAAAGTATTTGCAGATCCTGTACTTGATTGTATGACATCATGGCGTGTGGGGTGGGCAGGGGGAAGGAGGGAGAGAAAATTTAAAACTCAAGGAATTATGGAACTGAATCTTGTAAACTAAAAGTAAACAAACAAATTAATAGAGACCAAAAAATTTTTTAAAAATCCTTATTGCTATCAGTTAACAAAAAGAAGAGAAAAATGGATCCAGACAAACAACACAAAAAACAGTAGCCTTGAGGTCACTGGTCCAATACAATATTATTTATGAGGCTAAAAATTTAGACTGAGAATAGTGAGAAGAAAATCAATGTATACTGATAACTGATTTATTTTTAGTTTGATTATAGGTTTGAGCTCCCTTCTTTAGGAAAAGCTAGCTCTAATAGCTACACCAGATTAACATAGATAGTCTCTTAAATCTACATTATCAATAGATTTAGTGAAGAGATGATTGAGAAAATTTTAGTAGCAGAGAATTTAGAGTAAGAGATAATAAATAATCATGTGATTACTCTTTTAAAAAGATTAAGTTCCCCTTTCTGGCAGCTGGAGAAAGGCTAGTCAGTAGTTTACTTCTTTTTCTCCAGCCTTGGCAAATAAATTCCCTTTTTTGTCTGTTTTGTTTTGTTTTTTCTTGAGCTAGAATCTAAACTAAGTAATGGAATTTTCTAAAGAAGATGCAGGCTGACTGCTAACTACTGACCATATGTTCCTCTTTTCCAGTAGACTTTCTGGTTATGAAAAATATTACTTGTAAGGAAAGATGGGATTAAGGATTAAAGATTCTGGATGACATTAAGGAAGGCTGGGAGAAGCTAACTTGTACTGTGACCTGACTTGTTCAGTTGAATAATGTTCAAAGCAATTTTTTATTCCTACTTTCTGTTATAAAAATCAGCTCTGTAAATCATTCCTTGTCTCTGACATCTGAGAAGTCAGATGACCTAATCTGATATGCAAATGCTATGTCTGAAAATTAAAATATTGATGACAAGTAACTTTGTCTTCAGTTTCCTTTTTATCTCAAATAATTAATTTTACTGTGGGTTTTTTTAATCCACAACATGCTATGAATTCTTTTCACTGAATTAACTGGTCATTGTTAGTTCAATGGAAAAAATAGAACAGTTGACAGACCAAAACAGTTAATTTACTAAAAGAAGTAAAATTGAACATGAATAAAAGGCAAGTCAAGTACTGTAAGAAAACAGGTCATTTTTTCTGTGGGTTGGTCCTTCTGAGATTCAAATTATCCCTACATATCACCAAAACTCCCTCCTAAAAATGAAAATTAAAAAATACAATGAAACTTTTTAAAAAATATCTGTCATCTTATACCATGTAGCATAAAAAAAAATTTTTTTTAAATTAGAAGAAAATAGATGGGGTCATCTTTCACAAATGTGGTTCAGCTATGTAAGGATCCTTAACCAAATAAGAAATAGAGGAAATCACAAAAGATTAAGTAGGTAATATATTATGTGAAATTGAAAAACTTTTGCACAAACAAAATTAATGCAGCTAGTTTGAAAAGCGAAACGATCAAATATCTCTGATAATGGTTTTCTATCCAAAATATATAGGGAACCAACATAAATATATAGGGTTAAAGGTCATTCTCCAGTTGATAATTGGCTAAAAGATAATAATTCTTGAAAGAAATGGTAATTATAAACAGCTTTATGAAAGATTGCTCAAAATTAGTAATAATAAAAGAATTGTACATCAATACAACTCTGAGGTTTCACCTGAAGCCAAACAAATTGATGAAGATTGCAAAATATATGAAAAGGTAATATTGGCTACAAGTTTCAGGAAATATATACCCATTGATATGCAGTGAATGAATCGGCGAATTAATCCAACACTCTGGAAAGTAATTCAGAATAATGCTTTAATAAAATAACTAAAATGTTTGTACCTTTTAATCCAGACCAAAATCCACTTCCATATTTCAAGAAGGTAAAAGAAAGCCCATGTTGATCAAAAGAGTCACAGCAACACTTTCTGTGGCGGAAAAAATCTGAGGGGAAAAGGGCAAAGTAAGTGTCGGTGAGTTGAGAAAGTATAAGGCAAATAGGAGTTCATGAATATAATAAAATTTTAGTTGTGGAAAACAATAAACATGAAGAAAATAAGAGAAATAGGTAAAGAATTGTATAAACTGATACATAGTGACTTAAGAAGGACCAAGAAAACAATACACACAGATGACAGCAAGGTAATTAGGAAGCAAAATAAAATGAAAGAAAGTTCTGTATTTACAGTGCCCGGACTTTGACCCAGTGTAATGGAAATGCAAATTTAAAGATCTTCCCTGCCCCTAGGTTAAGTGCACCTAGAGCCTGTGGTGAGAGGCTTGTTTTTCAGGAAAGCCCATACCTTGATACTTTGTGATTGGGCAGTGGGTCAAGAAGGTTGTTACAATCTCTGAGCCAGGAGAAGGCTATATAAACCCTGATGAGAGGCTTTGCTTTGGGGCTCACTTTGAGAAGTGTTGTGTGATTTGACCAGATGAGACTCTGGGCAGCCGCTGAGAGCCCCCTGGCTTTGAAAACCCAGATGTTGATGCTTCCCTCTCTGGTAACTGTGATTTGGTATTGATATAATGGTTGGACAGTTTGGAAGCCTGTCTATTTGATCTGTCTGTATATTCTGAAGTTCGGGGTGCTGACCTTTTTCCCCTGAACTAGGTAAATGATATATGTTTGTTTGATTAAAGTAAGCTTGTTAACTGATTTTGAGTTGCTTTCCTTTTGAAAAGCAGATCTAAGAACCTGTGTTGGCAGCCACTCTGGGGATGCTGGGATGCTCGCTGCTACACCCAGAAAAGTAGAGAAAGTGAACTTTGCTCCCTTCACCACAGAGACGGAGGAAAATGGGTGTGGAATATTTCATATTCTATCAGATGTACCTGGTATCAGCAGGGAGGCATAGTGGAGAGAGGGCTAGGGTTAGAGCCAAGAAAACCTGACTTTGAATCCTATCTCATATATTTACCAGCTGATTGAACAGGAAAAAGTCATTTAACTTCTGGGCCTCAGTTTCTTTATCTGTAAATGGCAATAATAATAGCAATAGCCCCTACCTCAAAGGGTTGTTGAGAGGATCAAATGAGACATGTGCAAAGCGGTTTGAAGACCCACAGATCTATACGAATGTTAGATACTATATGTTGACTGGTTTTTTGAAGGGGCAGTTTGGTGGCACCATTAGATAGAGTACCTGGCCTGGAGTCAATGACCTGAGTTGAAATAGCTGTGTGACCCTGGGCAAGTCACTTAACCCTATTTGCCTCAGTTTCCTCTTCTGGGGAAGCAAATGGCAAACCACTGTAGTTTCTTTGCCAAGGAAGCCTAAAATGGAGTCATGAAGAGTCAGAACTGAACAAAGGTTTTGTGAAACAGCTATTTTCTGCACCACCACCCCCTTTTTAAAAAAATCTTTGTCACAAGAGAAGCTTTCATGGTTTAGGACTGGAGAATAAAGAGAAATATTAGCAAGTGCAAGTGACATAAAAACCAAAGGCATTAATAAAAATGCATAAGAGAAACATTTGCTTTGAAATCTAATGGTTGAACCAGAAGGAAATTTGTAAACATAATATTCTAATGGGTGTAATCTCAGTTGCTGAATTGGAAATTCTATCAATTTTAAATTTAACTAACCTAGGGGCAGCTAAGGAGCACAGTGCTTAGAGCACCAGCCCTGGAATCTAGACGACCTGAGTTCAAATCAGACCTCAGACACTTGACACACAAGTTGTGTGACCTTGGGCAAGTCATTTAACCCCAATTGCCTTGCTTTCCCCCCTCCAAAAATAATTTTAAAATAAATTTAAAATAAAATAAATTTAATTAACCTAATGATTACAGTTAGAAAGTTTTCTGAGGAATAATTGGTTTCTCTATTGAAAGGGAAGGAACAATAAAAGATCCCCATAATAATAGCTAGAATTTTTATAGATGTCAAGGTGTATAAAGCACTTTACACATGTTAGCTTATTTCATCCTAACAACCCCACTATAATGAAGGTGCTATTGTTATGCCCGTTTTGCAGAAGAGGAATCTAAGGGTGGGGGGAGTTTTAGTGATTTTGCCCAGGGTCATTTTTCAACTATTAAGTGTCTGAGACAAACTCATGCCTTCTTTACCCCAAGGCCAGCACTCTATTCACTATGCTATGTGGCTACAAAAGCATTAACTTGTAACTAGAGCATGGCCTTCTTTCCATGGTATTAATTTTGTGCTTGCCTAGACTGAAAAGAAAGAATGGAACAAAATCAGAAATCTTGCCTTACCTTCCTGATAGGTAAATGTATAGGTCCCACATTCTCTGGGTTACGTGACCAGAAAAATCCTAACTCTGCCTGACCTTTGCTGTTTAATGGGATACAGTGATTTTCAGGTTAGTAGAAGACAGTAAGGCCATTCCTTCTCATTGGCTTAAACAGACTAAGAAAGTGAGTAACCTGTAGGTTGATGTCATTAACGTAGATATAGATATAGAGTTATAGAGATAGAGATTGGAGATATCTTCTACATATGAGAAGCCAGAAGGAATTTTGAGTAGAGATGGACGTATAGCTGAAGGCACATAAATATAGATCAACAGAGAGAGGTCTTAACTCTAATAAAAGGAAGCAGGGAATCAATCAAGTCTGAAATGTAACCAGTTAGATTAAGGAAAGATGAAAAACAGTCGAGAATTTGTGAAAAGAGTGTGAAATTCTACCTATGAAATTATGTCTTTAAAATGTGTTCTATCTATAAGGCTAGTTATTTTATGTATTATTTTTCCTGGTTTAAAGAGTTTTGTTTTTGTTTTTTTAAGAATATATGGAAAACCAAGGAGTTCTTCCATCTCACCATACCAATAGTTTCTGATGAGACAAACCATCCAAGTAAATAACTGCTTCCACCTTGCGGATGTGAACTCTAATCACAGCTCTATTCTTTTGAGAGATCAAAGTAGAATCTGGAAAGTGAAACAAACCTCACAAACAATATCACCATATGTTCTAACTAGTTACTTGACAACATGTAGATATAGCCAGTTTTTTTAAGGTAACTATTGTTTGATTGCATTAGAGATAAGCCAATTTGAAATGTGGAATGGAAAGTAGTTGACCTTTAAAAATTAAACTGTAGGGGCAGCTAGGTGGCGCAGTGAGTAAGTGCGCTGGCCTCAGAGTTGGGATGACCCGAGATCGAATTTGACCTCAGAAAATGAGCACCCACCCACAGATAATGTCTAGCTGTGTAACCTTGAGCAAGTTACTTAACCCCAATTGCTTAAAAAAAAATTAAACTGTACAAGATTAAGGTAAAATGGCCAGGAGATTAATGATTCTGTTAAAAAATATTTATTGGGCGGCTAGGTGGTGCAGTAAGTAGAGCGCCAGCCCTGGAGTCAGAAGGACCTGGGTTCAGATCCGGCCTCAGACACTTAACACACACACAAAAACCTAGCCATGTAACCTTGGGCAAGTTACTTAACGCCAATTGCCCTCCAAAAATAAATAAATAAATATTTATTAAGAACCCCCTATAGAAGCCCATCAGTTGAGAAATGACAGAAAAAAAAATGATGGTACATGAATATAATAGTATATGACTGTGCTGGAAAAAAGACAAATATGATGAATACAGAGAAGTACAAAAAACCTACATGAACTAAAAAAGAGTAAACAGAACCAAGAAAATAATACACACAGAATACAACAGAGTCCACAGAAAGAACAATCACCACAAAGTAGTCAAAAGTGACTGTTGCAAAATTACAAAAACAAGCAAGGAAAGATATGAAAAACCAAGTCTCCTGTCTAGAGATTGGTGATCCACAAGTGGGAAACACTGTATATATTTTCAGGGTCTTTCAATTTATTGACCAGTTCTCTGTTCTTTTTTCTTTAAAAGGATAGCACTGTGGGAATGGGAGAAAAAGAGATGCTAAGCTATAAAATCAAAAAATAGATAGGTGATATAAATACAAAAACTAAAGATATCAGTATAATTTTTTAAAAGAATGTACTGTGTCCAAAACCATTGTTAGTATGTGCTCTTGTGACTGGAGAGGGCCCAAAATTTAAATGAGAGAGAATCTCTACCCTCTTGCCCCTTCAGCACTCACAGGAGGACAAGCTCACAGAGTTGAGCATTGGAAGGGCCCTTGGCAGCCATCAGGTCCATGTAAGCAACCCTCACAAGAATGCATGGGTAAGGGGATTGATTGGTTTACTGAATTGTCACACCATATAAAATCGGTAATCAGATGGCCAATCAATCAGTGAGTACACAAAGTCCCTGAAAGGAAATTTGTTGCATAAAAATGTTTAAAAAGACCAAGGAAAGTTGGTCACATCCCAAGGGCTGTCAATAAGTTATTGGTGTATTTTAGAACTGAACTCATTCTAGAAACTGGAGTGTAGCATTCTATCTCAACCCTCTAGCTAGCCAGCCTCATGCTTTGGCGGACCCTAATTCTAGATTCCTAGTCACTTGCTGTTTAATAGTGTTGACTAGGACCACTGTGCTTTTACGTTGTCTAAGAACATCTCTATCTCACATCAGGAATATCATCTTCTTACTTAGAAGACAAGTTCTTCTCTCTAATAACTTTCAAACAGAGATGATCTTAGGAAATCATTTGACCTTGGTTCATCTTTGAATGTGATATGTAAAACCATCATAATTACAGAGAACTTGGCCTAAACAGTGTACAGACTAGCTCCTATTGCCTAGCTTAATGCAGTCTGCAAGAATGAAAAGGTCCACACAGTCTTGCAGGCCTTTAGATCTCAGGCATCTAAGAGCTATTGTACCATGGCATCAGACAAGCTCTTAACCCCACACTCTTTGGTAGTTTTGAGAGCTGAGGTACCCTGACAATGGTGGTGATGTTTGAAATTTTTTTAAAAGCAATGAATGGTGGCCTTTCAAAATTAATCCTCATCAGGAATTGGCCTTTAAATATCAAGGTTAAGCTTTCTTTCCACCACTACCACCCCCCCCCATAAAATCAAAAGTACCAGATTTACTATGAGGTGAAGATTAATCATATTTGGACCCTACCACCAAATTCAAAGAGACATCATTCTAAATCTATCATGTTACTAGAATTGGGAGGTAGGAGACATTTAGTTTATTTTGAGAGGCTGAAAGGTGGCAGTAGAAAGAAGGGTCTTTTTTCTGAGTCCTAATCAAAGAGAACACAAAAATGGCCCTCTCTGCATCAGGATAATACTTTTGCTCTTTAAGTGTGACACTATTCCACTGACTTATATGGCTATCTGAAACCTCTTCTCTCTTTAAGGCTCCCATAGCACTACCAGAACCTCAACTAAAGACCTCTCCTAATACTTTTCTTTTTTTTATTAAATTTTATGGTTATTTTTCGCTTACATCATTCATTTCCACAAGATTTTGAGTAACAAATTTTCTCCCCGTCTCTCCCCCATCCCCCACCCCAAAACAGTGATCCCAATGTACCCCCTCCCCCAATCTGCTCTCTCCTATATATTCCCCCATCCCTCCTCCAACTTTCCAGTAGGGCAAGATGGATCTTTGTGCCCCAGTGCCTGTATATCTTATTTCCCAGTTGCAGGTAAAAAATAATTTTATATATATAAAACATTTTATTTTAAAACTTTGACTTCCAGATTCTTTCCCTTCCTCCTTCATCACCCACACTTACTGGGAAGATAAGCAATTCAATATAGGTTGTACATGTGTAGCTATGCAAAACATTTCCATAGTGGATATATTGTGAAAGACTATTTTTCCTTCCATCCTATCCCACCTTCCACTTGTTCTATTCTCTACTTTGACCCTGTCCTTTTCAAAAATGAGAGACCAACCTGACCTCCCCTCCATCATCCCCCCTCTCGTCCCCTTCCCCCCTACTCTCCTGTAGGGTGAATACCCTATTTAGTGTGTATGTCATTCTGTCCCTAAGCCAAACTCAATAAGAGGTTAACCCATTCCCTTTTGCCTTCCTGTTCTTCCCCTCCATTGTAACAGTTTTCCCTTGCCTCTTCTATATGAAATAATTTACCCCATTCTGTCTCTCCCCATCTCCTCTCATTATATTCCTCTCTCACCTCTCAATTACACCTTTTAATTATCATCCCTTCCTATTCATTTGGTCCTGGGCCCTCTGTCTATGTATACCTGTACAAATATATACACACACTCTCATATGTATTCATACACCCATATACTCTCCTATATAGACATATATATGTATGTATACATTTATATATATATATATGCATTTCTATTCTCTTCAACTATTATCATGCTGAGAAAAGTTTCATCACTTACAATTATTGTTATTCCATGTAAAAATGTAAATAGTTCAATTTTGATAAGTTCCTTATGATTTCTTTTCCCTGTTTACCTTCTCGTGCTTCTCTTGCTTCTTCTATCTGAATGTCAAATTTTCTATTCAACTCTGGTTTTTTTATCAAGAATGCTTGAAATTCCTCTTCTCCATTGAATGACCATATTTTCCCCTGAAACATGATACTCAGTTTTGCTGGGTAGGTGATTCTTGGTTTTAATCCCAGCTCCTTTGACTTCTGGAATATCATATTGCAAGGCCTTCAGTCCCTCAGTATAGAAGCTGCTGTGTTATCACAGATCCCGTGTTATGCTGATTGTGTTTCCACAGTATTCAAATTGTTTCTTCCTGGCTTCTTGTAATAGTTTCTCCTTGATCTGGGAACTCTGGAACCTGGCTATAATATTCCTAGGAGTTTTCTTTTAGGGATCTTTTTAAGGAGGTGATCTGTGGATTCTTTCAACCTCTATTTTGCCCTCTGGGTCTAAAACATCAGGGCAATTTTCCTTGAGAATCTCTTGAAGGATGATTTCTAGGTTCTTTTTTTGATTATGGTTTTCAGGTAGTCCAATAATTTTTAAATTATCTCTCCTGGATCTATTTTCCAGGTCAGTGGTTTTTTCAATGAGATATTTCACATTGCCTTCTATTTTTTCACTTATTTGGATCTGTTTAATAGTATCTTGATTTCTCATAAAGTCACTAGCTTCCATTTGTTCCAATCTAATTCTGAAGTAATGATTCTCTTCAGTGAGCTTTTGAGATTTTTTTTCCATCTGGCAAATTCGACTTTTTAAGGCATTCTTCTCCTCATTGGCTTTTTGAGCCTCTTTTGCCATTTGAATTAGTCTTTTTTTTTAGGTGTTATTTTCTTCAGTCAGGTTGTTGACTCTCTTTTCATGATTTTCTTGCATCATTCTCATTTCTCTTCCCAATTTTTTCTCCACTTCTTTTATTTGGCTTTCTTTTTTTCCTTCTTTGGGGGGCAATTGGGGTTAAGTAACTTGCCCAAGGTCACACAGCTAGGTTTTTGTTTGTGTGTGCGTTAAGTGTCTGAGGCTGGATCCAAACTCAGGTCCTTCTGACTCCAGGGTCAACACTCTACTCACTGCACCACCTAGCCGCCCCTCTTATTTGGTTTTCAAAATCCTTCTTAAGCTCCTCTATGGCCTGTAACCAATTCATATTTTTCTCGGAAGCTTTTGGTGCAGGAGTTCTGACTTTGTTGTCTTCCTCCTGTTCCATGCTTTGATCCTTTTTGTCCCCAAAATAGGAGTCCAAAGTCTCATTGCTCTGCTTGCTTTACTTCCTTTGCTTGCTCATGTTGCCACTCAATTACTTGATTTTTTGAGCTTTTTGCCACTGTAGAACTCTGCTTCCAGAGATTTGTCCCAAATCACTGGGGTTTTCTCAGCTGCCAGAGCTATTAGTTGGCTACCCTTTCTGAAGCCTCCACATGCTCCGGCACACTGGTCATGCACCCCCAGGACCTCCACCCTAGGCAGAAATCCAGATCCAAGCAGGCTAAAACAAGCACTATTACCCCTCAGACAAGTCATTTGGTCCCCCTACAATCTGCAGGCCAGGAGTTCTGAAGCAGCCAAGCAGCAGTGGTTGCATAGCCACAGCGCCTCAGCTGCTACTACCTCTGGGGGCAGAGGCCAAACCACACTCCCAGATCCCCTGCTCCCAAAGTCCACTGACCTTTCACTTTTTCTTTGGCATTTATGGGTTGGTAATTCTGGCAGCCACCACAGCTGCTGGTGATCCACTCTCCTGACATTCCTCCAGCAAGGGCTGGTCATGGCTGCCCTGAGGCTAAAACCTTGGGCTCATGTAGGGCTGGGCTCTGCTCCCAGAGCACTGTGATGGCCCTTTCCTGCCAGCCTGCTGGGATGTCTTCAGCAAGAGGTTATTTTCTCTCTGTCACTTTGTGGGTTCTGTAGCTCTAAAGTTTGTTTAGAGTCATTTTTTACATGTATTGGAGGAGGTGGAAGCAGGATCCATGAGGAAGTCATATTTCTACTCTGTCCTCCTAATACTTTTGCAAGAGAAGAAAAATCATTAATTGTGAGCTTTCTCTTTTTCCCTCTTCCTCATCTCACAACCCCTTGATAAAATCTTATATCCTCTCTTTCTTTGTTCTAGTCTCTATTAAAGAGGGACTTGCCAAAACCAACCTTTTCCCATGTATTATTAAGTAAATCACTCATCTTTTCTAGTAAATTTCTCCCAGTATCATCACCCGGCATTTTAATCTCCAGTCTCCCCTTCTCTACTGGTTATGCCCCTACAAATACACAAAAGTATCCTCCATTTTTGAAAACCTTCACATAATCCTATCATACCTCTAGTTTCAAGGACAGAGATTTTTTAAAGTCACTCTACCTTGCTAGAACACATGACCTAATTTGGGGTAACCTACCATCACCTTCATAACCCCCACTTTATATCACATCTCCCTATATGGACATGGTGAGGGAACATATTCAGATATAACTGTGCTATAAAGAAAACTCATGAAAAAATGTATTCTTTAAAACCCAGTAAAGAGACAGGCAATTAAGTTTTCTTCTGATTACAATTTTTCTCCCTTGAGGATATAATTTGAGACCATTTTGAACTATATTTAAAGCTTAAGTGGGGGAATCAAGGTTAATTGATCCTAGACCCAGCACCCCTGATGATAAAATGAATGAGGCAGACCAATAATGCAATGAGTGAAAGCAGTGGAAGGTCACTTTCAGTTCCATTGTCAGAGTGGCTTTATACATGACATGGAATCTTATCTGGGCACTGAGAAACAAGTAGGATTGGAATCTAAATTGGAAATGTGACTATGCCCAATTCTTCCCAATATCCTCTGATCTGAAACATCCCACCACACCAGGAAAGGGAGACAAAGAAGATGCAGAGAAAAATAAATGCCAGAGAGGTCCAGAGGCAAGGAAATCTTTTCCAGAAGGAGCCAACAAGGGGAGCAGGGGCTCAACAACAAGTCTCACCTACCGGAGAGGATCCAGGGGAGCTGGAAAAGGACGATAAGGACCACTTCCCTAGTGGAGAGAAAAATCATCTTGTGCAGTTTCACCTTGGGAAATCCAACTTTGCCAGTTGCTGCCAGTTGGACTTTGGACCAGTCACTTAACCACTCTAAATTTCCTTTAATCCCAGTGGAGGAGTTAGTCTAAAGAGTTATTATTCCAGCTTTTAGTCTGGGATCTTCTTATCTGTCTCTGAAAACATGTCCGCATTTAGGGGCACAATCTAAATGATGAGGTCAAAGAACCGCCCAGGCTTCCTGGGTGGAAAACACCACCACCCCTTTCACAAGAGTCACTTTCGGGGCTTGAAAATCTGTTTTCTAAAACTGTCACCTGACTTATTGGAAATGAAAGTGAAGGAGTTCGACTATAACCTTCCTGGTACTTGAGCCTCTCGTGTAACAGAGTACTCATAATAATTATAGCAACAGACTAGACTAAGTGGAAAGTTAGGTGGTACCATGGGTAAAGCACTGGGCTTGGAGTCAAGAAGACCTGAGCTCAAATCTGATCTTAGACACTGACCAGTTGTGTGACTCTGGACAAGTCATTTTGTCCCTCTCATCCTCAGTCTCCTCAAATGTAAAATAGGGACAATAACAGGCTCTACCTTCCAGGGTTGTTGTATCAAATGAGATAATATTCATAAAGTTCCCAGCATTCCTAGAGCACAGGTCCAACCATGTCAGTCCCCTGCCCAGCAACCTCCAGTGGAGCTCTATAGACTCTAGGGTTAAACATGAAGTCCTTTTCCTGGCACATAAAGGATTTAACAACTTAGCTCCAATATTTTTGGTTGTTATCTTAGACATTATTCCCCTCAGTGTGTGTGTGTGTGTGTGTGTGTGTGTGTGTGTGTGTGTATTTTATGTGTGTGTGTGCATGGTTGTTGTCCTTCATTCTCAGAGTATCAAAATGACATCACTATGTTAGAGTCGAATTACACCACTTCCAACTATGACTGATCATACCAATATGAGATCTGAATGCTCCATCATAGGTTAGACAAGAATAATCCATGTGAATATTTGAGGTGGATTCTCTAAATGCATCTCACATTTCTTTTGAGCTACTTGAATTCTGCTTTGCTCATAAAGCACAGCCCCTTCTCTGATGAGGGCACACCATGCTGGGCAGTCCTGGGCTAGTGTCTCTCACATCAAACAATCAATTCTAAAGTTCTGAAAAGAAACCTTGAGTGTCCTTGGATTGCTTCTTCTGCCCACCATGTGAGCATTTGCCTAGTTGAGTTTTCCATAAAATAATCTTTTAGGCAAGTTTGTTTGGCAAGTATGTTTGGCATTTGAACAATGTAGCCAGCCCATTGTAGTATCGCTCTTGTAGCAGAGTTTGAATACTTAGCAGTTTAGTTCAAGGACCTCAGTGTCTGGTATCTTACCCTGCCAGGTGAGCTTCAGAACCTTCCTGAGACAAGTAGCTTCCAATCAAAGAAACACCATTTTTCCATAGTTCAGTCCTCTGAAATGCTTTCATTGCTCCCTGAGAGTTTTAATCCAGGACGGAAGCAATGATACACCTGGACACACCAGGTCAATGGGAAAGTCATCTAGCACCCTGGGGCTGCATATCTTTTCACCTTCAAGTCTGCAATGCACAGTCCTAGTGGATGTGGTATTCATGTGCATACATGTGTTTCAAAAACTATGGTAGGGAAGTAGGAAGGGAGATCAGCACAATGAGAGCAGATGATAATATATACGGAGTACTAGAATTCAAAATAGCGGACTGTGGAAGTAAGACTTCCAGAACTAGGGTGCCAGTTTCAACTCAGTGTCAAACACATTACAAAAGAACAACAACAACAAAAAAAAAAAAACTAAGGGGAAAGGGAAATCCCATGAACGACCCCCATCTCTTCCTGATAAACTTCAATCACATCTTCCTCCATGCCCAGCTCTTTTGGAGTATGATTATTAGCAATTCTCTGACCTTCAAAGAGAAACCTGAGTGAATTCAGTAGAATACCCCGTCTTTGACAGTATGATTCTTTGCATTTCTTGACATACGTTATCATTTTCACTTTCAAGTAAATTTCACTATTGTTCTGCCCAATGACTAAGTTTATTGCATTCTCTTTCTCTTTCCCCCCAAGTCCTCAGTAAAAGGCTTTGTTTCCTGGTCAGACATAGCAAAAGCTGCTTCTCCCTGTAGATCTCTACCCAATAAAGGTGAAAATTATTCTCCCAGGCTCCAAAAGCTGTCTCTTCCCCACAGCACAACACATCAAGTTTCTTAAATAAGCATGTTTTGTGCCTTAGGAAATACTTGCAGGGAGAAGTGTGAGGGAGTAGATATGTGTGAAAGTAATAGGGAATTTAGAAGTGAGTGATTTGTGGGAAAGGTAATGAATTTTAAGCATGGTGAGTTTTAGATGTCTAGAGGACAATAGGTAGCTGGAAATGTGAGACTGGAGGGAGGTCAGTAGAGAGGCAAGGGCTAGATAAGTAGATGTGAGAATCCTCAGCATAGAAGCCATCCTTGAATCCATAAGAGCTAACAGGATCATCAATTGAAATAAAATAGAGGGAGAATGGATCCAGGACAGAGCCCCATGGCATCCCCACAGTTAGCAGATGTGACCTGGATGAAGAGCTAATAAAAAAAAAAGTCTGAGAATAAATAGAAAGGAAGGAGAAGAAGCCGGAGAGAACGCTTTCCTGAAAACCTAGAAAGAGGGCATCAAGGAGAAGAGAGTGATCAATGGCTGCAGAAAGGTTAATTTTTTTTGTTTTAACAAGCATTTTAAGTGCCTGCTACATGGCTACATTGCTAAGCAATGTACAAATATTATTCCATTTGATCCTTACAAAAACCTTGAGCCATAGGTGCTATTATTATCTCCATTTATAGATGAGGAAACTGAGGCTTCAGAGGTTAAACAGTTTGCCCAGGGTCATACAGCTAATATGTACCTGAGATTATATGTGAACTCAACTCTTCCTTACTCCAAGACCAGGGTTTTATGTGCTCCACCCACCTAGATCCTACCTCATGTCCCCCAAAAGAATGAGAACTGAGAAAAAGCCATCCTATTTTGGTGACTACATCGTTGGTAACTCTAGAGAGAGCAGTTTTGGTTGAATAATGAAGCCAGAAGCCAGATTTTAAAGAGTTAAGAAGAAAGTGAACAGAGTAGAATTAGAGGCATCTATTATAGATGCCCTGCTCTTGGAGTTTAGCCACAAAAGGCACTAGAAAAGTGGGAGAAGAGCTGGCAGGCCTGGGTGGATCAAGTAAGGGTTTGTGAAAATTAAGGAGATTGGGGCGGCTAGGTGGCGCAGTGAGTAGAGCGTCGGCCCTAGAGTCAGAAGGACCTGAGTTCGGATCTGGCCTCAGACACTTAACACACAAACAAAAACCTAGCTGTGTGACCTTCGGCAAGTTACTTAACCCCAATGGCCTTCCAAAAAAACAAAAAAGAAAATTAAGGAGATTTGTGGGTATATTTGTAGTCAACAGAGAAGCAGTCAGCAGACAGGGAGAGACCAAAGAGACACAACTGAGTAGTGAGGATAGTAGGGATGGAGACTTGGAAACCTGATACAGAAGGTGGGATAAAATGAATCATTTGCACATTAGAAGGGTTGGCCTTGGGAAGAAGTCACCTCATTATATGAGACAGATGAAAGAGAAGATAACAACACAAGACTTCAGGGGGATGTGAGATGAAAGACACGAAGAAGAGAGACTTCTGTGAATGGCCTCAATTTTTCAGGGAAATCCATGGCAAGGTTCTCAGCTGAGAGGGTTGAGGAAGAGCTAAGGAAGACCTGAAGAAGGTTGGAAAAGGGGAGTTGTGGGAACCTCGCCATCAGAAGTTCCCTATGCTAAAGAAATCATAGGTCTGGTGCTTCCCCCCAAAGTATATTACCCAGCATAGTTTATTTAGCCATTCTCCTGTGATCAGACATTGTGTGATTTCCAGGTTTCTGCAGTTCCAGGTCCTGCTCCTCTGACCATCTTTGACCAGACTGCTTTCTGAGTTGTAATAACACTGGGCTCAAAAATGTAATAACTGGATTCAAGTGTAACAGTGATTACCTTCCCCCACTGCACAACCTGAAAGCCCAAGGTTATATTTTACCCCTCCCCAAGTGCTCCCATGCCTCCAAGGATCTGGGCTTCCAGGTTCTGTCTTTGATTCCATTTGCCTCCAATGTCATTCTCTCATTTGTAAGAGGAACTGCACCCCAGTTCCATTTAAAAAGTTATCAGTCAGCTTTTCCAAAGGAATGTTTATTTTAAAAGCATATCCAGAATAAACATATAAACATCCCCCTAATACCTGGGATAGCATAGTCCCCCCACCCTGTACCACCTCAGTCTCTGGGGGAAAAAAGGGAATTAGGTTCACAGTTAAACTTAGCTCCAGTATAGCATACTCCCAAATTCCACATCTAGAGGACTCCCATTGGCCCAAGTTCAGGCACCCTGGCTTCTCAGGGCTTCCCTCCTAGGGTGGCTACAACATCTGGCCTAGAATCTTGCCTCCAAGGTTGTCTAGTGGGGATTAAGCCTGAAAATGGCAAACAAAGCCAAACAAACCAAAACAAAACTGAAAACCCATTTCTTGGGACCCTGGAGTCAAAGGGGAGAGGGTCCCCCATCAGCTCAGTTCATAGATAGTAGTCCTTCACCTTCCTGAATGCAGCCAGAAAAAGGGCTAGAATGTCCCAGTCTGGTCACTTTAAAGACACAACCTATTCCAACCAGCAGCCAATACAAGAGGCTATTTCCATCTCTACAGTAGGGAAATGCAGAATGTCATCTCCTACAAAGGAGTCCCAAGGCTCTTGTTTTCAGGCATCTGGCCACACCCAAAGCAAAGAACCAGTTAGACAAAGCTACTTTTACTGTTGTAACATTTTCCAAATTGTTCCCCCTTAACTTTGCTGTTGGAGTTGCACAGAGTTTGGATGCAAATGGAGTTGAGTCTTCAAAAGCTGGTGCCACCTCAAAGGAAAGTCTGCATGTGCACGAATGTACTGGGCACTCCTAACTCTGGGAGTAGCTCTCCCTGGTGGAGGCAAGCAGCCAACATTCCCACAAAAACCAGGCCACTCTCCATCTTGGGAAATTTCTTCTCTGTTAAACGATCACCTAAACAATGTCTGTATTTTTAAGATACTTAATAAAAATCTGTAAGACAAGCTGATTTTATTCCAAAGGTGCACTGAGAGTTGTATTGTGTTGAACTAAACAAAATAAAAATCATAGCTAACATTTATATAATGCTTACTATACGCCACTTTCTGTACTAAGTGCTTTACAATTATTATCTCACTTGATCTCTGCAACAACCCTGAAAGGCAGATGCTGTTATTATGTCCATTTTACAGAAGAGAAAACTGAAAGGTTAAGTAACTTGCTCACACAGATAAGTGTCTAAAGCTAGATTTGAACTCAGGTCTTCCTGATTTGAAGTCAAGTGCTCCACAACCTCTGGGCTATGTTGGAAAAGTGAGTATGCACATGAATGAAGAAGGATATATGGAGAAATTCCCAACACCTCATCCTGAGAGGAATTCAACTGAGTATCTGGGAATCCAACACTCCCTAACTGTGTAACCTTGAACAAGTCACTTGCCTTCTCTAAGTCCCAGTTTCTTCTTTGTCAAATGGGGGGGAGGGTGGACATGATGATCAATTGGGTCCCTTCCAGCTCTAAATCCATGACCTTATGACTATACAGTTTTACAAAATAATATTTAACTAACAAAATGTCTCACAAAAGTAATAACCTCATTGAAATTTCTCTGCCTTGGGGTGGGGGGGGTCTAGTTTCCAATTTTCAACTTTGGTCTAGTCAGCACAAAGTCAATGTTACCAACTCAATCTCACTTAGACATCATCTAAGCCAATCACTTGATTTTACAGTATAAGAAACTGAGACCTAGAAAAGTGTGATAAATTGCCCAAAGTCTCATGCATGGCAAATGGAAGAGCCTACTTTCTCTAACTCTGAACCCAGAACTCCTTCCTTGAAGGGGTAGCCTCATCAAGCCTCAATTTCTGGCCTAGTATGAGTTGTGGTTAGGGGAAGCAGGAAAGACAGGGTGATGGGAAGGGGCAAGATGGGACAAGATAACTGTTGGATGATTCTGTTGAAAGGGAAAAGGTAGGTTTTGCAAAGATTGGCTAAAAGTCTAGTAATCATGACAGAAATGTGGAGGGTGGGGGGTAAAGGATATGAGATACAGATTAAAAGAAAGTTCCCTAGAAGAGATTTAGGAGACAGTTTGATAAAGAGGAAGTTGCCTAGTGTAGAGGGCTCAGAACTTTTGTTCAGATATGAAAGTTTGTTTCTCCCTGTGCTATAAGCTACAAGAGGGAAAATTTTAGTTAATGCTGAATTAAGGTGGAAATCTAGGTTAGGGTTCAAACTTTTTTTTGAGTCATCTGAAAATGAGGAAGGAGAGTATGCTGAAAACCAATGTGGTGTGCCCCAGTGATGTCACCAGTGGAGGGAGGCAAAAGGGCCCTATCATGAAAGGGGTCTGGGAATACAATGGACAAAGCTTATGTTTGACACCTGGTTATTGGCAGGACTTAGCATTTTGACATGTAGCCTAGCTCCCTATACTTACACTACCTAGTCTGGCCTCTCTCCCTCCTCCACTACAAGAAAAACTGGATTCATGCTTTTGTTTTTTATTACTTTATTCTTCATTTAAGGCCTCATGTTAAAGATCACAGCACTGAAAAATACCCACAGAGCTTGATGGCAGGCATACCATGTCCTTCTGACTCAAAGGTTTTTTACCTCTTCATCAGTTCAGAGGTAAATGACTTTTCTTAGTCTCTGACTCAACCTTGGGTTCATAAACATCCCTCCACACCCAAAGTAAGTGCTAAAGCATGTTGCATTTGTGCCCTCTCCTAAAACAAAATGGAAGGAAGAGATAGCAAGGGAAGTCCCAAGTCCGTAGGAACCCAGACCTCTATTACATTCTCCTGGAGTCTAAGCCATTTGAATCCCTATTCTGCTAAAAGAAGGGGGAAGTGACTGGTCTGTCTTGTAACAGTAGGGCATTCCTGTGGATCTCAGGATCCTTATGTGAACAAAGCTAGATTAGACTATGAAAGATTTTCCTTCACTCCTCACTAAACTTGTTTGCTGACAGTTAAGTACAATGTTTCTTAAAGAGAGGGATCAGTTAGGAGCTGGGGACAGTTCTCCTGGGACACACACTGGGTGACAATCACTTGGCCCCTCTAGAAGAGAGAGATTCTCTTTGGTCAACCTGGGGAGGATGAGGAGAGTACCAGGAGAAACCCAGAAAAAGGGACAGATAGTCCCAGAAAAAGAACAATTAGGAAAAGTATAAATATGTGCCCTATCTGTCACATTGTAAAATGAAACCTCTCTAGCCTCATAGTCCAAGTAAACTCCAACTCGGCTAAAGGATCTTTTCAGAGGGAGAGGGGTCACAGGGCCACTCAAAGCTTCATAGCAGTTTTTATAAAACCTCATGGTCCAAAACCCTTCTTCTGGAGATAGGACAATCCAACCTTTCCTGTTCACTGCTTCCCTACAAACACCCAGAGTCCAGGCTTCCCCAGTTCCCACTTCAACCTCCCAGTAATGTCTTCCAAAGTTGAAGCCCTTACTGCCCAACACACAAGGCTGAAAGTCAAATCGTTGGCTGGTTTTAGGGACATCCTGTTCAGCATCCCCATAGGTCACCTGGCTCTGGTCATCAGATAGGATCAGAATGGGGTGAGCTGTAGCTGGGTCCAAAGTTACATGTACTGTAAGAGAGATACATTTGGTGAAAAACAAGAATCTGAAAACAACTTCCAGAACTGTACAATTAATCAGTCCTACAGCCACCCCAATCCACCCTCACCCCATCCACTTTCTGACAAACATCTAGTTTCTGAGTAGTTCTTCAAGGTCATCGGTTAGGATTGGTTATAGACCTCTGTACCATAGCTACCTTGGAAATTAGAGAAAGTAGACAATGACTAGTAGTTAAGATTGGCTGCTATATAGGCTGAGGTTTTGAAGGTTCTGAGAATTTTTAATAGAACTATTTTGAAGACATTTCAGCATCATAAATTTCAATTCAGCAAGTAGATACTAGGCACTTGCTATGTGTCAGGCAGTATGCGTAAGCCCTGCAGACAAAAAAACAAAAATGAAACAGTCCCTACCCTCAAAGAATTTATATTCTACTGGGAGAAAACCTTATTAAAATTTATTCTCCCCGAGTCTTCACTGAAAAGTCAATTGCAAATGAAACTGAATGAATTTAAACAACTGGCTAGGCTATTTGAAAATAACCACGTTTGCTCCATTAGTTTAATGGAACTCTATTGGATGTTTCCAAAGTCACCTGACATTGGGTCAGGTAAAAGTGACCTCTATCTGCAACCCCAGGTAAGAGGGCCACAAATGCAGACAAATTGTGCATGTGGCATCATGCAGACTAAACCAATTACTACCAATTACTGACCAGGTTTCCCTTCAAAATGTGTTATTTTGAAAGCATGGAGTCAGAGTCCACAGAAAAAGCCACTGCTCTCACCTTGGGTATATACTAAAGGAAATATCCTTTCCCTTTCTTGGGTGCCTCACCTGCATGTTTCCAGGCCCTTCTCCACCCTGAAAATAGAAATTCAATTCAGTTTTGTTTTGTAAGACAAGAATGACCTGCCACACCATATGTCTTGGTCCCTGGCTTCCAACGGCTCTAGGAGCAGGTTTCAAAGAGAAACAAACACAAACACATACACACACTGACTAGACCAGATGATAGGGTGGCAGCAAGAGGAGGAAAATGTGTCTCTACCTTCCACTCTTCCATCTACAAGAGACTCAGCAACCTGATTATTTCTTTTTGCCCTTCAAAGATTCTGAGAGCATACTGTTGCATCCTAAAGAACTAGAATGGGAGGGTGAGGATTATTCTCGTAGAAAAATGGCAATGAAATTGAAAATTGACTGCCTTTGATTCCAGAGTGATCATAACAGTAGATGGGAGGTAGGAAATCCAATGTCCCACTTAGTCTATGGTGCCATGTGGCTAATGTATACTGTCAATTCAATTCAAGGAATATTAATGAAGCATTTACTATGTACTCAATCTTAGCGCCTTGTCTCTGAGATTATCTTCAGTTTATCCTGTATATCAGTGATTTGTACGTAGTTTTTGCATGTTATCTCCTTCATTAGATTGTAAGCTTCTTGAGGACAGGGACTATTTTGCCATTTTTTATCTCCAGAGCTTAGCACAGTGCCTGACAGATAGCAGGTGTTTAATGAATGTTAGTTGACTGTCAGACACAGAACCTCCAAGAGATATGATGGATAAAGTTCTGGACTCAGCATCAGGCAAGCAGTGGATAGGGTGCTGTACTTGGAGACAGGAGGATCTGAGTTCAAACCATGACTCAGATACGTGCTAGCTCTGTGACTCTGAGAAAGTCAAAAAACTTCCCTGGGCCTCAGTTTCCTCCCCAGGATTATTGTGAAGAATAAATGAGATAGCAATTGTAAGGCACTTGGTAAATTTTAAATCACTCTGTAAATGCTTTCTATTGTTTTTAGGAAGAACTGAATTCAAATCCTGCCTCAGACATTTACTAGCTATTGGTAAGTCACATAACTTCTCTGTGCCCCCTTTTGTTCTTCCATAAAACAAGGGAGTGAAACTCAGAAACCTCCAAAGTCTCTTCCAGGTCTAAATCTATGATCTTATGAGCATCTTTTCTATTACAGAACCTTACTTAATGGGTGGCTAGGTGTCGCAGTGAGTAGAGCGCCGGCCCTGGAGTCAGAAGGACCTGAGTTCTGATCTGGCCTCAGACACTTAACACAGAAACCTAGCCGTGTGACCTTGGGCAAGTTACTTAATCCCAATTGCCCTCCAAAAAGAAAAAAGGGGAAAAAAAGAACCTTACTTAAACACCAGAAAATACTCAGAAGACATTAAGCTAGAAGAGCCCTTAGAAATCACATGATCCAAATCCTTCCTTTTTCAGAGGAGGTAATTGAAGCCCAGAGATGTAGTGATTCATTCAAGGTCACAGAGTAAGTTGATGGCAGAATTGGCACTGGAAACCAGGTGCTCAATGTCCCAATCAAATGTTATTTCAATTACACTGCCCTGTCTTTCCTCTTGAGATCTAGGCAAAACTTTGATTTTGTGAATAGGGATTTCCTATTTGACTTTCAAATTTAGCCTGCTTCCAGTGGGCTGCTCCTTGTGTTTGGGTCTAAAATAAATATTAAGCCCCTTAGCTATCATTGAACTTTAAACTTTATTGAACATCCTTTCCTAAAAGTATCCAAGTATTTTTATCTCATTCACCCTCTCAGAATCATTGAGAAATGTGAAAGGGGCAGGAAACAGTTATTGATTATAAAGATATATATGTGAGTTGAGTAAGATCCAAAGAAGGCAAGCAACTTGCTAAGGTCACTTGATAGGTAAGTCCCAGAGCCAAGGCTAGAACTCATGGCTTTTGAATGATCCCTAATAGTGATAATCTGCCAAATGAAGATATTGAAAGTAGATAGTAGGTAGGGAGCTCTCCAAGGTAGACATCAGATCACAGAATTATACAAAGAGTGTTAGATCGGGAAGAGTCCTTTGAGAGTATGGAACCCACTATCCTCATATTATAGAGTAAGAAACCAGGATTCAAAGAAGGGAAGTGATTTTCCCAAGGTCTCATACACATAACTCACCTGCATCTGTAATGACTTTTTTGGCATCTGCAATTAAACAAATATAGAGATGAAATACTGATGAAACAAACCCAAAAGAACCAACTTGACCAACATAGAAAACTTACCACTTTCATCTTGGAGAGCCACTGGGGAAAAAAACAGACAAAAAATTCAAAGATTTTAGTTGTGTATGTAACTTTAGACACAGGGCAGGATCTTATTCTCTATAGGCCTTTGTCTCTTCTCAAGAGGTACTTTCCACATTATCACTATTCCCATTGCTAAAATACAGGACCATTATGCCTGTTCCCTCCTTTGCCAATACTTCCCAGAATTTAAAAAACAACAGACAAGTTATGCTTTTGGTTGAATCAAAAACAAAAATGTACCTGTCTCTACAAAAGTCTACATTAAGGCTATAAACATGTAACACTGGGGAAAGGGAGGAAAGTAGAGATCATTAGTATCAAAATCAGGAGATCTGGCTTTTAGCCCCAGTTCTGCTACTAGAAGCCTTACTCCTGACTCAGCTCACTCTCTTGGCTATTCTACCTTCTCCCCATTGCCTTGCCCACTTCAGGATGACTCTGCCCTGTCAGTCTACTCACTGACTGGTGAGTCCCTGCTCAGGGTCATCATTTATTGAGGGGCCCTTACAATGCTCATCACTGTACTCCCAGCTCAAAACATTCTCTGGATTGTCCCCATTTCCTGTTTTCACTGATCTTATCCCATTAGAAATATAAGCTTCAGGGCAGCTAGGTGGCGCAGTGAGTAGAGTGCCGGTCCTGGAGTCTGAAGGACCTGAGTTCCAATCCGGCCTCCAACACTTAACACACACACAAAAACCTAGCCATGTAACCTTGGGCAAGTTACTTAACCCCAACTGCCCTCCAAAAAAAAAAAAGAAATATAAGCTTCTTGATAACCAAGAAATCTTGTTTCCTCGCACTTGTATCCCAAATTCTAAGCCCAATGACTGGGAAATTGTAAATGCTGAATAAATTCTTCCTTATCTAAGGAGCCCTGCTGCTGAGATAGTGATTTTGAGCACATCAGCTCAGATTTTGGACTATATGTTCATCATCTCCAAAATGAGTGGACCCTTCCTTCTGACACCCTTTCCAAATCCGAACTGCTAGGATTATATATAGTCTACTGATAAAGGAGTTTTACTCAATTTGCTCAGTCAAGAAACTTAATTATTAGTTTTCACTCTGACATGCTGATATTAATAATTGTCTAATATAAAGTCAAGACATGTGAGCTTCATGAGCCTCAGTTTTCTAATTTGTAAAATGAGGCCTTGGACAAGGTGAGCACTAAGGTCTTGTGTGTGTGTGTGTGTGTGCTTTCAGTCATTTCAGTTGAACCCAATTCTTTGTGACCCCATTTGGGGGTTTCCTTGACAAAGATACTGGAGTGTTAGCCATTTCCTTCTCCAGGTCATTTTACAGATGAGGAGTGGAGACAAAGAGGGGATAAGTGACTTGCCCAGGGTTACACAGCTAGTAAGTGTTTGAGACTGGATTTGAACTCATAACAATGAATCTTCCTGATTCCAGGTCCAGTAAGCCACAGACCTACTATTTCTAGCATCTAGAATGAATCATTATTTTTAAAAATTCATTTGCCTGATTTTTCACTGAATTTACAATATAGTTGCTTGGTTACTTGGTGTTAATATTATCCTAGTGGGGGCGGGGTGGGGGGTGGAAATCAAACTCTACAGTATTGGATAAATTAAACAGTGAAAAGATGGAAAAAATTCCATTCTTCAACAATTTATCATTGATTGAGTGTTCAAAGGTGCATCGGGGGTCAGGTATGTGTTATGACATCTTGAAGACACACAATTACGGTGTTTGGAATTTTCCAATGCTGCCAATTTCACAATAAAAGTCAATATTGTTCAGGGTAGAGAAAGGTGGTTTCAGAGTTGGGAAGAGCTGGGCACAATTCCTACCTCTGATATATCCTGTCTGTGTCACCCAGAGCAAGGCACTTATCCTCTGTCTGCTTCCATTTCCTCAGCTATAAATAGAGATAATACTAGCACCTTCTGCCATGGTTGTTGTGAGAAGCAAATGAGGTAATATTGGTAAAGCACATGCACACTATAGGCACTTGATAATTGTTTCCTTCCAATGAATTCATAAGTCCTATCAAAAGAATTATAGATATTTTATCTTAAGCATGCTCCAAGTGATTAGAGGAACAGCCTCATCATTAGCTTTATACATCGAGGAACTTAAAGCAGATGGCTCAGCATTGCCCTTTAGCCTGAAGAAGAAGTCATAATTCCTTTAAACTGCAACCATTAAGAACTACATAATTCAATTCCTACCAGACTAGTTAGTTTCACATAGAAAACTACTCCACCTGAGGACCAGACTCTAAGGCTGCCTCTGGTCAGGTGTTTCACAAATGACATTGATTACAATAGGATAAGTTCATAATGGAGTGTGTGGATGGTTCAGCACAACCCCTCTCCACTCCTGGAGGGAGAGGGGCAGAGGAAATGTCTCAAACAATATGGGCTACTGAAGATGTGTCCATTGTTATCATGAAAATGAAAGTCTATCATTAAGTTATGGGATTTTACCTTTCTCTTCTTCTTTTTGAGATTGATTTTCTGGAGGAAGAAAAAGAAAGAGTGAAATGATATCCCCTTGCATCTAAAACCATTAATCTTTCAATACAGTCCAGGTTTCCTCCCTGTCTAGGTTCTCTTTTCTCTTCCCATTGCCCTTCCTGGAAAGTTGCTTTGCACGGGTGTTTTCTTTTTCATATGTTTCCACATTCTTGTCCCCCAGTAGGATCCAGTGAGTGGTTCCCTGAGTGCAGAGGCTGTTTTGTTTTTGTCTTTATATCCCTGGCACTTAAATCACTGTCTGGCCTGTAATAGTCACTTAAGAAATACTTCCTGCAATAATAAATGAATGAAATATCATTTGTGGAGTCAAAATTCACTTTCAGATACTGGTTGTCCATTCTGCCTATGGAAATGTCATTCTCTTCACTCATTTTCTTAGTTATTCTCCATGGATCTTATTAAACAAATTCCTTGGAGTAGATGGATTCATTTCTGTAATGCTAGATAATTGTGTACAGTTCCCATCAGTCAAGGGACCGAGATAGAACAAGAGAATCCCTCATCTTCTTTGCAGCACAGCTCACGTGCCACCTTCTTCATGCTCCCCCACTTGACTCACCCCCATCATTAGTACCTTACTCCCCACCAAACTGCCTCATACTAATTGGTGTGTATCGTACGTTTTGTTGGACTCTTCCCACCTAAAGTATACAAGTTCTTCAAGAGCATAGTGCATAGTCCCTGGCATATAGAAAGTGCTTAATAAATGCTTCTTCAGGGTATCTGCCTGGTTCAGTGGATAGAATGCCAGGCCTAGAGGTAGGAAGACCTGAGTTCATATCTGGTCTCTGACACTTACTAGCTGTGTGAGGTTAGGCAAGTCATTTAACCTGTTTGCCTCAGTTTCTTCATCTGTAAAATGAACTGGAAAAGGAAAAGGCAAAACCATTCCAGTATCTCAGTCAAGAAAACCCCCAAAATGGGATTGTGAAGAGTTGGATACGACTAAAACAATTCAATAAACAACAACAAAAATCGTGTTTATTGATGTGAAGTTGTGTAGATGGTGCCTCTAAAAGATTAGTGATATTTCATGGGGAAAGACTGAAAGACTGGGGCTTTTGAACAGAACCCTGGATCCAGGGATAGAAGATGGGGGGTGCAAACCTGGTTCTCCCAATTACTCCTGGTGTGGTTTTGGGCAAGTCCCTTCACCTCTATGACACTGAGAAGGTAAAATGAAGTACTTGGACAAGGGTCAGAGGATCAGAGATTTCCAGATGAAAGAGGCCTTGGAGGTCATCCAGTCCAAACCCTGCACACTTTACAAATGAAGAAACTGAGGTTTAATTATTTTTATTAATTATTATTTATTATTTTAATAAATAATAACATAAAATAAATAATTTAATAATATTAAGTATTATTTATTATTTTAATAACCAGAGAGGTTAAATGATTTGCCTGAGGTCACATAAGTAGTAAATGTCAGCAGTAAGGGCTAAATAGCTTTGAATCACTTTCATCTTTAAAGTAAAATCCAGAGGAGAGAGAAAGTAAAGGGGGCACATTTATAAAGGAAGAAAGAATATTTGTGAAGGGATATTGAGCAATTGCTGTTCTCTGTCCCCACAGAAAGACAGAGCTGGCATTACACTGGCTGGAGGGAATCCCTCAGAGACAAACTTAAAAGAAAGTAGGAAAGACTAAGGTTGGATCTCCTGGCCACTGAAGCAAGAAAACCCTCCGCTCTGTCTACTGAGCAAGTCCACAGCCCTAAAGATCTCCAAGAGTGGAAAACTCAGCTGCTCTCAGCCTGGAAGGAGTTTTTGCCTCCATGAAGACAAGGAAATAAGTTAAATGATCTTTTAAGGTTTTTTCTAGATTTGGGGTTCTAATTTACTAGGAGTGTGTTCTTGTTGTTCAGTCATGTCCAACTCTTCATGACCATGGGGTCTTCTGGGCAAAGTCATTGGAGCAGTTTGCCATTTCTTGCTCCAACTCATTTTACAGATGAGAAAACTAAGGCATCCAGGGTTAAATGACTTGCCCAGGGTCTCACAGCTAGTAAGTGTTTGAGGCTGTATTTGAACTCAGAAAGAAGAGTCTTCCTAACTTCCTGCCCAGCCCTATCCACTGAGCCACCTCGATGCCTCCTTAGCTAGCCCACCTAGCTAGCCACCCCTAGTAAAGGGGTGTAGTTGGGTATAAAATGGAAGTAAATCTTGTTATTTAGTCACAATGGATTCACTCTTTCCCTCCTAAAATGCCTTAGTCACCAGGGTCACCGGGCATGTACTAGCTTCTACATTGGGCTCTTTCCCTCAGCTTTAAGGCCCTCATTGCTTCTGAATGATCCTCTCTTCAGGCTTTCTACTCCCCAGGTTCAAGACCGGCTCAACTGCTCTCCCTTGTGACCATTTCCCCATCCTACCTCTTGCCTTGCATTGCTTTCTGATGAAGTAAACGCTCCCCAAAATGAAGAGGGCCATGATTTGGAGGCCTGTTACAAAAGCAAGGATCCAGGCACAATGCGTTGAGGAAAGGGATGCTGAAAGACAAAGCCTCGGAGTCAGCGAGAACTCTGACCACTTCAGCTTTGTAAGTTCCTGACTCTTAAGATTGAACTAGATACTCTCTAAGGTCCATTCAAACTATAAACCTGGAGTAACAGCGGAGAAAACAAACTTTGGTGATGGCTCGCGTATTTCCAAAGCCCTTGCAATTAGCAAAGTACGTACCTCACTACAATCCTGAGAGGGAGGCAGTATATCTGCCCATTAGCATCATTTTGCAGATGAGGAAACTGAGGCTCAGAGAGAGATCATGTGACTTGCCCAATCTGATGCAGTTAATTAGTGATGGAGCTGGGACACAAGCCCAGTCTTCTGATTTGGCTCATCAAGTCAAAGAGCAGTTCTCTCAATGAAGACTATTTGAATCACTAAATCTGCTTCTACTACGTCAGGCAGCAGGGTTCTGTGGAAGAAGCACTGCCTTTTTTCATCAGAGGACCTCAGTTCAAAATCGTATTTCTGGTAGTTCCTACCTTTTCTTCCTTGGGCAAGTCCCCAGACCTCAGTTTCCTCCTTTGTAAAAATGAACGGATTGTTCTAGATGGCCATTCTTGTCCTTTCCCACTCTACATACAGGATCCCATGATCTATGAACTGCACCATCTGTATAAGAATTTACATTACTCCAAAATATGTGGATTTAAAATGAATATTTAAATAGTTTGATTCCTCCAGAACTAACAATTGCTGCAGTTTGTGTTCCTTCATCAAAATGCTGGGAAACTGTAACCTACATCACATCATATGTTGGTTATATAGTGGGAAGAGCATTGTCTCTGGAATCCGAGAATCTGCCTTCAAATCCTTGCTCTGTGTCACCTTGGGCAAACCATTTCCTGTCTATGAGACTCAATTTCCTCCTCTGTAAAAAGGGTCGTATTGAATTAGCTCAAAAATTTAAAGCCGGAAGGGATCTTTAAGGCCATTTAGTCCAATTCCTTCATTTTACACATGAGGAAACTGAGGCCCAGAAAGTTAAATGACCTGCCCAACATCACATAGGCAGCAAAAAGCAGAGGACCTACTTTTTAGATCCCAAAATTTGGACCTAAATCCCCTGATTTGAAATCCGCTAGTCTTTCCAGGTCACCACATTTCCCTTTTGATTTCTAATATCCCTTTTAACTCTAAAACAAGATACCTTTGGAGGTCTTTTTCACAGGGGTCCTGGTTTATTGTTCAATAATTCATGGGAGAAGCAATACAGTTTAGTGGAAAGAATACAGGATCTGCAATGAGAAGGCCCAAGTTCTATTCTTGGCATTCCACTAATGGCCTTGGGCAGCTCACTGCACCCACCTTGGCTTCAGTTTCCTCATCTGTTTTATGAAGGAATCAGACTAAGTGCTCTCTCAGGGTCCTTACAGCCCTCGATTTTTATACTAGACTCACCCTGATCTCCATTTCTAAATCCTGTTGTGTTCTAATAGAAAAGGAGGAAATCCTCTTTGTCATAAAGCTTTAACATATGAGGTGCTAAGATAATGGGTAGTATGTAGAATGGTGAAAGTTGCAGTGTTTTTGTAGTATTTTCAGGACTTTGCAACACAATGCCATTTTCACTTAACTTTGGGACTACAGAAATAACCAGCCTTTCTGTATAGTAAAATCCATCAGGGTGTGGCTAGGTGGTGAAGTGAATAGAGCACTGACCCTGGAGTCAGGAGGACCTGGGTTTGGATCTGGCCTCAAACACTTAACACAAAAACTAGCTATGTGACCTTGGGCAAGTCACTTAACCCCAATTGCCTTCCAAAAAGCAAAAAACAAACAAACAAACAAAAAAACACCTAAAATCCAGCAGAAGATAGAAAAAAATTCTACACAAAATCACCACAAAATACATAAATATCTGGACGTAAACCTACCAACATCCACCCAGGTCTTGTATGAAAACTATTTGAAAACACTAAACAGAAGAGAATGCCTTAAGTCACTGTATGGAAACTTTAGCTCAGATGCTTCATTCTATAATATGAAAGGGACCAACCTTTTGGAGGAAATGATGCTGTCTTCTGCTTCCCAAAGAGAGGATGCCAAATAGAGCAAAACACATCTTTGGTGGAATTGGCTTGGACGACTAGAGATGTTTCTATTTGGAAAAGGTCTTCTCCATCCTGAGAATGAGACTCTGACAGGGGCAGCAGGCTCCCTCCCTGAACATCTTTCCATCCCACTTGGGGCTTTGGGAACCACCCTTTTGATCGGCACAGGAGCAGAATTTCTCCATCCTTTAGAGGTTCCACATCAATCTGAGGGTCTGTTCCCCAAGCTGGGAGAGAAACAAATAGGAACAAATAGTGCTTTATTAATCACTCACAATGTACACGAACAGCTAGGATGAAGAAAAAAATCACATTCCCCTACTGACCCCGTCAGCCTTCCCCTATTAGTCCGCTCAACTCTTTGATCCTTCTTCCTCATTCGTTCATTCAATAAACATTGACTACAAAGTTCTGTGCTACATACTGGAAAACAAAGATGAATAAAAAGAAAAAGAAAAAAGAAAAAAAGAAAAAAAAATAGCTTTTCTTGCCCTCAAGGAATTTGAAATCTAATAGGGATTAGAACTATAATGTCATTGGTACAAAGAGCTGGATGAAAAAACCTCCCTCTTTCAATGCAGACAAGCACACCTTCTGTAACTTATATTCTTAAATAATTGCTTTGTGACCTAGAGGTTAAGTGACTTGTCCAGGGTCACGCAGACAGCATGTGTCAGGAGTGGGACTCAGATCTTCCTGACTTCAAAACCACTGTATTCATTGTATATATGGTAAGTATATCCTTAGATCTGTGCGTGCTGTCTCTCCATTAGAACACATCCTTTCTGATGATAGGAACTATATCACTTTTGTCTTTGTATGGTCAGCCTTAGCCCGAGATGTTACTTGACTAATTGGGTTATTGAATAATAACTCACATTTCTATGGAGTTTAAAGGTTTATAAAGCCTCTTCCTCACAATTCTGGGAAAGAGGTAGACTACTATTCCCATTTTATAGATGAGGAAACTGAGGTTCAGAGAGGCTCAGTCATTTTCCTAGGGTAGAACAGCTAGTCAATATCAGAATGTGAACTCAAGGCAGGTTTTCTGATGTCAGGCCCAAATGTAAATGATTTACTTTATAGGCCTTTAAGAGTCATATAAATATAATGATGATGAATATAATATTAAATAATGATTTGTCGTTGTATCCATAACATGGTTTGCTGTACCAAGTAGGATTCAATAAAGAGTGGGTGAGCTGAGTCATAGCTAGAGAAGAAGAGAGGAAAATTATCCAGGATGCTCTCTTTCTTGCCACCATAAAGTCCAGGAGGTGTTAGCCAGGAAGATGGCTCTCCCATTTGGTCCCTAGAAGATTCCTCTGCTCCTGCAGCCCCTTCCTCTGATTTGCCATTTTCTCTTAGACCCTCTGTCTTAAGGCAGTGCCTCGGCCAGGCGTGCTTACCATACCCCCCCATAGGGACCAGAATCTCTAGACTTTCTCCCTTTTTCAGCTTCCTTTTAACGTTGTCTTCACAGTTAGAAAGTAAGCTCTTTGAGGGTACAAACTGTCTTTTTGCTTGTATTTCCAGAACAGAGCACTGTGCCTAGCAAAGAGCGAGCACTTAATAAATGCCAGCTGATTTGATTGGAACCCCAGTGGCATCTCTAAAGAGGGTGTTTTGCTTGGGAGGTGGACTTCTCTGGCTCCTATCACAGTACAATCATTGTATAGAGATGGACAAGAAATCCTTTGAGGGTGAAACTGAAGCTTGTACTATACTAAACACCAGACCCTACTGACCTTCTGAGTTCTGATGCTTCCATGAAAGCAAAGGTGGGAGGGACAGCAAATTTTGAAGGGAAAAGCTTTAGAGATGACCTAGTTCAATCCCTCCCCCTCGTTAAATAGATGAGCAAAAAGTGTCCCACAGAGGGGAAGTGACTTGTCAAAAGCCAAAGCCCAAATCCTTGGCAACATTCCTGACCTGCCACCTTGAGCTCCAGAGTGGCCATCTCTTGGCTACTGTCATCTTGAAGAACACATTGGTATTCTCCTTCATCAGAGACTCTGACCTGGTGAATCTTCAAGACTGTGCTTCCTTTAGTGAGGTCATCATTCAATAAGCTGATTCTTCCTGAATACTCTATCAGCTGCTTTCTAGTGACATTCTCTCCATCATGATATGTGACATTGGTCTGGGTGACTTTATACCAATGAATTTCCATGTGATCTGCATTCTTCTCAGGATATAAAGCACAGGGTAATGTGATTTCTTCTCCCAATAAAGCCACTATAGGTTCCCTAGGACCAGTCACTGTGGACTGTGCTGAAAAAGGACCAGAAACACAAGACTGGAGTGAAATTATGGTTTCAAGAAAGGGATAAGGCACTAAATGCATGAGCTGATGGTAAAATTCTCCAGACTCCTCTACTAGCCAGTACATGGGGATATCTTGGAGCATCATGAATGTAGGCTTGAAAATTGGGTATCTTAGCCTGTTTTATTCCTCTTTGGGGATGAAGAGATTGAGAAGTTAGTCCTAGTGGTGGAAGGAGGCAGGAGGGTAACTGGTGGGTGAGGGCAGATGTATATAGACCTTCCACCCAATATTCCAAGGAAGGGGTTAGAAGGAAATTGTGGATGGACTATTCATAGTAACATGTTACTATAGCATTTTGTATTGAAAAGGATTTTTCGCGTATGACTTCATTTGAAGCTCACAAGCCTGTAACATAGGAGCAGCCCCATTTATATATATGGAAAGTGAGGCTGATCCCCAAGCCAAGTCACCCAAGTGACTCATCCAGGGTCATGTAGTAACAAGTAGCAGAGTTACTCTAAAAGGGTAGGCAAGTACACAGGTGTGAAGTGAACGAGAAAAGGTTGTAGAGCACTGGGGCGGGGGGGGGTTGAGATCTACCTGGTTTAGTGGAACAGATGGGGCGGGGAGGGAGGAAAGGAGGGAGGGGGAGGGAGGGGGGAGGGAGGGAGGGAGGAAGGAGGGGAGGGAGGGAGGGAGGGAGAGAAGGAAGAAGGGAGGAAGAAAGGAAGAGAGGAAAGGAGAAAGGGATGGAGAAAGGGAGGGAGGGAGGGAGGGAGGAGGGAGGGAGGAGGAGAGGAAGGGAGGAAGGGAGGAAGGAAGGGAGGAGGGAAGGAAGGAAGGAGGGAAGGAAGGAAGGAGGAAGGAAGGAAGGAAGGAAGGAGGGAGGGAGGAAGGAAGGGAGGAAGGGAGGGAGGGGAGGAAGGAAGGAAGGGAGGGAGGAGGGAAGGAGGGAAGGAAGGGAGGGAGGGAGGAAGGGAGGAGGGGAGGAAGGAAGGGAGGAAGGAAGGGAGGGAAGGAAGGAAAGGAGGAAGGAAAGAAGGAAGGAAGGAAGGAAGGAAGGAAGGAAGGAAGGAAGGAAGGAAGGGAGGATTTCTTCAGTGCCTTTCATGTGCCAGGCATTGCCCTGAGCGCTTTACAAATTATTATCTTATTTGATCCTCACAACAGTCCTGAGATATAGGTGCTATTATTAACTCCATTTTACTGATGAGGAAACTGAGGCTGACAAGGGTCACATAGTCACAGACTCACATAGATAGTGAGTATCTACAGTAGAATTTGAACTCTGCTCTTTCTGACTGCAGGCCCTGTGTATTAATGATTGCTCACCCTCAGGCATATTTCCCTTTCAGCAATATGGCATGCCATAATGCACCATCTGAAACCACAGAGAGGAGAAAACCCCCTTCATTTGTTGCTTCTGGGAGGAAAAAGTGAGTTATATTCTCCCCACCTCAGTACTCACCTTTACAAGGCCATTTGCCCCATTTCTGACTTGAAAATCTGTAGTTTGGAGAATTAGGACCTGCTTGATTCCTGTCCAAATGACTTGTAGCACTACCTCTGGGATCATTTCCCCAATTCCTACTAGCCTTCTCTTAGTAGCCCAGGGATAACCCTTAAGGGATGTAGCTTCTGTACTGGTGTTCATGAGCACCCACCAGAGTGCTTCTCACTGATTATCATCCACAAGACGCAGTTAGCCTTTAGAAAAGGGTGTTTGCTCAGATGGTATAGCAGAGACAGTTGACACAAGACACCCCTTCCTCCCAAGTCTAAAGCCTCCTGTTTCACAAATATACCAAGATCCATGAGACTCTAGAGAAAAAAAATAAAATTGCATCAAATGCCATAAAACCTGCCATCATGGAAAGATATAAAATTAGTTATAGCTGAATGTGAATTAAGGAGAAGCAGTTTGCACAGTGATCTTAGAGTTGAAGTCATGAATTCAAATCCCACTTCTGACACATACTTGCTGTGTGACCCTGAACAAGTCACTTACCCTCTCATTGCCCCAAACAAGTCTCCAAGCCTCTAAGTTAAAGAGATGTGAATCCTCATTGGTAGAGGGAGCTTCCTCTCTGGGGAGTTCCCTATACCAATATAGATCTCATCAAAAAAAAAGTTAAGGGACAGCTAGGTGGCACGGTGAATAAAGAACCCACCCCGGAGTCAAGAAGACCTGAGTTCAAATCCAGCCTCAGACACTTAACACTTACTAGCTGTGTGACCTTGGGCAAGTCACTTAACCCCAATTGCCCTCCCTTCCCCCCACCAAAAAGAAAACAAAAACAAAAAATGTTAAGTTGACTTCCACACATATGCAACTCCCTTTTAAAATGATATCAGAGAACAGGTAGGAAAGTGTTTTGAAGAAAGCAGTATGTCATTCCTAGGACCCACAAAATCATTATTACCCACTAGTTCTTCCATATACAATGGGAGTCTCAGCTTTCCATTGTGAAGGATGAGTAATCTCCCATTCTCCAACCTTCTCCCACAGGTCTTGTGCTCTGGTAGATTAGTCCTGGCTCTCCTTGAATGCCCCTGCCTTATATGATTTGAAGGCTAACCACTGGCCACAGGGTTCCACTCTGATCCCATAATCCTCAGAGCCCAAGTTCTGGAGAAAAAAGTCAGAATGCCCACCTGAGATCCATGGAGTTACCTGGAGAAGAAGGCACAGGATACAGCTGGGCATACAGGAGCCTAGGGGCACTGCCATATCTATCAGGGCTGTAGACACAGAGATCCCACAAAAGGAGTCAGACAAAAACCAACAAGGAATGATTGAGGGGAAGAGAAAGAGGAACTGAAAGGACTGGCTTCACCTCTCCGCCCATTCTCTGCTGCCACAACTACCTTGGCGATTTGACCACACCGCAGGGTCACCTCCTGCAAACCCTAACTCCATAGCATTGGGGAAGAAAGGGGAAAGAGAAATTCAAGTAAAGAAGGAGAGGGGGAGATTGTAAGGGGGCAATAAGAAGAAAAGTAAAAGAAATGGGGAGGAAAGAAGGAGGGAGGGGGGAAAGAAGGCAAGAGAAAGGCAGAAAAGAAGGAAATGATGGGTAAAGAGGAGACGGGGATCTAGAGGAGAGGGGAAGGAGACAAGGTGGGGATGAGGTTGGGGGAGGAACCCTAACCCACTCCTTAAGAGCTTTTTCCTTTGCTTTCCTGTCTCTGTCTCTCTGCTTCTGTCTGTCTCTGTCTCTACTTCTGTCTCTCTGTCTCTCTTCTCTCTCTGACTTTCTGTCTCTGTCTCTGTCTGTCTCTTCCTACCATTCCTTCCCTCCCTTTTTAACTCTACCTCCTCTGCTTGCTTGCTTTCCTCTTTCCCAGTGGTGCCCTTGGCAGACTCATTGTTAAGGTACATAAAGTTATTGACTGGCTGTGACTCAGAGAAAGGCAACAAACTGAGGAGAAAGAAGCACCTTGACTCAGTGGTGCCAACAATGGGTAAAGATTTCCATCCTGCCTCCCCCCACTCTCCTACCCCTAGTATTTGTCCCTATAAACAGGGCTTTAACCATTTTAGAAATACTTCGTCCTTGCCAGCTGTTCTGGACATGCATGGAACAGCTTTCACTTTGATTAAAATGTCCTTGGGAAGTGAAGGACGGAGAGAGGGGTACAACTTGTGTGACCCAAAGGAAGCCCAGGCCTCCTGCTCCCTCCCAGAGCAGCCCTGCTCAGTTTCATGGCTTGGCCTGCAAATTGGCACTCATCGGGCCAGGGTGTCAGCATGGCCATTGGGCAGGACAAGAGCAAGGGTTCACCCACCCACCTGTCAATCCTGGGGGAGTTCTGAGAGGAGGAAGGGGCTCTGAGATGCTCAGTCTCTGCCTCAGTTTCTGAAGCTGCAAGGCCCAGAGGCTCCACAACAGTTCAGGCTCTGGGACTTCCTGGATCATTCACACTTGTGAAAATGAAAGGAACAACGGTGGACCCTGACCTCTCCCCAGCCTGCCCAGCCCCGTTCAAGAGGCCTCTTTCTGAGAATGCATCCAAAGCCTCTGGGAAGGAATCAACCTGCGTTCTGCTTGGTCATGCTCAGGGGGGCGTCCCCAAGGCCTAGCCCAGAGTCAGGGCACAGAAACAGCTGTGGCACAACAGCCACAGAGCGGGCCGTGGAGTCAGAAAGAGCTGGATTCAAATCCTTTCTCAGATGCTTCCTAGCACATGACCCTAGGCAAGGCATTTAACCTTGCTTTGCCTAGGTTCCCTCATCTGAAAAATGGGGACGAAATGCCCCCTGCCCCCTAGGCTTGTTGTGAGGGCCAAATGGAAAAGGAAGAGAAAGAGAATGAGCCTTTGTACAGCACCTACTGTGTGCCAGGGACCAGGCTGAGCACCTTACAAATATCTAATTGGACCCTCACAGTCCTCACACCTGTGAGGGAGGTGCTGCGATTGCCCCCATTTTATAGTAAAGGAAACTGAAGCAAACAGAGGTTGTGACTTGCCTAGGGTAACACCCTTAGGAAGTGTGTGGCTGAACTTGAATTCAGGTCTTCCTGACTCCAGGCCCAGTACTCTAGCTGCCCTAAAAAAGGCAACATTTATCTAGCGCTTTACGTTTTGCAAAGCATTGCACACAACAACCTCACAATAACCCAGAGAGGCAGGCGCTGTTATAACCCCCATTTGACAGGGGAGGAGACTGAGACAGAGAAGTAAAGTGACTTGCTCAGGGTCACAGAGCTAGGAAGTGTCTGAAGAAGGTTCCAGCCTTAGTACCCAGATATTGAAAGTCCTCTTTCCCTTTAAGGAGCCCCCAAGGAGCAGGAAGTTTCCAAGATCCCTTCTCAGTGATCCCTGATGGAGGATGAAATAGCTAAGACTTCCAAAAATTGTCTGGTCCGTGATTCAGGCTGATCATGCCTCAATTACTGGATAGCCACTCCTCTAGAAAGTTCTATGAGTGCCTAAGATCATGCCCCTTACCACAGCTACCAAAAAAAGGGCTGGTTTGTGTTTGCCCAATGACTTTCCTAAGGCCTCCAGAGCTAAAGGGTTGAACTTTAACTGACAATGGACTTTCTGCCTTTGTTGATGGCTCTACTGGGGCAGAAGAGTACATAAAGAAATGAGGTTTCACCGCCATTGGGAAAGGGGGTGAAGGAGAAAATTGAATACCACACAATATGGGAGAAAGGACTGACCCACACTGTAGCTTTCATCTACTTGGACCTGCTGATGTTATGGTGATTTTACTAATTAAGCTGTTTGGTTTTCTCTCTGACAAGCAGTTAGGGCAGTTTGTTAGCAGCTTAACAGTTAACAGCAGAGAATTTTCAAGAGTTTGGGGTTGAACCAGTTTTAAAAATGCAAACTAAAGAAGTCAGAGTGAAGAGAACAATTCACAAATCACAAGAAGCAGTAATAGAAATACATGTGCAGAGGAGAAATCTAAGAATGTGCCAGAACTTTCACAGGATCTCGGATACATATAGTGACCTTTTGCTGTTGTTCAGTCCTATTCAATCCCATTTGGGTATTTCTTCGAAAGGATTCTGGAGTGCTTTGCCATTTCCTTCTCCAGCTCATTTTACAGATGAGGAAACTGAGGCTAATAAGATGAAGTGATTTGCCCAGAATCATACAGCTAGGACGTGTTTGAGGACAGATTTGAACTCAAGAAGAGGAGTCTTCCTGACTTCAGGCCAGTCACTCTATCCACTGGGCCACCTAACTGCCCATTTAGCCCTAAAAGCCAACTAATCTAATTCACACTTGAATGAGAATCCCTTTTGCAACTTGTATAGCTTTTGCTTGACTTTAAAAAGGGAGGTTTAATTTTTCTTTTCCTTTTTATAAAATAAAATTTATGAAGAGCTCAACACAGTGCCTGGCACAAAGAGAGCACTTACTTCATCTCCTTCTCCTACTTCCCTGTAGTCCTTTTTGGTTGGGAAAAGGTCCTTTTTGCAAGCCACAAGATGGGGTTGTCCTATTAGAGGACAGCAAATACCAGAACTGGGTGAGAGTGTAAGGATCTCTTCAGTTGGACTGGGAGTTAGGACGTTGTTATTGTTGAGTCATTTTTCAGTTTTGTCTGCCTCTCTGTGATCTCTTTGGGATTTCCTTGGCAAAGATACTAGAGATACTGGTTTGCCATTTCCTTCTCTGGTTCATTTTACAGATGAAGAAGCCAAGACAAACAGAGTTAAGTGACTTGCCCAGTGGCACACAGCTAGTAAGCATCTGATTTGAATTCAGAAAGTTGGGTCTTCCTGACTTTAGGCCCCAAACTCTGCTCCCTGTGCAGGTCCTTGGTTTTTGAAGAGGACAAGTGACATCACAGGGTGATGTCTTGACTTGAAATTAAGTGAGGCAGATTTACTTGAAGTCATCAGTTTCACTCTTTCTTCTGGAGTCAGTTGAAGTCTAGTGGCAAAACTGGTGATGGTCCAGGATGCAGTGGATGACTTTGGTGTCTTCAATGTCTAACCAAGCTCTAAGCACTCCACAGAGCCTTCTTCAGCCACCTTCATGGTCGGGGCAGATATCCCCTAACTCACTGACAGGCTTGAAGCCAGTGATTTAGCCCATCTGTCTAGGCAGTTTACCAGGATGCGGTGGCTGTGAATATTACAGCTTCTCAGAGTCACAGGTGAGAGTTGTGTGACAGGTAGACACCAAAGGTGGATGAGCAGCCCTCATACCAGAGGCACATATCCTCCTGGGGGACCCATAAAAGCCGGCACCACCTAGCTGCATTAGGAAGGTGGCAGCCAGATCCTAAGAACCAGAAAATCTCTGTTGGTTTGTTTCACATTATTCAATTATGTCCTCTGTGTGGTGAACTAAGTTCTAACTGCCGGCTTCTCTGCCAAGGGTCAAATAACTTAGAGGCAGCCAATGCTATGGAAAGAACGCAGAAATTAGCATCAGAGGATCTGGGGCTGAATCACAGCTGCACTACATAGGGCTTGCCCCTCCTTGAGCTTCAGTGTCCTCATCTATAAAATGGAGGGAGAAGGCTAAACTAGATGACCTCTAAATGTATGATCCTGTAAACATATCTGACTGTGGGACCATTGTTTATTGTTTCACCTTTCCAAACCACAGAAGCTGCACTTCTAGCATATGCCCCCCACCTACTCACACACACCTTCCCAGAAATCCTCCACTTCCTCTCCAACACTAGCACTAGCTGTTCTACAAACAAGACACTCTCTTTCCTGACTTGGGGCATTTTCAAACTGTCCCAGTTGCTTGGGATTCTTTTGCTCCCCATTTCTGCCTCCTGGCTTCCTTCTAGTGCCAGCTAATATCCCTTAGGGTCTCTTTAATGCTGGTGCTTTCCCTCAGTTGATTAGTTTCAACTAACCTATCTCGTTTGTTTTTACATAGTTGTTTGTGTTTTGTCTCCCTCTTGAGAGCAGGAGTGGTTTGTTCTTGCACATGTTTTGTACATCCAGCCCAGCACAGTGTCTGGTACATGGTAGATACAATCATTGCATTGATCAGAGTACCTAAGTCTTTCACAGTTAATCATTGCTGTTGTATTGCTGTTACCATTGAAAATGTTTCATTCTATTGACATCATTTTGCATTAGTTCATATAAATCATCTCAGGTTTTTTCTGAAAACATCCTGCTTGCCTTCTTATAGCATAACAGTATTCCATCATAATCATATGCCACAACTTGTTCAGTCATTCCCCAATTGATGGGCATTCCCTCGATTTCCATTTTTTTGCCACCACAAAAATAGCTACTAAATTTTTTTGTATGTATAAGTTCTTTTCCCTTTTCTTTGATCTCTTTGGGATACAGACCTAGTAGTGGTATTGCTGGGTCAAAGGGTATGCACAGTTTGATAGTTCTTTGGACTTAATTCTAGATTGTTCTCCAGAATGGTTTGACAAGTTCTGGTCTTTAAACTTCTTAAGAAAGTCATTTATAATTCATGCCTTCACTTCCTTTCTCCTTGTTCTTTTCTAAAATCCCTGCAGTCTGGCTTTCAATCTCATAATTCAATGGAAATTGATCTTTCCAAAATTATCAATGATCTTGTAACTGTCTCATCTAATGGTCTTCTTTTTATCTTCATTCTCTGGAACTCTGCAGCATAAACTGTTCATTGTCCTATTTTCCTTGATACTTTCTTTTCTTTAGGTTTTGGTGACATTCCTCCTTCGGCTCTCTTTGCAATTCTGACTGCTCCTTCTTATTCACCTTCACTGGATCTTTATCTAAGTCATATCTATTATCTGTGAGTATCCCTTAAGTTCTGTCCTGGGCCCTCTTCTCTTCTCTTTATATACTGTTTTGCTTGGTGATCTCATTAGTTCTCATGAGTTCACTTATCATTTCTATAAAGATGATTCTCAGATTTATTATTCAGCCCTAACCTCTCTCCCAACTTCCATTTTCCCACCTCTAATTACCTATTAAACATCTCAGATTGATTACATGTTGATTCCTCTATTAGATTATTAATTCTTTGAGGTCAGTGACTGTTTTTGCCTTTCTTTGTGTCCTAGAATGTAGTATAATACCTGGCAAATAGTAAGATTTTTTTTCCTTAAAGGCAATTGGGGTTAAGTGACTTGCCCAAGTCATACAGCTAGTAAGTGTCTGAGGATAGATTTGAACTCAGCATGATGAGTTTTCCTGATTTCAGGTCCAGTGCTCTATGTATTCTGGTGCCACCTAGTTGCCCCTCAAAACAAGTACAATATGCATAAATATCTGGAAGTCAAGACATACTCTTAACTTATGTAAATTCAAACATACTTTAAAGAAATATAGGAAGACATTGCCCTATTTGACAAGAACTTCCAGGAACACTAGAGAACAATTTGGCAGAAAACAGACAGGACTTCTTCTATCTTACTCAGTCGACAATTTTTAATGAAGTTCCTAGCCTCGTGTCAGGTACTATGCCCAAGACAAAAATAAGATTCCTGCCTTCAAGGGACTCACATCCTCTTGGGGGAAATAATAAAACAAAAAAATTTACATACAAGAAATATAGAGCAAAAATGGAAGGTATTCTCTGAGGGAGGGCCCCAACCGTGGGCAGTGGAAAGGAGCAAGACTGGAAAGGTCTCTTGATGAAGGTGAGATTGGAGCTAAGTCTGTAAATAAGGCAGAGAAGCCACAGGAGGCAGAGGTGAAGAGGGCAGATATTCTAGGCATGAGGGACAGCCAGTGAAAAGACAGAGATGGGAGAAGGGACAAAAAAGGCTCATGTTGGAGCAGAGTAAGGCCTGGAAAGGCAGGCAGGGGCCACATTGTGAAGGGCTTTAAAAGCCCAACAGCAGGGCAGAAGTTTATTATTCAGGAAAAACTGCTGGGGAAACTATATAACACTTGGACAGATAATAAAGGTGCATGAACACCATACCCCACTCTCCATAAAAAACGCCAAATGGATCAATGACCTAAATCCAAAAATCACATTATAAAAACTGTAACATCAGAGACCTAGACGGGAAGGGACCTGAGAGGCCTCCTCCAAGCATTTGCTAGAGCTGCGTGTGCCTGGATTTTATTATTAGCTGAGTCAGAGTAGTGGCCAGCAATGCCCCCAAAGGTTAAATTAACTTTCTCTCCCACCTCTTTGAATAATGTAAGAGCTATCTTTTTACACGTCCTATTCCCAAGCAAAATGAAAGCTTTTTAGGGCAAGATCTGTTTTTATCTTTGTCTTTTTGTCCCTACCGTTAGTTTTCCTACATTTCAAAGGATGAAATTTTTCATAAATGCCAGGAACTTAATTATTAGCTGTTCTGGTTTGAGTAAATTAAGAATTCCAACAGCTATCAGGATAACTGAGCATTGTCCCCTTCTTTTGTGGCAACTATGATGTCTGCAAATGCCCAGTTTTCTGATCTAATTCTACAGCTCCTCACCTATTTGCTCTTTCTGTCTAAAGTATACTCCAATGACAAGTTTGCTTGCATTTCTGCTTCTGCTGATCTTTTATTTCCTTTCACTATTAACAAACATTTTCATTTCCACTAATACATATGGGGAGTCAAATAAATGGAGCCGCTAAATGGGGCAGTGGATAGAGCATTGGGCTTGGAATCAAAAAGATCTTCATGAGTTCAAATTTGACCTCAGACACTAATTGTGTGACCCTGGGCAAGTCACTTAACCCTTTTTGCCTCAGCTTCCTCAGATATAAAATGAGCTGGAAAAGGAAATGGCAAACCACTCTTGTATCTTTTCCAAGAATACCCCAAATGGGGTCACAAAGAGTCAGGTGCAACAGAAAAACTGAACAACAGAAATAAATAAAGTCAAGTAGCAAAGGAAAATAGTATAAACAGAATCAAAAGACAACAACAAAACCTCCCAATCAAAGAACCAATTATACCAAAAAAATGCCCACTCTTCAAACAAGAAAAGTAAACAATATAAAAAATAGTGGTGAATTAATAGCCATACGACTGAGTCCTTTGTTGCTTCTCAATTAGCCAAAGCAACAAAAACCCTTGGCCTTGATTTTTACAAGGTTGCACCATGTTTGTTCATGACATTTACCGTGTGTTTTGTCTGGTTTTTTTTTTCTCATAGATGTTTACTTTCTTTGCATAGCTTTAGACATTTCTGCTTTTATTTTTCACTGAACCACATCTTTGGGGGGGGGGGGAGCAATCTTTAATATTTGGAATTCCTTATAGCACAATAATATTCCATAGAACTCATATACCACAACTAAGTTAGTGTATTTATTGAATGTTTGCATTGTGTCTAGGGTTTGGAGCTTGTATTATTCTAACTGGCTCTGCTACATTTTTGTGGGGTAGAAAAATCTTTTCTACCTTTTGATAACTACCTTCAATTATAAAATTCAAAAAAGTATTGGCAAAAAGGGTATAAATCTTGTGTATTTTTGTGCCTTTACAGAATATAATTTCTTGAAAATGGTGAAACCAGTTTACAGCTCCAGCTCCAGTCACTTGTCTTGTCTGCTGTCCCACATCCCAGACAGCAATCAACTTGGTCACCTCTTAGCTCTTCTGTCAGTTTTATAAACATAAAGTACCTGAGCCCTCTTTTTGAATTCATTTCTCTGACCTTTCTGAGTGGTCATTGACAGTTAGCTTTTTTCTTTTGAAAACTTCCTGTTCCCAAGAGAACACTATACATAGTAACAGCAATATTATATGATATTCAACTGGGAATGACTTAGCTATTCTCAACAATAAAATAATCCAAGACAATTCTGAAGACCTATTATGAAAAATGCTATCCATCCCCAGAGAAAGAACTAATAGAGTCTGAATGCACATTTGAAGCATACTTTTTCTTTATTTTTCTTGGGGTTTGGGAGAGCTATGTTTTCTTTCACAACACGACTAACTAATTTTTCATGACTGTACATGAATAACTTCTATCAAAACTGCTTGCCTTCTCAATGAGGGAGAAAGAAGAGGAAGGATGGGAAAGCATTTGGAACTCAAAAATTTGAGAAAAGAATGTTTAAAAAATTTTACATTTAATTGGGGGAAAATGTTATAACAGAAAATTGACTGCTCCTAATATCTTAGTCTAAGATTTATCCACTTGTCTAACATCAAAATTTTATCAGAGACTTAATGAAAACTTTTTCCTATTCAATATCTTTTTTTAAAATTCTGGATAGATTGCTTTCCTTTGTATAAAAGGAAAATTTTCACATAGTCAAAATGTCCTATTTTTCCAGTTCTAATTCCCTCTTTTTTGTGACTGGTTAAGAACCATCCCCTACCCATGGTTAAGGGAGATAACTATTGCATTGATGTAGCAGAGAAAGTGATGCATTTTTATTTGGTTTTTTGGGGGTTTTTTTGTTTTTTATTTTTTGGAGGGCAATTGGGGTTAAGTAACTTGCCCAAGGTCACACGGCTAGGGTTTTTTTTTTGTTTGTTTGTGTCTGTGTTAAGTGTCTGAGCCTGGATCCGAACTCAGGTCCTTCTGACTCCAGGGCCAGCACTCTACTCACTGGGCCACCTAGCCGCCCTGATGCATTTTTAGTGGAGATTTGATTTCAAATTCCTCTTCTGAGGCCTATCATCTGTGTGACTTTGAGCAAGTCAACTAACTTCCCTAAGCCTCAGTTTCTTCATGTGAAATGAGAAGATTGAACTAGGTGGACTCTAAAAGCCCTAAGAGTTCTTGAGAAGATAAGATTTTAACGTTCTTGCAATCTTAACATAGCAACAAAATATCAGTAGTGGAAAAGGGTATCTCTCATGTGCTCCTGCTTATCAGAAACTTTGAACTTTCCCTTTGATTCTAATAATCTGACTTGTCACAAACTGAATCCCATTAGAGTGTTGGGATGAATTTTCTGGCATTACTAAGCGTACTTACAAAAAGTCATTAAGAAGTGTCCTTTGTTGGGTCCTCTGTGGGTTAAGCCCTAGGTGCCCTCCCGAGCAGCCTATCCCTTGGCCCAGAGCCTCCCACCAGGGAGCCTGCATGCCTACTCGTAATTGCCTAGGCTGTGCCCTGTGGAGGTTCTCCTGCCTACCCTAGCTCAAAAGAGCCATAAAGTAGGCAAGAACAATCCTACTCGCCTGGGAAGGCTGCCAGCGCGATGGCCAGCTGGGAGTGGCTTCCAGGGCTGGGCACTTGCACAGAGCTGACCGGGGGGCTAGATCATGTGTTTGGCTTATCTCCATTTGTCCTCTTTCTGAAAGTCTGTATACAGATAGAGAAATGTAGTAATAACAGTAACAGTCATGCTTATGTAGTGGTTCAGTGTTCATAGCACTTTACTTGACCCTTACAACATCCAACAACATCTTATTTGACCCTTACAACAACCATCAGAGGTAGGTACCATTTTCATTCCCATTTTGCAGATGAGGAAACTGAGACAGAGAGTTTAAGTGGCTTGTCCAGGGTCACAGTGCTGGTAAGTGTCTGAGGCAGGATTCTAACTCAAGTCTCCCTGTCTCCAGCCCTGTTTTTATATATACTTATTTGAATGGCTCAGACATCTGTGGTTTTATTAGGACAAGTGATACCCCTCCACTTAATTAGGTCTTGGTCTTTGGGAATTGATATGGATGTCAAATGCTTCCTCTGTGCTCAGACAGCTGTGGAGCTTCTCTGAAGCTAGCCACAATGATCCAAGAACAAAAGACACATTTTGGATGCTGAGTATCTTACTAGAAACCATTGCTAGTTGGCTGGACTCAAGACAGTTTAAACTCTTAGTCATCCAGTCACAGATTTAGAGCAAGAAAGGACCTTAAGGGTCCTTTAGCACCATCCCTTCATTTACAGATAAAGAAACTGAGGCCCATGAATGTTAGGTGACTTGTCCAAGGTGACCAAGGTAGCGAGTGGCAGAGGCAGGTTCAAACTCAAGTAAGCTCCTACTGTGAGCCAAGAATGACACAAAGTGCTTTCTTTACAAATATCTCATTTGATCCTTGTAACAACCCTGTGAGATGGATGTCATTAGTATCTCCATCTACTTTGGAGGAAACTGAGGCAGGCATAGCTTAGATGACTTGCCCAGCTGGTTAAGTGACTGAGGCTGACTTTGTCCTCACATCTTCTTAACTGCAGGCCCAGAGCTCTAGCCACTACCCCACTAAGCTCCCTCACCCAAGTCCCTTCTTTTAAATTCAGTTCCTCCTTAGCATACTCCCATCCTACTGGTATGACCTTCAAGAATCCAGGCTCACTATGTCTAGTCACAGAAAGCTGAAGCTTCTGACTTTAGTGAAAGAACATGCATTTACTAAAATGCATCCCTTTAAAAATGTGCGTTTATTATTAATAATAATAATAGATAACATCTATATGGCGCTTAATCTGTGCCTGGCATTGTGCTAAGGGCTTTACAAATATTATCTCATTTGATTCTCACTAGAACACTGGGAGGTAGGTGCCACTATTATTCCCATTTTACAGATAAGAAAAGGTGAGGCAAACCGAGATTAAGTGATTTAAGTCGAAGGTAACACAACTAGTGTCTAAATCTGCATTCAAACTCTGATTTTCCTGACTCCAGAACCAGTTCTCTATCTACAGTGCCACCTAGCTGTCATTTAAAGGGTGGTTCAGGGGGTGGCTAGGTGGGGCAGTGAGTAGCACGCTGGCCCTGGAGTCAGAAGGACCTGAGTTCGGATCCGGCCTCAGACAGTTAACACATACAAACAAAAACCTAGCCGTGTGACCCTGGGCAAGTCACTTAACCCCAATTGCCCTCCAAAAAGCAAACAAATAAATAAATAAAGGGTGGTTCATTGAATATATGTTCATTTCAAGGGTTTTTTATATTTTTGATGAGCTAGAAGGGATTTTGGAAATTGAGTCCAAAACCCTTCATTTATAAATAAGGAAACTGAGGCCTAGGTAACTGACTTTTACAAATTCTAACAAGTAAATAGCAGAAGCCCTATTTGAAGCCTGGTCCCCAGGGCTATAATCCACCATTCTGCTTATTCCCCCCCCCACTTTTTTTTTTGCAAAGGTTCTCTGCCATTGGGACATGGCATTAAGCTCTATAAGGCTATACCGAGGTACTAAATTTCTAGCAGATGTAACCAAGCTAGAAAGGCTTCCGTGACAGACTGTGCAGTGTGTCTGTTATCCAAGCTAAAAAATAATAACTACATGACATTTATATAGCACTTTAAGGTCTGCGGAACATTTTAGATCAGCTGTCTCATTTGATCCAGAGCTGTTCATTACCAAAAGGTTAGCCTAGAGGGAATTTCAGCTACAACAACTCAGGAAGACTATTAGCTTCAGAAGGGGCCAAAATCTCTATCGGCAATGAAAGGTTCCCTCTAGTGAAATCACAGACCTATGATGTAAGAGGTCAAAATATCCTGAACCCTAGGACTGGCCACTTCATCAAAAGTTCTTCAAGATCAGGTGAGCAAAACGGAGGCTGCCAAAAAGAAGGCTTTTCCCCTAATGCTTCAAAGTATTCAGAAGCATTCTCGAGGCATAGGGACTTGGAGGAAGCTGCCACCATAACCCCTGAAAATAGAGGCTGCCAGTCTGAAGGGAGAGTCATTCAAACATAGACTGGGGAGCTATGCAGCACCAGCTGCTATCATTTCCCTAAAATCTTCTGCAGAGTATCAGACACATGAAGCTCCATGGACCCAAGTCAGAGAATACTGGCCCATGTGTAGAAAAGGCCCCTCTCTTTCCCACCACTGGACTTGAACCCAACCAAGCATCAAAAAGGGGACCCAAGGAGGGTGGGAGAGATGCACCAATGCACCTATCTTCAGGGTCGCAGAATTGTAGAGCTGGTCAGAGAGATGTGCAACTGCCTCCCCCATAATAACCCACGAAAACTTTCTATCAGTCATTTATATGAGTCTGCTCCCTGATGCATAGGTGGCAGAGAAGGCACAGGGAAGAGAGCACTAGGTTTGAAGCCAGAGTCCCGGTTCAAGTATTGGCTTAACCCTCAAGTAACTGACATTGAATAAAGCACTCTTCTCTTTGTGCTGGTGGAGAGTTCCTTCTTTGTATACCCCAGTGCTTAGCATAGTGCCTGGCACATAGTAGGGGCTGATTGATTAGTGATTGATTATTAACATCAGTTTCCTAATTTTTAAAATAAGTCCAATAAAACCTATTGTAAGCTATCTCATGAGGTCTTGGCAAAAACTGAATAACAGTGCAGCCCAGTGGTTTCAGAGTCAGAGTACTGTGTTGGAATCAATTTCTTTCATTTACTTGTATGACTTTAGGGTTAGTTACTGAACTTCTCTGAGCTTCATGAGAGGGTGGAACTAACTGGGCTGTAAGCTCCATTTCAGCTCTAAATCTATGAGCCTACAATCAGAATATATGGGCAAGCACTTTGGAAAATAAAAACTACGATGTAGATGTAAAGAAATGAGGAGGTTTTGGAGAAGGAGGTGAAGGAAAGGGGTGAGAAGGAAGGAAGGAAGGAAAATAAGAAGGGAGGGAGGAAGGAAGGAAGGAAGGAAGGAAGGGAGGGAGGGAGGGAGAGAGGAAAGGAGGGAGGGAAGTAGGGAAGGAGGAAGGAAGGAAGGGAGGGAGGGAGGGAAAGAGGAAGAGAGGGAGGGATGGGGGGAGGAGTTTTCACTGCCTTACAACATTCTGTCACCAGTTTGGGTGTGCCATACACTCCCTAGTTATAACATTACATCATTTTTTCCCAAGGTGGCCAAGGAAGAGGAGATATGAGCTAATGGAACTGGGAAATCACACCAGGGTGAAGGAATTTGTTTTTATGGGCCTTACCCAGTCTCCAGAGCTGAGCCTCATCCTATTTCTTTTATTGTACCTGGTGTATGTAACAACTCTGCTGGGAAATCTCCTTATCATGCTCACTGTGACTTCCGAGTCTCGTCTCCACACACCTATGTACTTCCTGCTCCGAAATCTATCTGTGGTGGATATCTGCTTCTCTTCCATCACTGCTCCAAAGGTTTTGCTGGACCTCCTAGCTGAGAGAAAGACCATCTCTTTCAATGGCTGCATGACACAGATATTTTTCTTCCACTTCCTTGGTGGGGTTGATATATTTACTCTCTCTGTGATGGCTTTTGATCGTTATTTGGCCATCTCAAGGCCCCTTCACTATGTGACCCTCATGAGTAAAGGAAGGTGCTTTGGGCTCTTGGCAGCCTCCTGGGTGGGGGGCTTTATACACTCCATTGTGCAGATCTTTCTCTTGCTCCCACTCCCCTTCACTGGGTCTAATATCATTGATAGTTTCTACTGTGATGTCCCCCAGGTCCTCAAACTTGCCAGCACTGACACCTTTTTTCTAGAGCTCCTAATGATCTCCAATAATGGTTTAGTCACCACATTTTGGTTCTTTCTACTCATTGTGTCCTATACAGGCATCATGGTGATGTTGAAGTCTCACACAGGAGAGGGCAGGAGGAAAGCCATCTCCACCTGCTCCTCCCACATCACCGTGGTCACCCTGCATTTTGTGCCCTGCATCTATGTATATGCTAGGCCCTTCACTGCCCTTTCCTCTGACAAGGCCATCTCTGTCATCTTCACTGTCATTTCCCCTCTCTTGAACCCTATGATTTATACTTTGAGAAACCAGGAGATGAAGTCAGCCATGAAAAGATTACAGAGACGGCTGTGTCTTCTGAAAGGTAATTGATTCTGTACTAATGGGAAAGTAGGAAAGATAGAACCAAATTTCATTGCATCAAAATCCTTCTGATGAGATCAAAGTTCCAATAACAATTTGGACCGACTGAAAAGCCTTGCAGTTATATTAGTATTAGTCCTCTCTTATTGCCTAAATTAAGTTGGTAACTATGGGAACAAAGACAAGATGGGTATGAGAGATTTTGTAATGGTAGAAATGAAAAGATTTGGCAATAGATTGAATCTGTGGTGAGTGAGATATTGGAGATGAGTTTTATTGTTTGTCCTTTCTAGATATCGTTTGTCCTTTCTAGAAGAGGACTTTGATGTCAGGGAAGTGATGCCATGACATGTAAGTGAATTGGATTTAAATGAAGCAGGACTGTGCAAAGTCACCAGCCTCACTTTCTCCTCCAGTCTTCTGGGTCCAGTGGCCAGTAATAGAGTAGGATGACTAGAGATGATCCTAACTGACAAGAGGAATGATAGCACATACAACCAATACAAGACAATCAGAAGAGAGGAGAGATAATGATCTTTGTCTTATTTACCTCACGAGGTTGTTGTGATGAAAGAACTTTCTATATCTTGGGTTCCATGTCAATGTGAATTATTATTACATCACAGTTGTGTGCTGTTTAAAATCTATAAGTGAATCACTAAAATGGCATATGGCCATGATTTCTGGGCTAACCACTATAGGAAGATAGAGCTTATCCCAAAGGGACAAAGTGGTCTTTTGCAGAAAGATCACTGAATGTAACAATGAGTAATGCCTTAAACAGCCCTAGAAGGGGCACAAGGCCATTATCCCAAGAGCAGAAAGTAAAGTACACAATGAGATTCATGTCCTCTGCTGACCCATCATCATCAAGTAGCTAATATCTTGGTTTTCTTTATTACAATAGAGGTTTTCATTTTTAGGTGGATAAAAAGAAGAGGAGAATGTTTCCAGAAGCAACTGTGACATAAAAGGGGGAAAGCATCAATAAAACTGGTTTCCAAAACAATTAGGTTAAGGCCTCTGGGGCTTAAGGTAAGAAAGCTCTGGTGACTAGGAATGAATGTAGAGTGGTACCAAAGACACGAGGAACACTAAAATTTAAGAGGAAAGGGAGCACAAATGTTAACTATAACTTTCATAATGGCGCCTTGTCTTATCTCACATCTCTATCTCCTCTAGGCCTAGAACTGATCTCTGTCTACAGTAGGATCTTAGTAAATTTTGCTGATAAGAAAGACAGAAAGAGAATACAGGAGTGTAAAGGAGGGCACCCTAGAGGTCTCAAACTTGTCAGTGAGTTAAAGGAGGAGTCTATCCCAAGTATGTGAAGATTTTTCCCTGGTGGAATGGGAGGATAAGAACAATTTGTCCCAATGGTCATGAAGCCAGCTGAAGCAGATGCTTTGGAGCACTCAGAGTTGGGTTAGACATCAAAGATGCCAAGGTCATCCACTGCATCTTGAGGCATCTTGAGTCATCTTGACTCTGTCCTGTCACTGGACAACAATGATTCTGGAGGAGAAAGTGAGGCTGACCACTTTACACAACTCTGACTCACTTAAATCCAATTGGTGCATGACTCAAAAGACTTACTCATATACACATATGCACACATGGTTGATCATTTAGGCTACATACTAATTAAGATGCAAACTGGAAAGAACAAAGGTCTAGGAGTAAAGAGATTTTAGTTATATTCCTAACCCTCTTATTGACATAACCTATGACCTTGTAAAGTGACTCAGCTTCTTCAGGTCTTGATTTTTGGCAGACTTCAAATAAAGGGATCAAAGGATATGAATAAACAGTTTCCAAGAGAAGAAATGCAAATTAACAACAACTATATGGAGAAAATGTTCCAAAATACTATGAATAAGAGAAATGTGAAATAAAACTCTGAAGTAGTATTTCATACACACCAAATTGGCATTGATGGTAAAAGATGGAAATACTCAATATTGGAGGAGCTTTGGTAAGACAATCACAGTAATGCACTGGGCGGGAGGGAGGGGGTGGTTGGGAGATGGCCCAAGCACTCTGGAAAAACAATTTGTAAATTGTTTGTAAATTGCAAGAAATGTTACTAAACTCTTCCTTCCCTTTGACAAAGAAAACTCATGATAATATTAACATACCATGAAAAACAAAAGCAGAAAAGGGAATGTCATAAATAATAAAATATTCGTAGGCTCGTTTTCATAGTAGCAAAAGAAAACTGGAAATAAAGCATATGTTCTTTGGAGAACCTCTGAACAAATGGTGGTTTATGAATAAAATATTGTGCTGTTTGGAACTACAAATGCAATGAATTCAAAAAAAGAAACATGGTTTGTCTCATGAACTGAGGCAGAAACAATGTGGATAAAAACTATCATGATGTAAATGAAAACAATATTAAAATACAACCAAATTCAAATAAAAGACAATGACCGATGTTGGCTTCAAATGGCTGATGCTAAAATACATTTCCCCTTTCTTAAGAAATTCTAAATGATGCACACAACAGTCTAGCATTCAAGAAACAGAAACTGCTTTAGAGAAAGACTCTTTATTTGACATAAACTACTGGGAAAAATAAATACAGGCATGATGTAAATTAGTTTAGATCAACACCTTTTATGACAATAAACTCCAAATGCATCTACAATCTAATATGAAGAGACACAACATTTTTAAAAATTAAAGGATGGATAGATAGTATCTTTCAAAGTTATGCATAGTTTTTTTAAGTGTTATCATTTTAATGAAAATTTTAGAATTAGAAGGGACCTGAGAAGTTACCCATCTAGCCCTTTCATTTGACAGACAAGAAAAGTGAAACCAAGAGGTCCCAAGGACAACAAACCAGGAAATAGCAGAGCCAGGACAGGTATCCCAGGACATCTCACACCATTGCATTTCAACACTTGCCCATGGTCTCCTATCTCATCATAATGAGAGCTTCCTGGCTTTGTATTTATGATGACCAACACCCCACCTTCAAAATGCCATAATTAGTTTTCAAGAGTCAGTTGCATAATCATAGAGTTGGGGGTGGGGAGTGAGGAAGGAGATTTAACTGGATAAGAATTTATGTGAAAACGACCTTGGTAGGGTGGGAGTTTCAAGGAAGTCAATAGTTTGGTACGGCAGTGGAAACTTTGATCTTGAGCTGTGATACATGTAAAAATTTTCAGTTGAAGATGATGGTCACGGGGCGGCTAGGTGGCGCAGTGAGTAGAGCATCGGCCCTGGAGTCAGAAGGTCCTGAGTTTGGATCCGGCCTCAGACACTTAACGCACACACAAACAAAAACCTAGCCGTGTGACCTTGGGCAAGTTACTTAACCCCAATTGCCCTCCAAAAAGCAAAAAAAAGATGATGGTCACTCTACTGTCAATTCACCACCACTTATACCACATCTGGAGCATTATAACTTGTGCTGGTGGCAAATTATAGGGAAGACACAAATCGATGCTGGGTCCAGAAGGGAGAATAGAATTTTGAAAATTCTGGAATCTGAGCTACAAAATATAATGGGGGAAAATGAAGATGAGAAAAGAGTAAAGAAGAATATGATAGCTGTATTCTAGAATATGAAGGACTGTCATGTAGAAGAGGGGTTACACTTGTTCTCCTTGACACCAGATAACTAATCTAGAAAAAAATGGATTAAAGTTGAAGTTTATACAGATTTGGATTCAATGTTAGGGGAAAATTATTAATGCTTAGAGTTATAAAAAAAATTGGGGGGAGAGAAGAATGACCTGTCTCAATAGGTAGTGAGTCACCTGTCACTGGGTCTTTCATTTCAAGCTAGATGGAAATTTTTGGCAAAATAATAGAAAAAAATTCTATTCAGGTTCCTGTTGTACTTGACAACCTCTAAGGTCCTTTCTAGCTCTTGTGAGCCTAAAATTTAAACATCTTAACCACTGTTATCCCAAAATGTCAATAGTTGAAAATTGTACCAACTGTGTGAAATCAAGTCAAGGCAACAAGCATTTATTTGTGCCAAGTGCTAGGGATACAAATAAAGGCAAAAGACAGTCCTTGCTTTCAAGGAACTCACAGTCTAATAAGGGAGAAAACATGTAAACAACTATGTGTAATCAAGACATAAACAGGATAAATTAAGGATGATTTCAAAGGGCAGAAAAGTTGAACCTTCACCATAAACCAAGCAATTTTATTTATCATGAATAAATACCACAGTGGGCTACTGAACAGAATTTCTCAGCACTAAACACCTCTGTTTCTAAACAGTCATTAAAAAGTGTGCCTTGGTGGAGCCAAGTATGTAAACACAAGCTTGTCTGTCCTACCTCTAGTCCCAGTTCTGCCACCAATCCATCAGAGATGCTACCCACATATTCTAATTGCTTAGTGACTTCATACCATGGGGTTGTGTTCTGTGGAGGCTGTCCAACCTTGACTGAAAAATTGCACATGAAACAGGAGCAGAAGCTTCCTACCAATCTTAGAAAAGTGCCAAAATGCCAGTCAACCACAAGTAACTTCCACTAGTGTGAGAAGTGAGACCATTGGATGATTTCATGTGACTGGATTACTCAGATTTATCTGTATTTGTTATCCTTTGAATACACACACAAAATTCAAAACTTCAAGGATCCATCAGTATAAGTATTTCTTCCATTAATGAAGATGACAACCCTTCTGTGACTTAACAAATAGTCTTTAAGAGTTATGGCAATCGGGGCGGCTAGGTGGCGCAGTGAGTAGAGTGTCGGCCCTGGAGTCAGAAGAACCTGAGTTCGGATCTGGCCTCAGACACTTAACACACACACACAAACAAAAACCTAGCCGTGTGACCTTGGGCAAGTTACTTAACCCCAATTGCCCTCCAAAAAGCCAAAAAACAACAACAACAAAACAAGAGTTATGGCAATGAAATGCATTACCTGTGATCAGGCAGGTTATGAGCCTCTAATAACTTAACTCATCTGGTCCTGGAAGAAAAGGCATACATACACCCAGTGTACCAAGATCACCAGGAATTGTATACACTTCATGGGCTTAATAGAGAACACCAAGACCAATATCTCTTCATAATGGAGAATCAGAGTAAGTAACTAAATCTCTACTTTATGGGAATATATGGATATAGATACATATGTATGTGATACAGTCATAGAAATGGACGGTTATATAGTAATAGCTATAGCTAGAAACCATGAGCATATGAATAAGTATAGGCATAGGTACAGGTACATGTAGAGGTAAAGGTAAATGTATAGGTGTAGGTATATTCTATAAGTAGAAATATGAGAATAGATATAGGATAAAGATAGATAAAGTAGATACAAATATTATAAATAGATCTATATATGGTAGATACATAACTTATGAAAGAATCTTTTAATGATTTTTATAAAGAAGCATATATTTTGACCCGATGAAATTCTGTTCTCCATAGTATATAAACTTGACAGGATAACAGATTTGGAGTTGGAAGGGACCTTAGCAAACAAGGACTTCAACATAGTTATTTTTCCCCTTGTAATAAATCTGTAGAGTCAAACAAATCAAATCCCTGCACTGATCATGTCCAAAAAGAAAAAAACATCTATGAGGGCAGCTAGGAGGTGCAGTGGATAGAATACTGTCCCTGGAGTCAGGAAGACCTGAGTTCAAATCCAACATCAGACACTTGACCCTTAACTAGCTGTGTGACCCTGGGCAAGTCATTTAACCCCAATTGCCTCAAGAAAAAAAAGAAGTGATGAAGGGGATGGTTTCAGAGAAACTGAGGAAGATTTGTATGTACAGATGCAAAGTAAAGTGAGTAGAACTAGGCAAACAATTTATACAATAAAAAAAAATCTGTCTCCATCTGCACTATGTCTCCACCAATTCCCTGACAGTAGGTAAGTAACATGTTTCAAAAGACTTGCTATCAAGGGGTGATTGTTTGAAGCCACAACAGCACAGGGAGGTAGGGTGACAGGTAAGGGATAAAGGGGTTTTAATCTGTATTTGCTGAGGGGGCATCCACCCCCATGAAATCCCAGATCTTTGAATTTAAGAACATGCATTTTATCTGAGGCTCTTCAAGAGCCAATGGGAAGGATCAAGCCTGCAATGAAGAAATAGCTTTTTCCTTGGGGTTTAAATTGTTGGGGATAGTACTAGAGGCTCAGTGACTCAAGAGACATAATTGCCCTATCATGGGAGCCCCTGGGAGCAAAGACTACACCATATGAAAAGGGAATCATTCAAAAATGGGAGAGAGAACAGCATAGCACCAAATGCCTTTGCTTCTAAAATAACTCTCTAACCTACCACAAAAACCAGCAGATCATGGGCACAAAGGAGCCCAGGGCCTGAGCTAGAGAATTCTTTCCCCTAGATATATACCCTTCTCTGTCTAGTCACTGGTTGTGAATTAACTGCCCAAGATCTTGGAGCTGCACCAATGTGTCCATCTTTAACAGAGCAAAGTTGTTCAAGAGTTGAGGAGGAAGACAGATGAGTCCTTTGTTCTTTGAGTATGTGTAAGTATGATATCCAATGTATAGGCATGAAATGGGGCATAGGGAAAGGAACAGTAGATTTAGCAAAGGGACACAGGTTCCAGTTATGGCTTAGTCATTAAGTAATTGTTTGATCTTTGAGTCTTCAAGCTCTCTCTCAGTTTCTTAATTTACAAAATGAGTATAATATTATTTGTAACCTTCCTCACAGTGTTGTTATGAAGGTTGGATAAAATCATATATGTGCAAGTAACCTGGAAAATGAAAACATGTCTAGTAAATGTGAAAGATGGTAGAGAAGAGAAGGGGGAGGAAAAGAAAGGAAAAATCATGGAAATAAAGGAAGAAGAAAAGAACAAAAGCAAAAAGAAGAATGAGAACAAGAAGGAGGAGAAGGAAGATAAGGAAAGGGGGAAAGAACAGGAGGAGGAGGAGGAAAAGGAGGAGAAAAAAGGAGGAGGAAGGGGGGGAGGAGGAGGAGGAGGAGGAAGAGGAGGAGGAGAAGGAGGAGACATAGACTGGTCCCAAGCTTCATCAGTCAAAGCTTTCATGCCAATGTGGGGTGAAAGGAAAATGAAAGAAAAGAGATAATCTACTGAGGGTTAATAACCAATTGTAGGAAAACATTGAGCAAAATGTCCAAGATTCTGCTGCCAATAGCTTAAAGGAAAAGTTACTTGGTCTACATCATGCTCTAGGATTTAGATATTACTAAGAAAAATAGATCACTGGTGGCTGTATACATGGTGGTTCATAATCCCATCCTTCCTTCCATTGTCATAAAAGTCCAACAAACTCAGAGTCATAACCTCATATATTCCCTAAGGCAACAAACTTTGTCAAATAGTAGGTAAACAAAACCAGTTTAAAAACTAAACTACATATAAAGGATTCACAAATAGGGTGAATGAATGTCACCAAGAAATCAGGGACACAAGCTTCTTCCTCTGGTTTCTTATCTAAAGAATGTTTAAGGCTTTGAATATATTTTCACATCCCACAAGACAAGTTTTGGTCAGGTGAGGTTATTATTCAGATGGACCTTTGGTTATCTAAAATTTGCAGGAGGAATAGGCCTGAGTCCCAGACAATATAAAAAAATCAGAAATTCCCACATCCCTGATCAATTCAAGAGATTTAGGAGTAGAATGGAAGGGAGTTTAGACTGAAGTTTGCTAGTCCCAGGAATCATGGAAGAGTTCCATTTTTGATTAATCAAAAAATTCATCATCCACCAAGCTCCTACTTTTTGCTAGACACTGGGCTAGATGCTAGGAATACAACTAAAATTGCAAGACAGTCCTGGTCCCCAAAGAACTTGCTTTTATCTTCCTCATTGTCTGCCTTGGTCCCAAAGCCAACCACCAGTTGCCGCTTCTAACATAAAGTATAAATACCTTTCTTTGGATTAAAAAGTCTTATACAATCTGGTATACTCTTTGTTCAGCCAAACTGACCAACTTACTGTCCTTCTTTATATAATTTTATTAGGCAGCTACATGGCAGCACAATGGTTAGATTGACAAGCCTAGAGTCAGAAAGACTCATCTCCCTGAGTTCAAATCTGGCCTCAGACACTTACTAGCTGTGTGACCCTGGGCAAGTCACTTACTCCTCGTTGCCTCATTCTCATTTGCAAAATGAGATGAAGGAAATGGCAAGCTACTCAAATATCTTTGCCAACAAAACCCCAAATGGAATTACAAAGAGCCAAACCCAACTGAAGTGACTGAACAAAACAACCAATTACATACAATACTCCATCTCTCATCTCTGCCTTCATGATACTTTCATGTCTGAAACAAGCTTCTTCCTCCCCTCTACTTTGTACAATCCCTGCCTTCCTTCAAGACTTTACTCAACAGCCATAGGGCTCTTCCCTTAAATATTATGGCCCATATAAAAAAGTGTATGCCCTTTGACCCAGCAGTACCACTTCTAAGGCCGTATCCCAAAGAGATGATAGAAGTGGGAGGAGGACCCATATGGACAAAAATATTGATAGCAGCTCTTTTTGTGGTGAAAAGAATTGGAAACCAAGGGGACACCCATCAATTGAGGAATGGCTGAACAAGTTTCAGTATATGAATGTAATGGAATACTATTGTGCTATAAGAAATAAACCGCAGAAGAACTTCATAATAAGCTAGAGAGATTCATATAAACTGGTGCTAAGTGAGGAAAGCAGAACCAGAAGAATGTTGAACACAGTTACAGACACATCATATTGTGATGCCAAACTTTGATAGACTGGACTCCTCTGAGCAATACAAGGTTAGAAGACAACTACAAAGTACTCATGATGGAAAGGGATACTCCCATCCAGAGAAAGAACTGCAGAGTCTGAATGCAGATTGAGGCAAACTCCTTGCTCTCTCTTCTGTTTTGTTTCATTCCTTCTTTCTCATTGTTCACTCCATTGGTTATAACCCTTCTTTACAACTTGACTAATATTTAATGTGAAGGTATTTGTAGAACCTATATTTGATTAGAGGCCACCATGGGGAAGGGGGGAGGGGGGCAAGAGGGGGAGAAAATTTGAAACTCAAGGGACTGTGGAACTGAATGTTGTAAACTAAAAGCAAATAAGTAAATTAAAAAAATTTTTTTTAATTATTATGGCCCACACCCCATCAAAAAAATTCTTTGCATAAAATTTATACTTACTTATCTCTGTTCCTGTTGTTTCTTTGAATTTAATAATATCCTCAAAGGTAGGGATTTTTTCTCGTCCCTTTGTACCCAGTGCCTAACACATAATAGGATGCAGTGCCTGCTGCACAAAAAGTCACACATGCAAAAATCCCAAGGAACTCAATAAAATGCTTGATAAATGCATATATGGATAACCCCAAAATAATTTTAATTACTTAAACTTTATGGTTTACTTCAATTGTTTTCTACTTTTGTTCATGACACTCTCCTACCTCCATCTCCTTCTCAAGCTGCTCTGGAGGTGGATAGCATCTTCCATCACAAGTCCTTTGTAGTTTATTTGAATAGTCACAGAACTCAAAATAGCTCAGTCCTTTGCATTTCCTCTTCAAGCAATATTGCTCTTACTATATGCAATGTTCTCTTGGTTCTGCTCATTTCACTCTTCAATATGTCATGCAAGTTTTCCTAAAAATCAACCTACTCATCATTTCTTACAGCATAGTAGTATTCCATCACAATCACATACCACAATTTGTAAAGCCATTCCCTGACTGACAGGCATCCCCTTAATTTCCAGTTCTTTGTCACTGCAAAAAAGAGCTACTATAAATGTTTCGAACATAAAGGCTCCTCTCCTTTTCGCCTGATCATTTTGAGAAGCAGAACTGATAGTGGTATTGCTGGGTCAAAGGTCATACACAATCTAATAACCCTTTAGGCATAATTCCAATTTCTCTCCAAAATGGCTGAATGAGTGCACAGTTTTACCAGCAGTGGATTGGAACCCCACCTTTTTTTCAAAGTCTCCTCCAACATTTGTTGTTTTTCCCTTTTTTCATTTTAGCAATCTCATAGGGGTGAGATGGTATCTCAGAGCTGTTTTAATTTTCACTTCACTAATCATTAATGATTTAGAGAATTTTTTTTCATATACTACAAATAGCTTTGATTTCTTCTTCAAAAACTGCCCCTTCATGTCCTTTGATCGTTTATCAATTAGGGAATGATTCATGTTCTTATAAATCTGACAAAATTCCCTATATATTTGAGATATGAAGCCTTTATTTGAGAAAATGTCTATAAATTTTTTCCAAAATTTTTTGATTTCCTGCAAATCTTGGCTACATTGTTTTATTTATACAAAACCTATTTAATATTATGGGTCCAGAAATACCCAAGAGTCAAATCCAGAACAGATTAATTCTACAACATATATAAACAGAACTTCTGAGAGAGAAAAAATATCTTGGTCATAAGTTCTACAAGAATAGCTGGAGAAAATGAAATAAGAATTCCTAAGGAAAACAAAATAATTAAAAAGAATGCCTCACTAAAAGCCAAAGGTGTTAGTTAACCTACCCAAGTAGATGAATCCCCCAAAATTTCAGTGGAATAAGCAGAAATAAAGGACTCTATGACACAAGATGAAAGATTGGAATAAAATCAAAAGATAATCAAAATAGAAGGTATCTTCTCATACAAAATCCTTTTCTAGAAAGCAGTTCAAAGAGAGATGATCTCAGAATCTTTGGACTTCCATGATTTTTTTTAAATATCACACATACAAAAATCCCAAGTGAAAACTGTGAACCAGAATGCAAAGTGAAAATCAGAAAATTTTCTGATCACTTTCTGAAAGAAATGCCAAAATGAAAACTTCCAGGCACATCACGGCCAAAATCCACAGCTTCCAAATCAAAGAAAAAAACTCCCACAGCAGCCATAGAGAAATAGTTTACATACCAAGGACTTGCAATGGGGATCTCAGGAGGGCTTAACTAGACTCAAGAGATCTTGGAGTTTCCTATTTCAAAAGATCAAAGATAAAGTCTTAAAACCAAGCATAACTAATGACCAGATTATCAACTTAGAATTCAAATAGACTCTTAGTTTGTGATACTCCTGATGAAAAACCAGAAGTGAATAGAAATTCTAAAATGTAAACACAGGAGCCAAGAGACACCCAGAAAAGACATTTGAGAAAATGGAAAGGACTTTGTAAGAATGAGGTGGTACAATGGAGAGAGTACCAGGTCTAGAGTTAATAAGATTTATCTTCTTGAGTTCAAATCTGGCCTCAGACACTTAATAACTATGTGATGGAGGGCAGAGCCAAGATGGCAGAATAAAAACAGGACTTCGGTGCAGCTCTGGCTCCCACCACTTCCAATTTATGTAAAAGCAGACTCTGAACAAACTTTGGATCTGTGGAACCCACAAAATGACACAGAGAAGCTAACCTCCCCCTGAGGACAGCTGGGCAGCCCAGCAGGGAGTGGCCAGCATAGCGCTCTGGGAACTGAGGCCAGACCCCCTTGAGCCAGAGATTTTAGCCCCAGGGCAGCCTGACCAGCAGCCAGCTGGAGGGACTCCAGAACACCAGCAGCTATGGCCATTTCCAGAATTACCAACACATAGATGCCAAGGACAAAGTGAGAGGTCAGTGCCCTGTGGGACTGACTAGTTGTTAGAGCGTATCGGATGTTTCCCCCAGGGTGAGAAGCTGCTGAGCTAGGCACAGCAGGTGCCACGTTGCAGCTTCAGCTTCTGGGCTGCAGACTGTGGGGGGACCGGTGAACAATCTGGGGGGTTGATAGCTCTTGCTTTAATCTTCTTGGATCTGAATTGCAGTCTGGGGTGGAGGTCTTGTGGTGTGTGACCAGCTTGCCAGAGCTTGTGGAGGCTTCAGAGAGGGCACCCAACTAATACCTCCAGCAGCTGAAAAAACCCCAGGATTTGAGACAGAAGCTCCCCTGTCTGGTGGCAGAGTCCTAATGTGGCAACAAGCCCAAAAGTCAAGTAATTGAGTGGCAACATGCCTAAGCAAAGGAAACAAAATAAGGAGAAAAATTCAACATTAGAATCCTATTTTGGGGGCAAAGAGGATCGAAGCATGGACCAGGAGGAGGACTGTGAGGTCAGAAATCTTGCACCAAAAGCTTCAAATGAAAATACGAACTCATTATAGGCCATAGAGGACCTTAAGAAGCAGAAAAGAGAAGTAGAGGAAAATTGGGAAGAGAAATGAGAACAATGCAAGAAAATTATGAAATGAGAGTCAACAGCCTGACTGAGGAAAATAACACCTTAAAAAATAGACTAACTCAAATGGCAAAAGAGGCTCGAAAAGACAATAAGGAGAAAAATGCCTTAAAAAGCCAAATTTGCCAGATGGAAAAAGAATCCCAAAAGTTCACTGAGGAGAATCATTCCTTCAGAATTAGATGAGAGAAAATGGAAGCTAGTGACTTTATGAGAAATCAAGATGCTGTTAAACAGAACCAAATAAATGAAAGATTAGAAGGCAATGTGAAATATCTCATGGGTAAAACCAATGACCTGGGAAATAGATCCAGGAGAGATCATTTAAAAATTATTGGACTACCTGAAAGCCATGATCAAAGAAAGAACTTACAAATCATCCTTCAAGAAATTCACAAGGAAAATTGCCCCAATGTTTTAGAGCCAGAGGACAAAATAAAGGTTGAAAGAATCCACCTATCACCTTCTGAAAAAGATCCCAAAAAGAAAACCCCTAGGAATATTATATCCAGTTCCAGAATTCCCAGATCAAGGAGAGAATATTACAAGCAGCCAGGAAGAAACAAATTGAATATTGTGGAACCACAATCAGGATAGCACAGGATCTGGCAGCTTCTACACTGAGAGATCAAAGGGCTTGGAATATGATATTCTGGAGGGCAAAGGAGATGGGATTAAAACCAAGAATCACCTACCCAGCAAAACTGAGTATCATGTTTCAGGGGAAAATATGGTCATTCAGTGGAATAGAGGACTTTCAAGCATTCTTGAGGAAAAAAACTAGAGTTGAATAGAAAATTTGACATCCAGATACAAGAAGCAAGAGATGCTTGAGAAGGTAAACAGGGAAAAGAAATCAAAAGGAATTTATCAAAGTTGAACTATTTACATTCCTACATGGAAAAATGATAATTGTAACTGATGAAACTTTTCTCAGTATGAAAATAGTTGAAGAAGGGTATATGGGTATATGAATACATATGTGAATGTGAGTGTATATGTTTATGGGTATACATAGATAGAGGGCACAGGTCAAATGTTATAGGAAGGGATGATACTTAAAAGGTGAAATTAAGAGGTGAGAGAGGACTATAACGAGAGGAGATGGGGAGAGACAGAATGGGGTAAACTATCTCATATAGAAGAGGCAAGGGAAAATGGTTACACTGGAGGGGAAGAACAGGAAGGCAAAAAGGCAAAACCTTATTCTCATTGAATTTGGCTCAGGGAGAGAATGACATACATACTTAACAGGATATCTCACCCTACAGGAGAGTAGGGGGGAAGGGGATGAGAGGGGGGATGATGGAAGGTAGGGCAGGCTGGGGGGTAGGGAAGTTGGAAGCACCCACTTTTGAAAAGGGACAGGATCAAAGTAGAAAATAGAACAAGTAGGAGGTGGGATAGGAGGGAGAGAAATATAGTCAGTCTTTTACAATATATCTACTATGGTAATGTTTTGCATAGCTACACATGTACAACATATACTGAATTGCTTATCTTCCCAGTAAGGGTGGGTGACAAGGGAGGAAGAGAAGGAATCTGGAATTTGAAGTTTTAAAATAAAATGCTTAAAATATATAAATACTATTATTAATACGATTTTACATATAATTAGGAAATAAGATACACAGGCATTGGGGCATAGAGATTCACCATGCCCTACTGGAAAAGTCGAAGAGGGTATGGGAGAAGATATAGGAGAGAGCAGATTGGAGGAGGAGATATCCTGTGGGACTGCTATTCTAGGGTGGTGGGTAGGATAAAATCGGGGGGAAAATTGTAACTCAAAATCTGACAGAAATGAATGATATAAACCAGAAGTTAAGAAAGCATTTGGGAAAAAAAATAAATATGTGATTCTGGGCAAGTCACTTAGCTCTGTTTGCCTCAGTTTCCTCAACTATAAAGCCAGCTGAGAAGGAAAGTGCAGATCATATCAATATCTTTGGAAAAAAAAACAACAAATGGGGTAAAACAAATAAAAGTCAGACACAACAAATGAAATAATTAAGTTTTTCTTTCTTACAATTTTAAGATTTTAATTATGTACAAAAACAATTTTAACCTTCATTTTTATAATTTTGAATTCCAGATTTACTTCCACTCTTCTTCCCTCATCACTCATTGAGAAGACATGCAATTTTAGAAAGGTTATACGTGTGCAGTCATGTAAAACATATTTCCATATTAGTCTTGTGGAAAAAAACACTGACCAAAAAAAAGAAAAATAAAGTTTAAAAAAAGCAATAAGCTTTAATCTGTGTTCAAATTCCATCACTTGTTTCTCTTAGAGGTGGATAGCATTTTTATGACAGGTCCTTCAGAATTGTCTTGGATCTTTGTATTGCTCTGTTTGGCTGAGAATAGCCAAGTCATTCACAGTTGATCATCATACAATATTGCTGCTACTGTATACAATGTTTCCCTGACTCTGCTTATTTCATCTGTATTAGTTCATATAAGTCTTTCCAGGTTTTTCTAAAAGCATACTTCTCATTAATTCTTATGGCACAATAGTATTCTATCACAATTATATACCAAGATCATTTAGTTATTTCCCAAATGATGGGCATACCCTTAATTTCCAAATATTTGCTACCACAAAAATAATTGCTTTAAATATTTTTGTATATATAGTTCCTCTTCCTTTTTAAAAAATTTCTTTGCAATAGAAACCTAGTAGTGATATTTCTGGTTCAAAGGGTATGCACAGTATTATAGCCCTTTGGACAGAGTTACAAATTGTTCTCCAGAGTGGTTGGATCAGTTCACAACTCCACCAATAGTGCATTAGTGTCCCAATTTTCCCACATGCCTTCCAGCATTTATCATTTTCCTTATCTCTCATATTAGCCAATCTGATATGCACAAGGTGACATCTTAAAATTGTTTAAATTTTAATTTCTCTAATCGATAATGATTTAGAACATTTTTGTATGACTATAGATAGCTTTGATTTCTTCATCTGAAAACTACCTGCTCATATCCTTTGATTATTTATCAATTAGGTATTGACTCAGTTTTCTGCTTTCCTTCTAGTCTTGGATGTATTGGTTTTGTTTGTGTGGAATCTTTTTAATTTAATGTGTTCAAAATTAGCCATTTTAGGGGGTGTCTAGGTGGCGTAGTGAGTAGAGCGCTGGCCCTGGAGTCAGAGGGACCTGAGTTCGGATCCGGGCTCAGACACTTAACACACACACAAATACAAACCTAGCCGTGTGACCTTGGGCAAGTTATTTAACCCTAACTGCCCTCCAAAAAGCAAAAAAAAAAACAAAATTAGCCATTTTACATGCCATAATGCTCTTTATCTCTTCTTTGGTAATAAATTCTTGCCTTTTTTCATAGATAGGTAAACTAAGGAATGAAGTATTTTTATTCAAAGAGGGGGGAAAGAAATAAGTGATCCTTCAGAAACTTGCTATCTTAGGTCATGTGGAGGAAGCTAAGACAAAAAGGAGACCTGGGGCTGGACCTCTTCTGTCTCTATCATCTTGGAGAGGAAAAGGAGAGAAAAGGAATTCCTTAGGGAAAAAAGCAATAAGGAGAGGGACTCACTTACTATTTCTTTCTTTTTTTTTCTTTTTTTTTTTTTTTTTAAGCAATTGGGGTTAAGTAACTTGCTCAAGGTTACACCACAGCTAGTCATTATTTGTGTGTGGGTGCTCATTTTCTGAGGCCGGATTTGATCTCGGGTCATCCCAACTCCGAGGCCAGCGCTCTTACTCACTGCACCACCTAGCCGCCCCTCACTTACTATTTCTAATGAGAAAAGGAATATGGAAGTAGGGATCAAAGGAATAGCCACAAAGCAAACCTCACTCTTAACAGCACTGGGCAAAGGATTCTTGCAGAAATACAGACACATGCAAAACATTAAACATAGAAACACATTAAACTCAACAGGGAAAATATGCTTGTTTGTTGCAAGGGTTTTATTCCTTTCCTGAATTTGGGGCATAAGGTATTTTGGAGAGAGAGGGGCAACTGGCAATTGTGATAACAAAGAAAATGGAGAAAAGAAAGGAAATTGGGTCATTGGATCCTTTTATTTTTTAATGCATATAATAGGACAGAGCTAAGTTCAGAAGGACACAGAGAAAGCAGGACAGGCTTGAAACTAATGTATTGCACTTATTATGTACTTTTTTTCAAAACAAACTGTACAGTTTCATATATAATCCCCTTCTGTATGTTGAAATAATTGTAGGTGTTGTTTTTCAGGTTCAAAATGACAACAAATAAAAAGCATTCCCCCAAAGAAATTAGAATGGTGAGGATGTTTAATTTTGAATGAATTAGAATAATTTAAACTTAATAATTAATTTAAGTTAGAATAAAATACAGTGTACAACAATGTTTATCCTGTGGGAGAAAAGAGCAGGGGGAAGCAAAAGAGCTCTTCCCCAATAGCAGAGAGGTTGTCACAAGGAAAAGGAATTCGATTTGCTGTCCTTGGTCCCATGTAACAAACTAGGAATGATAGATTGAAGTTGAAGAGGAAAATATTTGGGCTCCATTTAAGGAAAAACATCCTAATCCTTAGAGCTATCTAGTGATAGTGAAGTGAACCAGCCTGCCTCAACAGGAAGCCAATTCCCCATCACCAAGTCATTAAGTGAATTTAGATGAAGACTTGGAGCCAAATTACTCAGCACACTCAGGTGTGGCTTGGATGAAAAGATGGCAGATGTCCCTTCCAGCTTTACAGCCTACCATTTTAACCTATTACCTATGTTTTTACAAAGGTCAGCAGTTCAATAATGGACCCTTATGTGCTCCTAGCCAACCAGGAAATATCGAGCCTTCACTGAAACCCAAGCAACTTGACTAATGACAAAATAAATCCCTCCATGGGCTACTGAGCAAAATTTCTTGGCACTAATTTGTCTGTTTCTAAAAAGCCATTAAAAAGTGTCCCTTGTTGGGTCCCCTGTGAGCCAAACCCAAAGAGCCTGCCTATCAGGTCTACACTCAGCCCCAGCGCTGCCCAATGGCCCACTAGGGATGCTACCTACATCCTCTAATTGCCTAGTGGCCTTACTTACATCATGGGACTGACTGTGTTCTGTGGAAATCCTCCTGCCCTGGTTCAGAAGAACTGAACAGCAGAAGGGTTAGCAGCTTCCTATGAGTCTGGGAAGGGTGCCAGTGTGCCAGGCAACCGTGAGTAGTTTCCAGGGATGGGACCCTGAGAAATTGTTATCTGAGTGATGGGAAGATTTGTTAAAAGACTCTGAAACATATGTACAGTTATGTGTGTGTGCATACACACAAATATACACACACACATTGCTGTTGTTGTTCAGTTGCTCCCAACTCTTCCATAGCAGGTTTTCTTGGCAGAGACACTGGAGGGGTTTGCCATTTCCTTCTCCAGTTCATTTTACAAATGAGGAAACTGAGGCAAACAAGGTTAAGTGACTTCCCCCAGGGTCATACTAGTGAGTGTCTGAGGTCAGACTTAAATGCAAGTCTTCCTGACTCTGTAGTGGCAAAATAGATAAAGTGCCAGGCCTAGAGTGAAGAAGATTCATCTTCACCACTTAACCCTGTTTGCCTCAGTTTCCTCATTTGTAAAATAAGCTGGGAAAGGAAACAGCAACCTATTCCAGTATCTTTGCCAAGAGAACCTCAATTTTCTTTACCTGGTTGTAATGAAAGTGAAATCAATATGGAAACTTGAAAATGTCAAACAAATGTGAAAGGCAGAATAGTTGGAGGAAGAAGAAAGAAGGGGAAGAGGAAAAGATAATGGGAAATGAAGAAGGTGATGGCAAGAATGCCAGTTATAATGACAGAGATGAAGGGGAGGGAGGAATGAAAAGGGGGAGAATGAGGAAGAAGAGGAAGGGATGGAAGAGAGAACAAGAGGGAGGAAGAACATGGAAGGAGGAAGAAGGAGAAAAAGAGAAAAGGAAGGAAAGAGTGGGCAGGAGGAGACAGAGGAAATAAAAACTAGAATAACCAGCCACAACTGAGGATCCTAGGAACAGAAAGGCTGAGGACTTGTCCAGCAGGAAGCACAAATACACAAACGGAACTGTGTCCACCCCTAAGCGCCAGGTAATGAGCTATTTCTTGAATGCCAAGAGCACACTAGAGATCTTACAAAGGTACTGTCAGACCCAACCCCTTTGTTTGAGATAAAGGAAAGATCCCTCAGAGTAATGGAATGATTTCCTAAAGGTCAGGGCTGGGGAAGGGGAACAATACTTTCTAAATCCTAAGGCCAGAGGGTCCTTAGCTCTCTGGGGACCTCTGGTGGTCTACAAAGGATCCAGTTGTGACAGAAATAAAGAAAAAAGAGAGGAGAGATACTTGGCTCTTGGGTAATTGGGCAGATGCACGAAAATTTTCCCGCAGAATGTCCAGGATTCTGCTACTAACAGCCTGAGGAAACAGCCTCCTGATCTCAGTTTTAGACCTAACTATGAAATGTGGGTCACTGACTACCCTACATTTTGTGCTGTAGGCACTCAGTAAATACCTATTGAATTGAATTAAATTGAATCCTTTTGCTTGAAGGTACAAGAAAGGGGAAGAATAGGCTACAGAAAGCCTGGGGAGGAAGAGGGGAAAACTCTTCTGAGCTCCCATACATATGCTTGGTTTTACTCTTTCTCTCTCACTCCCAATCCCACTTACAAACAAAGCTCTAATTTCACAGCCCCGCCTCCTCCAGCCTCCTACAAAGTAGCACCACTCAGAAACTGAGACTAGAGAGAATTATGAACACTAAGCTCAAGGAGAATTGTACCTATGTCTGTGCGCGAGTGTGTGTATACATGTAAATGTGTGTATATGTGTGAGTGTGTATATACATGTAAGTGTGTGTGTCTGTGTGTGTGCATGTGTCTGGGTGTATACGTGTAAGTGTGTCTGTGTATCTGTGTGTGTACATGTAAGTGTGTGCATGTAAGTGTGTGTACATGTGTGAACGTGTGTGAGTTTATATACATGTAAGTGTGTGCATATAAGTGTCTGTGTGTATACATTTAAGTGTGTGTCTGTGTCTCTGTGTCTCTGTGTATACATGTTAGTATGTGTGTGTGTGTGTGTGTGTGTGTGTGTGTGTGTGTGGTTTCTTCATGGATAGGGAAAGGGTGGGGTAATGGACTGAAAGTGTTCTGATCCCAGGAGATCCTCAGAAGTTCCATTTTTAACTAATCAGCCAACCAATCATGGAGCATTGATTAAGCTTCTACTGTATGTCATGTCCCAGGGACACAAAGTCCAAATCCAGCCAGTCCATATCCCAAAAAACTTGCAAGCTAAGTCCTAAAACCAACTGCTGGCTGTCACTTCTAGAAAAAATACAAAATTCTCTTTTTGGCAAGTAAAGCTCTTTACTATCTGTTATACCTGGCAGGACAGTGAGTTGATTCATTGAATAGGGCACCTCTCCTGGAATCTGAAGGGTCTGAGTGGAAATACTGCCTCAAACACTTACTAGATGCATGGCCCTGGTCAAGTCACTTCACCCTATTTGTCTCAGAGCTGGAAAAGGAAATGGTAAATTCTTCCAGTGTCTTGGCCAAGAAAACCCCAAATGGGGTTACAGAGAATCAGATATTACTGAAACAAGTCAATATGTGTTCTAGGAAAACTGGCAACTGTGCTATTATTCCCCCATGCACGTTTCATCTCCCACCTGTGTGCCTTTGTATAGTATGCCATGCTTAGAAAAGGTTCTCTTATCACCTCTTATAATCCCCAGCTTCCTTCCAGGATGAGTTCAAGAGTCAGGAGGCATTACCTCCCCTCAATTATTAGTTTCCATCAAAAAATTACTTGTTTTATTTCTCTTTATGGATTATTTGCTTTTATTATTATTTTAATAATTTTATAATTTATGTTACTAGTTAATATGTTTAAATATTATATATTACATATTCATATTTTAATTTTTTCCATTCACTTTCCTCATTGCCATTTAAGATTTCCCCCGATAAGAATTCACTTCCTGAGGCAGCTAGGTGGCGCAGTAAGTAGAGTGTCGGCCGTGGAGTCAGAAGGACCTGAGTTTGGATCTGGCCTCAGACACTTCTTAACGCATACACAAACAAAAACCTAGCCCTGTGACCTTGGGCAAGTTACTTAACCCCAATTGCCCTCCAAAAAAAAAAAAAAAGAATTCACTTCCTTTGTGACATCTTAGTAACTAGTTTTTAATACAAAGGAAGACATATTGCCTGGCACACAGTAGAAGCTTAATAACATGACTGCTAAATGAGGGAATGAATTTTCCCAAGTAATTTTGATTAATAAAACTTCATGGTTCAATTAAATTACTGTCTGCTTTCTACATGTGAACTGCCCTCTGCTTCCTCTATCCCTTGTCCCAAGTTGTTCTATATGCTTAGAATAAACTACTTCTACCTCTTCAGCTGTGGAATCTTCTTTCTTTAAAGTCAGTTTGATAGGTGAATGAAGGATGGATGGGAGGGAGGACAGACTTGAGAAGGGCAGACCCTCTACAAGGCTATTGCAATAGTAGGTAATTGAGGTAATCAGGGCTACACAAGGGTGGTGGCAGTGTCACAGAAGAAAAGGAGACAGAGATATAAGAGATGGTGTGAAGGTGAAATCAATAGCATTTAGCAAAAGAAAAATGTAGGGGTGAGAAAGTGAGGTGTTGAGGATTACCCCCACCTTGACAGCTTCAATGACTGGGACAACAGTAGCACCCTCAAGAGCAGGAAAGAAGGAAAGAAGAGGGGAAGGTTTGGGGCAAAATAATGAGTTCTGTTTTGGACATTTGGAGTTCAAGGTGTTTGTGGGACATCCAGTTTGAGCTGTTGAGTAGGCAGTTGGAGATGTGAGATTAAAGGTTAGGGCAGATGTTAGGCTTGGATAAATAAATCTGAGAATCATCTGCAGAAAGGTGATAATTGAATCCATGGAGCTGATGAAATCACCAAGAGACATAGTCTAGAGAAATAAGGAAAAGGCCCAAGACAGAGCCTTAAGGGACCCCCATGATTAGTGGGCAATATACAGATGAAGATCCAGCAAAGGAGAACGAGAAGCAGCAGTCAGGTAGGGGGAGAATCAGGACAGAGCAGCATCACCACAAACCTAAGAAAAAGCTGTAACAAGAAGACAGTGATTGGCAGTATCAAAGGCTGCAGGGAAGTTAAGGAGAATGAGGCCTGATAAAAGGCCATCAGATTGGACAATTAAGAGATCACTGGTAACTGAAGAGAGCAGCTTCAGCTGAATGAGGTTGGAAGTCAGACTGTAGAGAGTTAGGAAGCAAGCGGGAGGAAAATAAGTAGAGGACCCTCTTGTAGATTGCCTTCTCAGTGAGTTTAGCCAAAAAAGGGAGGGGAGATGTTGGATAACCTATGATGGTGGGGAGTGGGGGGGGCGGGGCTGGAGGAAGTGAGGATTTTCTGAGGATGAGGGAGACATGTATGTAACAACTGTACTGGGAAACCTTTTCAACATGTTTTTGGGCACCAGAGAAGTAGCCCATTACTACTGGGCTCCAGGAGATGAAGAGATTGAAGATAAGTGAGAGTGGGGATGGTGGAGGGGACAACTTTCTGGATAAGTCATGGTGGAAGGGGTTGCCTGAGCACACAGAGTGGTTTGGCTAGTCAAGGGGAGGACCGCTTCATTATATGAGATAGAGATGAAGGAGGCATCTGAGTGATGAGAGATGAGAGAGAGGGACGAAGAGTTAGCCCTTGGCTAATGGCATCATTTGAGAAAGTGAAATATGAGGCAAGGTTCTCCACTGAGAGGGTAGGAAGAGGAAAGTTATGGGAGGCTTGGGGAGATTTGAAAAGGTTTGGGAAAATACATGTTGTTGGCAAAATAGTGAATCGTTTAGGGAGGTTTTTAGAGGTTTGGTTTGCCTCCATGAGAGTCCAATCCTGATCATGTCATATCAATTGATAGTAGCCCCAGGCAGTATTGTTTTGTGATTTCCTCAAGCTTCATTCAGCCTCACACCAGTAAGAGTAAAAGCAGCAGATGGGGGGTGTAATTGAAGGAGGGGGATATCTGAGTCAATGTGTACATTCTTTCTTATGTAATTCTTTTTCCCAAGGTGGCCAAGGAAGAGGAGATATGAGCTAATGGAACTGGGAAATCACACCAGGGTGAAGGAATTTGTTTTTGTGGGGCTGACCCACTCTCCAAGGCTGAGCATCATCCTATTCCTTTTCTTACTCCTGGTATATGTAACAACTCTGCTGGGCAATCTGCTCATCATGCTCACTGTGACCTGTGAGCCCCGCCTCCATGTACCTATGTACTTCCTGCTCCGAAATCTATCTGTGGTGGACATTTGCTTCTCCTCCATCACTGCTCCAAAGGTTTTGCTAGATGTTTTAGCTGAAAGAAAGACCATCTCTTTCAATGGCTGCATTACACAGATGTTTTTCTTCCACCTTCTTGGTGGGGTTGATGTTTTTTCTCTTTCTGTAATGGCTTTTGATCGTTATTTGGCCATCTCAAGGCCCCTTCACTATGTGACCCTCATGAGTAAAGGAAGGTGCTTTGGGCTCTTGGCAGCCTCCTGGGTGGGGGGCTTTATACACTCCATTGTGCAGATCTCTCTCTTGCTCCCACTCCCCTTCACTGGGTCTAATATCATTGATAGTTTCTACTGTGATGTCCCCCAGGTCCTCAAACTTGCCAACACTGACACCTTTGTTCTGGAGCTCCTTATGATCTCCAACAATGGTTTAGTTGCCACACTTTGGTTCTTTCTACTAATTGTATCCTACACAATCATCATATTTATGTTGAGGTCTCACACAGGAGAGGGCAGGAGGAAAGCCATCTCCACCTGCTCCTCCCACATCACTGTGGTCACTCTGCATTTTGTGCCCTGCATCTATGTATATGCTAGGCCCTTCACTGCCCTTCCCTCTGACCGGGTCATCTCTGTCACCTTCACTGTCATCTCCCCTCTCTTGAACCCCCTGATTTACACCCTGAGAAACCAAGAGATGAAGTCAGCCATGAGAAGATTACACAAAAGACTTGTACCTTCTGCAAAGGTATTGACTCTATGCTAACAGGCAGCTGGGAAAGGTTGACTTGAACTTTATGCCCATTATTTACAGAGGGCAAGACATCATGAGAGTTACATTCCTGTAGATATCTGCATCCTGGAGAATAGTGATGGGAGTCACCCTAAGTAACCAGTGAAGGCAAAGAGCTGGGATTATTCCAACATGAAAAAAGCAAGGTACATAACAAGATGCACAGACACACTAGACTCTCCTCCATCCAAAGAATATTTATATTAAAGACTACATATAAAAAATGGAAAGGGCAATGGCCTGGGAAGCAGGAGACTTAAACCTACCACTGAATCACTGTGTGACCTATAGCAAATGGTAGACCCTCTCTGCATGTTATGGCTGTAGGGAATGGGGGAAGTGTTCTATAAGGTCCCTTCCACCTCTAACATGCTGGGCTCTCAAGTCCCTTCAGGCTCTAACTTTCTACATGAATAATAATTGCTGACTTTTATGTATTGAGGAGTTAGCAGAAGAGAGAGCCCCTGATTTATTTGACAATCACCTTGAAAATAGCCCATCAGAGAAAGGACCAATCAGAGAAGTTCCTTGTGTCTTCTCAACAGAGGTGGGGGAGGAATTGTTGACTCCCCTAGGAGGTATCCCTTTCAGCCAAAGACCTCACTCTGTAATCTTCATGAGTTGATCACTTGGGTGGAGGACTCTCTAGATCAATCTACCATTATGATATAGCATTATAAGGTTTACCAAGCACTTGAACACATTGTCTCATTTGGCCACAATCCTCTGAGATAAGCTCTACAGCTATTATTATCAACCTTTTTAAAAAATGGGAAAACTTATTCTCAGAGAAGTTAAACAACTTCACAAGCACATGATAACAGAATTTCAGAGTTGGATAGGACCCTAATCCACCAGTACTCAAACCACAATCCCCTAAGCAGGATACCTATATATCCAGCTTTTCCTTGAAGACTTTCAAGAGGGAGAACCACTAGTTTCCCAACCAGACCAGTCCTCTATAGGACATCTCTAATTCAGAACTCTTACCCTTTTTTGGTGTCCTTGACCTCTTTGGCAGACTGATGAGATATTTAGACCCCTGAACAAAGTAACGTTTATAAAGACATTAAATAAAAACACAAGATTACAAAGAAAGCCAATTATATTGACATACAATTATCAAGATATTAAAAGTTCAGGGGCGGCTAGGTGGCATAGTGAGTAGAGCGCTGGCCCTGGAGTCAGAAGGACCTGAGTTTGAATCTGGCCTCAGACACTTAACACACGCACAACCAAAAACCTAGCCATGTGACCTTGGGCAAGTTACTTAACCCCAATTACCCTGCCAAAAAAAATATATTAAAAGTTCAAGTTCATGGATCCTCTGATAGTTATTTTACATACCCTTAGGATCTGCAGAACTCTCTTAATAATCCCTTCCCCCTAATAATTGGGAAATTTTTCCTTACATTAAATCTAAATTTTTTCTTCCCAATTTCCAGTTGACCATATGCATAATCAACATAAGAGACTCAACTCAAATCCTCTCCTTACACCAGGTTCAAATGCCATGCTCATGTTCTCTCACTTTATCAAAATCAAGGAATCTCAGAGTGAAGGGAATCTCAGTGGCTCCTTGATCCAACCCCTTCGCCATCCCAATTATTCTCTACTGGACACTCTCTAGCTTATCAACAAACTTAATAAAATATGGTATCTAGGATTAAAGAGAATCTGACCAGGAGAGCCTCCAAAAGGTCTCTCATGATGCTGGTCTTAGACACTTAGACACTGTGTCTCTCTGAATTAACCTAAGAGCCCTTGGCTTTTTTGTTTTTTACTGTCATGTCATAATGTTGACTCATATTGAGATCAAAATTTACCTGCTCTCTCCTCCCCCACAATATTTTTTAGATGAACTTATATCTAGCCCTCCCCCCCCCAACCTTATATATGTGAAGTTAACTTTTTACTCAGTTTCATCTTTTTGGTCCATGACTGTCACACAATATCTGTGCCTGGAGTCAGGAAGACATGATTTAAAATTCAATCTCAGACACCTAGTTGAAATGTAACTCTGAGCAAGTCACTCAACCCCTATTTGCCTGTTTCTTCATCTATAAAATGGAGGAAACAATAGCACCTACCTCCCAAGGTTCTTCTATGGGTCAAGGGAGAAAATAATTAGACATCACTTAGCATATTGCCTCTTGGCACATAGGAAGCACTGTCTAAATGTTAGCACTGCTGCTGCTGCTGTTCTATCTAAGCTGGCCCTCCTAGCCTCATGTCATCTGCAAACAGAATAAGCTAAAGCAGGAGTTAAGTTTTAGATGCTCTGTAAAATCACCTCTAGCTCTTCTGTTTTAAGCCATCATCAGCCCATATGTACTGCACTTGTTTTAAAAGGGACCCTTCAGATTAAATTTTAAAGTGCCGTGGGTCCTTTCTTTTTTCCTTTAAAGAACCAGATGCCAAATATTTACCAGCATATCCCATTGCTCTTAATGTTGTATGATATTTTAGAGGATGGAGCACTGGATTTAGAGTCAGAAGACCTGAGTTCAAATCCCCTCTCAGACATTTATTAACTATGTGACCCTGAACAAGTCACTCAACCTCCACTGGCCTCAGAACCTCATTGTAAACCAAAGGGGATAGACAAGGTTGCAGCCAATTCCAAGCTAAGGCTCCTAGGATGCTTTATCCTATATTCTAAGGTTCCTTCCAGTTGTTATATTCTACAGTTCTCTTTGTTAAGATCCTTTTTGGTTGTGACATTCTATATTCTAAAGTTTCTCCAAGATCCAGAACTCTGTGGTCCAAGTCCTCTTCCAATTCTAACATTCCACAATCTAAGACTCATCAATGTTCATCCAGGACCATAAGATCACAGATATGAGATGGAATGGAACCCTAAAAGACAAGGGTGAACTTTAAATCATAAATTCAAAGTTGGAAAGAATCTGAGATTATTTTGGTCTGGCCCTTGTACTCTTGTACTCTTGTGCTCCCTACTACTGGGAAGGTTGAATGATTCACCTGAGTTCAGGAAGTCTTTTAAAAATTTATTTAATTAATTAATCCTAGGATCACAGATTTAGTGACAGAAGGGAACCCTGGAAGCCACCCAGTCCAACCCCCTCACTTCATAAATGAGGAGACTGAAACCTGGAGACATTACAGTTGACTTGGCCAAATCAGGACCAGGTCCTCTTTTTTACTTCAACTGTAAGGCTCCACTGCATGAGCTTTAAATCTATGGCTCAGTGTTCACCTTCTGTCTTCTAGGGTTCCAACACAGCTGGGAGAGATGGAACATTGTCCTCCCTTTCACCTAGAGGCCTTCTCTAACTTTAAGACTCAAATCAAATACCAAATTCTTCCTGAAAACCTTTCCCTAAGAACCCTTTATGCCGTTCTTCTAAACCCCCTCATTCCACTTACTTGGTCTATATTAACTTTAGATTCATGATATGTGTACATATAAATATGTATGCACATTTACATATGTACACACATGTATGTATATGGTATGCAGTATATGCTTGTATATATACATATATGTAATATATAGTTGTGTGTATATATACATATATATGCTTGTCATCTCCCCATTAGAACACAGGCTAGGTGGTACAGTGAATAGAGCACTGGAGTCAGGGGGACCTGACTTCAAATCACTTAACACTTACTAGCCAGTGTGACCTTGGGCAAGTCAGTTAACCCCAATTGCTCTGCCCTCACCCCTCCAAAAAGAAAAAAGAAAAAAAAAGAATATAGGCTCTTTACAAGGAAAGATTGTTTTTATCCTCCCTCTTTCTGTCTCCAGGACCTAGGACAGTTCCTGTCACGAAGTGGGTGCTTATTAAATACTCATTAACTGCTTGATCCCTCAAAACCTAGCTTCACCCTGGGACACCTTTAGACCAGACTCTCAGACTTCTTCATTTTACTAGCCACTCTGGGTCACCCCTACCTCTTCTGCACCTGCCCAACTCTATACTTTAATGTTCCTGACACCAAGGCAAAGGTGACGACTAAGTGGTATCTCTGGGAGGTTCTGATGGCCAGACAGCATCCTCAGAGCTTGGGAATTAGGGGAGCTCTGGCTGCCTACCCAGCTCCCTGAGGGTGGCCGGCTGTGGTCTACCTCCAGAGAATTTTCTGTCCAAACATAATAGATTCTAGAATTGGAAGAGAAATGCTTAAAATGGATGCCTAAAGAGCATCCGTTAGCCCTACCCCTCTCCTCCTGTAACAACAATATATCATTCACTTAGTTCAGGGGGGAAAGTCAGCACCCTGAACTTCAGAGAAAATACAAACAGAAATTACAAGCAGAAAAAATACAGACAGAGAAAATAACACAAATCAACAGACAGGGCTTCTAGCCCTCTGACCAAAGTCATACATACAGTTATGTGAGAGAAAAGTACCAACATCTGGGTTTTCAAAGTCAGGGGGCTCCTTAAGGGCTACCCAGAGTATTGGGTGGCCAAATCACAGGAACACTCTTCCAATGAATGAGCCCCAAGCAAAACCTGACCTCTGAGTTTATACCGTTCTTCAGAGCCAGAGGGCATCACAACCCTCCTGACCCACTACCTAATTACAAAGTAACAAAAGGTGTGGGGACTTCCTGAAAAACAAGCCTCCCCTAATTGAGCTTCTCTTTCGTTGGGCTCTATGTGAGGCCCATGTATGGACAGGGAAGATCTTCAACTGACATTAGCATTACACCTCCCAAACACAACACCATTTTGCAGATGAAGAAACCGATGAGTTTGTCTTGGGCCATCACTTGTATGTGGAGCTGGGATCACGGTTCAGTTCTCCCTATTTTTCCCGTTTGAGGAATAAGATCTTGTTTTAAACAATCTTTAGAGCTTGATAGCTTCTTCACTCGGGTGTGTCTGAAGGAAACAGACTTTGTAAGGGCCGGGACTTTGTTTCTTTCCCAGTAGACGAGAATTTTTCTAAGATCACCATATAAAAAGTAAAGATTGCTCTATAAGTGGTTCCACTGGGGCTCGAACCCAGGACCTTCTGCGTGTAAAGCAGACGTGATAACCGCTACACTATGGAACCAAGAGGATGACATATCTCTAGGAGGAAAGAGATTTCAACCCCTTTCCTCGACTCTCTCCTCCCATTTTCTTTTTTGTCTTTAACTTCTCTAAGCTGGCAGGTTAATGTTATTCTAAGCACAACACAACGTCCCACTGGACCTCATCTTTCAGTAAACCGTACTCCCCAAATACCGCTCCTCCGATCTACCCTATCCATGAGGGATCGGAGTCAGACAAGCATGGCCTGGCCAGACTCCCCACCTCCAAACAAACAGCCACGCCCTACAAATAAAAACTCACCTGGTGGGGTGCAGGGAGTGGCAGCTGTACTTTCCGAGTATCTCGAGGGAGGTGAAGAGATGATCTCCAAAGCCCCTTTCAAGTAAAAACTCCAGGAAACCTTTTTACGCTGTGAAATTTAGTCCCTTCCACAGGAGGCACGCGGCCTTTTGTGTATAGATGTGACGATTAAGGCAGACTCCTACAAACGAGTGGCTCTGTGGCGCAATGGATAGCGCATTGGACTTCTAGTAGAGCTGAAGACATTCAAAGGTTGTGGGTTCGAGTCCCACCAGAGTCGTGTTTTTAGAAATGAAAACCAAGTCACTGACATCCCCCAACTCCTTTCCTACCCAAGAAAATCAAGTCCAAAGAAGTCCTCCAGGTACCATCCCCACATAACCAACCCAAGAACTGGGCCAAGTGTGACTTTGCGGGTTCCGATTCTGTAGCTCCTCGTACCAAAAGAAGTGGGTTTTGTGGAATGGTTGTGGCACGGTCTGTTCATTGTCGCCTCAGTTCCTAGCTCTTAGAAGGTGTTTTAACAATTGGTGCTGCTTCCACTGAAAGTTCCATCTCCATCTAACAGCAAATATCATTTTGATGGTCTTCGAGAAGAAACCAACCAGTCATCTCTGTCAAGTCCCTAAGCACTTGATCTGGACTCACTACGTGGCAGGCTCGTGCTAAGCACTGAGGATACAAAGAAAGGCAAAAACGAACAGTTCCTTCCCCTCAAGAAGTATAAATTCTAATGACAGAGACAGCATGTAAACAAGAACGGACAAACAAGACCTACAAAGGATGCATTGGAGATACTCTCGGAGGAAAGGCACCAGCATATTAAGGAGGATAAGAAGTTTCTTGAGGAAGGTGGGACTTCTGATGAGGCTTGAAGGAAATCCAGGAAAGCTAGAAAGAGGAGACAAGGAGAGAGAACATGGGGGCCACTAAGGGAAATGTCCGGAGTTGAGAGATGAAGGAGCTTGTTCCAGGAACAGCGAGATCAGTATCCCTAGATCTCCATACTGGAGGCAGAGGAGGTGTAAGAAGACTGACGTGGGGGAAGGAGGGACAGTTTGGGAAGGGTTTTTAGCCCACTTCTTTCCCATCCTTCCGCATTAGTGCATAATGGCGATGTATATAGATCTCTTACTTGCAGGCGCCCTGGCGAGAATGTAAACTCCTTTAAGAGTAGAATACTTGCATTTCTGGATGCCCAAGAGGTTCGTGGAGAATTCCTGGCACATTTAAGCAAACGACAAGTAAACGCTTATTCAACACAGGCTCCCGGTGCCAAAGATGACCTAGCCGTGTGCTTCTTGTGTCCCTTCTGGGCCTGAGGGGCTGGTCATAGAGTGAACCACGGTCTCCTTGCTTCTCTCTTCTTTAAGTTTGGGTTTCCTTGCCCTCTTCTGCGTGGGCCACAGTTGGTCACCAAAAGAGCAACTGAGAGGCTCAGGGAGATGAGACCTCATCCTGGGAGGGGGGAAGGAACTACTATCGCCAACCAGAATGGCCGAGTGGTTAAGGCGTTGGACTTAAGATCCAATGGACAAGTGTCCGCGTGGGTTCGAACCCCACTTCTGGTAGGATGATTTCACTTTTAGCTCTACCCCTAATTTCATTCTCTGAAGTCACCTTCCAGATAAGTAAGGAAAAAAAGCTGGAAACAAATTCACTGGAAAGTCCACTTGCCCTCGGAATATAGACGCACTCCCTCTTACTCTTGAGTTGAGAAATAATGAAGGGAACTTTGAAAGGCTTAACCCTGCTAAGCCAGTGGTAGGTTTTGTTTGTTTGTTTGTTTGTTTTTCTGCGCCAAGAAAATGCTTGGCCATTTAATAGTAATAAAAATGATCGCTGAGATAAATAGTAATGTTTATAACTATTTTCCATAACCTTTTCATTGATGACTCATTTGTGCAAGACCTCCTTACTATGAGTTGCACTATCTCAGCTGATCCAAGGCCCGGCACACATTAGGCGTTTAACAAATACCTGTTGACTGACTGAACTGACCTTCACAGCAAGCCACAAGGACCAGATCAGGATATGCGGAGCTGTTCTAACCCTATGGTCTATTTCGTGTATAGGATTCTAAAACCCCAGGCTCGGAAGGCGCCTCAGAGGTCATCCAGTCCTCTCTTCTACGTGGCTAGAGGACACGTCTACAAACATCTCTAATAAAATCGCCTAACCTCAGCTTACACACCTCCGGGAACGGAGAACTCAATGTCGTTACCTCAGGGAAGGAGCAGAATGGGAGCAGGAGCTCTCGCAAGAAAGTTAATTCTCCTTTCAAACACGTACACACAGATACACAGACACAGACACACTCAAAATGATTGATTACAATGGGGACAGAAGCAGAGAGCTAAAGAGAAGAAGCTAGTTTAGATGGTAGAATGTTAGACTTTTAACCTGAGGGCCCTGGGTTTAACCCTGCTAGATTTTGGCGAACGAGGCACATTTTTTTTTTAAGCAGAGAAGCCGAAGCTGAAGGGCGGTGCGTGCGCCCCAGGTCGCGGGGATCCTCAAAAAGCAACGGTCCCGAGCAAATGCAATAAAATCAGCAACACCCTCCTGGTTCCACTGGGGCTCGAACCCAGGACCTTCTGCGTGTAAAGCAGACGTGATAACCACTACACTATGGAACCTAAGACGCTTAGCGGTTTTTCGCGTCGGGTCTTTAAGAAGGCATGCAGATTCACACCTGAAGTTTCGTGTTCTTTATTGTTTGTTTTATTAATTAATTAAGTGTGGCCTAAGTAAGCAAGCAGCAGCTGGGCCTGAGAAACAAAGGACCACCCAGGGTGCGGCAGCCCTGAGTCCGGTCTCGGAGCCCTAGGTATGCACTCCGTACTGTCAGAGAGGGGGTCCGGTAGGAGTACATGAAATAGGATAGGGGGCAGGGGGATGGAATTGGATCTTTATTGACACTCACCTCTTCAATTGAGTTTGAGCATTTTCCTCAATTAAGAGGGAGAAAAGAAAAAGGGGGGAAAAAAAGGAAAAGAAAACCTAATGCCGAAACCCGGGATCGAACCAGGGACCTTTAGATCTTCAGTCTAACGCTCTCCCAACTGAGCTATTTCGGCAACCACACACACAGCTTCGAATTTTGTCAGCCGCCAAGACTGAGCTGACTTTTCGGGTGCTTTCCAAATATCGTTTTTATTTTATAATCAGAAGTCAGAAAAAGATATATTAAATCATCACATTAGAACAAGAAGAGATTCCAAAGAAACCACATACCAAACCCTGGGATATACAGTAGTGGCATGTTCAATGTATTGAGGCACAAGGAATCCTAAATGAAGGATGGATGGATGGATGGTTGGACCAACGGGTGGGTGAGGGCTTGAAATGATTAGTTCATTTATTGCTTGGTTTAACTTGTTGCTTTAAATGAATCCACGATCCTTTGAAAAAGTGATAGCTTGAGAGGCAAAAAAATCATTACAGGTTGACCCCAGTAAAAGATAGAAGTCAGTGCCTGAGATACTGGTCACAAAATCATCCCTTTTTTCACATCCAAAGGATTTGTGTCATTTCAAACCCTTTTGCCTGACATTCAAGTCCCACAGTACAATATCATCCTGTTTTTCCAACCTAATTTCCTATCACTTTTTTCCACTTACTAATACACTCCAGACAAACCAAACCACTCACTGCCATTAGAAACCTTCCCACCACCTCCACAATACACACACACACACACACACACTTCTTGTTTGACTTCGATTCCAATATTGTTTTCTGCGTTCAGAATATCTTCTCCCCCACCTTCAGACACTGATTGCCTTCTAATATTTTTTTAAACTAGAACTGAAATCAGTTATATATTTTACATTGCCCAGATTTCCCCTTCTATCTCTCACCATCCCCCTCCCAGAGAGAATTTTTTTAAAGAACAAAAGGGGGAGGAAAGGAAAATATTTCATTAAAATTGACATATATATTTATATGTATTTATACACACATATATATGGCATTATATGCCATGTTCCACATCCCTGAACTTCCCAGGCTCCCTCCCTACAAGGGATATGGGGGGAAGTGTCTTCTCATAGCTCTTCTCTGGGGCCAAGTTTCTTCTTTTTAACGTTTCAACGTTAATTTTCTACTGCTTGAAATCTATGTCAATGCTTATGTTATTAGCTGAAGATTCGACCCCTTTTTGCCAAGTCCAAAGGATTTGTATCAGTTCAAACTTGACCTTGAAGGACTCCCATAGTTTGTTACCATCTCGTTTGTTTTTTTTTAATTAGCTTTTATTGCTATCTCTTGTTTTTATATTGTTTGGATTTCCATCCCCACCCCCATCCTCTCCACACTCTCCCAGAGAACCTGAACAGTTCAAAACTTCTCTCTTACTGTTCAGATCAGCTGGGCTCTCCCACTAGGTGTCATCTTGGACTTCTCACTCTCACTCACTCACTCACTCCCCACCTCATAGCCAATCTGTTACCAAGTCCTGTAGGCCTCTTTTCTACTCTAACTGCCACAGTCTCCCTTATTCAACTCCCGCCCAACTCCAGTACATCTCCTACTCAGTTCAGTTATCTTCCTAAGGCAGATCACCATACTCAATAAATTTTAGTGGTTCCCAATTCCCTCCAGTATCAATTATAAAATCCTGTTTGGCTTTTAAAGTCCTTGGTAACCTGACCCCTTACTATCTTTCCAGTTCTTTTTACCTTATTCTTTTCCACATGGTCTACAATCCCATGATGCTGTCTTTCTCCATCTCCCCACTCCATACCTCTTCACTGGTTTATCTCTCAGGTCTGGAATGCACTTGGCTTCCTTCTCATTCTACCTTTTGCAAGAAGCCTTTTCCAATCATCCCCCACCTCATCTCTCAACTCCCACAAAGCCAGTGCCTACTCTCTGAGATTATCTCTCATTTGCCGTGGACTCATCTATCTGATAGGCACAGTTATTTGCAGGCCATCTCCTGCCTTAGAATGTAACCTTCTTGGGGGCAGCCATGGTTTTTGCCTTTCTTTGTATGTCTGGCACTTAACATAGTGGCTGGCATACAGTAAGAACCTATAAAATGTTGGACTTTATTTTTCTGGTGTTGTTGGGGTTTTTTTTTGGGGGGGGCGGCACAGAGAATGAGGTCCTGCACAGATGGCAATTGCCAGATCACCTCTGAGGAGCTTGGCGAAAAGGTATCCAGGGGTAGAATTCTAAGCTGGGGTACCCTTCTGTAGTAGCTGCCTGCATCAGGCCTACAAAAAGAACCTTAAAAGCAAGGAATGGTGAGCAAAAATAGTAGTTGCCTAGGCATCCACCTCCCCATCTCCCAAGTTTTCATCCTGTGCCAAAGCCTGTTTGCCCAGTGGTTGTTAAGATCTGATTCAACCTACCTGTTCTCTAGGCTTGATGGGGCAATTTTTTGCTTGATTTAAGCAAGGCTTCGATAAAGTTCAGCTTGAGTACAACCCTCTGGGCACTAAAATTGCCCATTTCCATAGCGGTAGGACTGAAACTTAGCTTGCTCACACAGAGCCACCCACCTCCCTGCCCTCGGCCGCCCCCTCCTCTTGTGATTCCCTGGGGTTGGCAGTGCCCTCCCGTCCTTGAAATTCCTCTGCTTTAGGCTTCATGTAACTCAGTGCATGCGCATAGACTTCCCTCCTCACCCTTTAGAAGACAGGTTCTTAACCTTCCTTTATGCCAGGACTCACTTGGGCAGCAGGAGCTATGGGGCCCTTCTCAGAATCATGTTTTAAATCCTTGAAAGAAATGCTACATTTTGGCTAGAAGTTAAAGAAAATAAAGAAGCATTTTTCCATCCAAATTCACGGCCCCCTTTAAACCTCTCCGTGAAGCCCAGGACTCCTGCCCTAGAATAGAAGGTTCTTGGGGCGAACTATGTTGCTCTGGGAGCCCCCTCAAGCTCTCCTTGAGTCCTTGAGGTACAGGCTCTGGGAACCTCCCTTGGACTCTTGATTGAATCATACCATTTGATGGTGCAGGTCTGTTGCTAGTCTTCCCACCCTGGAACTGGCCTAGCCCACCATTGTCTGTAGCCTCCAACTATTTCCCACCCTTAATCACTCATTGACTTCATTAACTCCTCCTGAAGACCCTCCCCAAACTCTTCCTCTAGACCATCCCTAGATTCCTCCTACAGCCTTCTGTATATAAGACCCCATGTGGGGTGAGAGCGCTATAGAATGCCATAGAATAGTGAGAGCGACGTAGAATGACCTAGCACAGACTTACTCTGTGTCTAATGCAAGTGAACTTTTAATAAACTTTACTTTTCTTTGGCTGAGAAGACTCCAGTCTAATTCATTCGGCAGGACCCAGCGTATTGGTATTTTGGGGTCTCCAGAGCAAACCTAACCCTCTTAGTGGGTAAACCTCTTCGTTTTTGTGGAGACCCCAAGACAGTCTTCTCAGCAAAAGAAAAGTAAAATTTATTAAAAGTTCCCCTGCATTAAACACAGATTAAGTCTGCGCTCTCACTCTTCTATAGCAATTCTGTTTGGCTCTCACAAACAGAAAGACAGGATGGAGTCATATACAGAAGGTTGTGGGAGGAATCTAGGGGTGGTCTAGGGGAGTTTGGGGAGGGTATTCAATCAAGAGTCCCAGGGAGGTTCCCTGAGCCCGTACCTCATCAGCTTTCACCTCTGTCTCCTACCCCGGGCTGTATTCCAGCGCGCTGCACCGGGCTGGGCGGCCCGTACTAAGCTCTTATTTAATGCGTGTGGGCCGGCCTTCCGTTCTGCTTCAAGGCGATGGAAGGTTCTGGGATCCCCAGTAAACTGTTTGGTTCGATTTCTGCTTCACCTACCCCCTGTCTGTGACTTTGGAAAATCAATCCCCCTCTCTGGGCCCCATTTTCGTCGCCAGTAGAATAAAGATCGGAATAACAGTAACAACTGGTATTTATATTGCACTTTAATGTTTTTCAAGCTCTAGGAATATTACTCAAAAGTCTATTCAACCAGCATTTCCTGAGGCTCATTACATCTCAAAAGCTCTCTTTGCCCAAATCTGCCCATTTTGCGGATCTCTTCGCCCCAGGAGTCGAATGTACAGGTAGCGGGGCCAGTTTTCGAACTTTCCTTTTCACTTCAACACCCGCGAACAAATCGCTCGGCTTCTATCCATGGCAAGGAGACTTACTGCTTTAAGAACATTTTGAAATTTTCTTCCATAAAAGCTGAGGCTTCCGCCCGAACAGGGACTTGAACCCTGGACCCTCAGATTAAAAGTCTGATGCTCTACCGACTGAGCTATCCGGGCTCTCAGCTAAGCGTCTTGGTAAATTAGCATCTTACTTTTCCATTGTTCATACTCTGGGTCTTTTCTTTGCCCTGCTTTCTTTTTCAGGTTCTAAAACTTTGCAGGGTCTGTGTATTTGGGAGCTGAAAAAAAGTCTCTCCATCCCAGCCACCACCCACACCTCTTCCCGCAAGCGGTCGGAGGGTCTTTTGCAGACCTGGGATCCTCCGACCACCATTTGGAACACTCTCTAAGTCTCGAGTACCACGTTTGGGACCACAGAGACAGGGGAAAGGAAAGCCTGGAGGGGTGGGCAGCCACGGGCTCAGAGGAGTGAGACCCTCTCTGGCCCATTGGAAGAACTTTGCTCTTTCTGCCCTTTTGCTGAGAGATTGGGTTACTCACGGACACTTGTCCCCACTTGACCTTCCAAGTGTTCAGGAAAAAAGAAGGAAGGGGAAACTTAGGGACAACAGTCTCTCACCACACGGCTGCCCACCATGCCCCAGACAAGGTGGCTTTACAGCCTGCGTTTGGGAACCCGCTCCTTTAAATGTTCCTGTATATCTGTGCCAATTTGGCTACAGTTAAACCAGGTACGCAGGTCCAATTGTGTTTAAAGGGAGGGGAGGGCGATTGAGACTGCTTTTTGTTTTTGCTACACCTATATAAACACTATTCTGGGTTATATGTGTGTATAATGTATATATATGTGTAGTATGTATCTGTATACACACACATATATATATAAACTGTATCTCTAATAAAGAAATAACACCCCAAATAAGAAATTGAAAGAAAGTTCCTTTATAAAACATGAATACAAATTGAAATGCTTTGTGATGGGAGAATTCGATATTTGGCAAAAATCCATGTTCTACAGATAGAAAGTCATCTCAAATTTACTAATGTTAGTGAGATCTTCCCAGCCATGCCTTATCTTCAGTATCCTCTTCCTTTAGCATGGAAGGAGCAATTAAAAAAAAATTAATTGTTTTGAACGAAGTAAAGTCTTAATGAGGCAAAAGAAGATTCTGCCCCTTCCCTTCCCTTCCTACCCATCTCTAACAGATGATGGAGGCCACAGCCCAGGGAGAGCCTGCTATTTTTCACTGCTTTTCACATGAATTCCACAATAGATGTAAATGTAATCTAGCTGAAGTAAAGTCCGAGCAGGATGAGAGTGGGCAATGGGCCGTGGTCTCCAAGTTGGCCTAAGCAGCTGGGATTTGTTGTGTTCAGGGGAGTCTACTAGATGCTAGGAATGATCAATAAGCATTTATTATATGCCTCTTTTGTGTCAGGCACCATGGGATATAGAAGCAAAAGTGAGACACCCTTAAAGAGCTTATATTCTTTATCTGTCTTCAGGGAGCTGACTGTCTACTAGAGGAAGGTACGGCCCAATATTTCAAGCTCAATGTATTAGGGAAGTTCAGAACCCAGTAATATGTGGGACTTGAAAGGGGTGGTCCTATCTCAAGGAGGAATCTGGGAAGGATTCCTAGGGATGATTCTATTTCACAGTAGCAGACTCAAGCATTCTAATCCCTCCAAAATGTATCTCCACTGGAACTTGACCCCACAGTCTTTAAATCCTTTTAATTTTACTTCAAATCTAGGGAACACCCTGAGGTCATCATCTCATTCCTGAGAAAGTGTCAAAGATGATAAAAGATGGAAAAAGGTATTGTGGAAAGACAGGTGTATCCGTTATTCTGTTGATGGAACTATATAGCAGTCTGATTGTTCTTCAAAGCAAATTTAAAGGGTGGGAGAAAACAGTTCACACCCCTAGACCCACTGATCTCTACTAGGTATGTAAGCAATCAATAGTTGCTGCCTTCAAGGAGCTTATGTACTCCTCAGATAGTCAAAAAGAAAAAGAATGATCTCACATATAACAAAATATTCATAGTAGCCCTCTTTTTTATAATAAAAAAACTGGGGGAAGAAAAAGGTAAAATGAGGGCTCACAGATGTGAAAATAACTGAACAAAATGAGATAAATGTTATAGAATATGATTGCATTTTAAGAAATGATGACTACGAGGAATTTAGAGAATCGTGGAAAGACCTGTATGAATCAATTCAGAACAAAGAGTTCAGAACCAAAACTATAATAATTCACAATGACAATAATGAACTAAATCTCTCCTCCTTTTTAGGCTTCTATTTTCTGTGGAAGAATTCTGTCCTGCCACTTTATCACTCATTGTAGGTCATAGGAAGCAACCTGCTGATAGATTCTTCTGGCAATACAGCTAAGTAAGGACTGAGGTGTGGGTGGTGGGTGTGGATTAGGGGAGGGAAAGGAACAAGTTTTGTAGGAAGCTGCAACTGGAGTAGATGGTTCGTAGGGTCTAAGTCCAGGGTGGTGACAATGGAGAAGAGAAATTCCTTGAAGGCACAGACTTCTTGTCTTTGTGTCCTCATTGCCTAGGACCATGCCTGGTACATAGTAAGGATTTCACAGAAGCTTGTTCAATGGAAATGTCAAAGATTGGTGATTACCTCCGATGCCAACCATGTCTATGTTTAGCTTCCAGCCAAGCTGACTTCACTTCATTTTCTTGACTCCCTCCACACCAAACTAGGCAGGCTGCTTCCCCAGACTTCCAGTTCTAGAACCATAATCAAATAAAGTCCAATCTGAGAAAGGTTATCTTAATCAAATCCCCTATGGCTGCACTCACTACCTACATAAATTTACAAACCCAAGGCCTCCCAGGTTACCTCTCCTCAATAAGTGCTATTATGCTAATATTACACTATTATGGTGTAAACTCCTTGAGGGCAAAAAACAGTCTTAGATCTTTACTTATATCCCCAACACTAAGATCAGTGCTTAATGCAAAGTCTGTGAGTTAGTTAAAAGTTAAAATCCAAGTTAAAAGACTTGGATTAAGTGTCTTCTAATGTGCCTGGTACTTTGTTAAGTGCTAGGATACAAAGAAAGGTTAAAAAAAAAGTAGTCTGCCCTCAAGGAACTTACATTCTAATGGAAAAGGAAAGTATAACTAAGTACACACAAGCTACAGAGAGAGTAAAGGTGGAAGGTAATCTGTGAAGACCTTACCAGCTGTGGGGGACCAGGAAAGGTCTCTTTTAGAAAGAGGGCTTTAATCTCAGTCCTGAAAGAATCCCAAGAAACTAAGAGGCCTAAATTTGGGACAGAGCATTCTAGGCATGGGTTTCAACCAAGCCACAAACAAAGAGGGAAGTTGGAGCATTGTACTTAAGGAACTAAAAAAATATATCATTGTAGCTGGATTCTAGGGTGTGTGGAAGGTGGAAGAAGATAGGAAAAGTGATAAGGTGCCAAGCTGTAAAGAACATTAAATGCCCAAGTTATTTATCCTGGAGGTCATAGGGAACCACTGGAACTAATGAAACCCCTAGGGTTGAGACAGGATCAGACCCAGCTTCAGAAAAATCCCCTTGGCAACTGAATGGTGGGAAGAGACTTGAAGCTGGGAGAGCAACTAGGATTACTTAATCAATGCTTTTTGATTCATTCATTCATTAAGATTCCAAAGGTGGTGTAGAGATAAAATGAATAGAACTGTTCAGATGTAAAAGGGTGTGTGCACCCCAAAACTGTGTGCAACAGAGATCCTCACCCAAATAATACTCAGAGGCTTCTCAAGGTAGGAAGCAGAAAAGAATGGCTTATTACAATCTCGAGAAAGGGCCACCCTCCTGACAAATGGTCAGGGAGGAAAGCAATTTACAAAAGGAAATGGTGAAGTTAGAAAGCCCTAAGGGGGGATTCTCCCCCACCCCCCTGCTGACTCTTTTCTTCCATTGGATAGAAGTCAGGTGCACAATCTAAGCTCAGCAATCTACCTCAAGTACCAGAACAAGGAAACAGTAGACCACCCAGTGTACATTTTTTTTGAGGGGGGAACACAGGGCAATTGGGGTTAAGTGACTTGCCCAAGGTCATACAGCTAGTAAGTGTTAAATGTCTGAGGCTGAATTCGAACTCAGGTCCTCCTGACTCCAGGGCTTGTGCTCTATTCACTTCACCACCTAGCTACCCCACACCCAGTATACATTTGAGAAAGCACTTCTGTCCTTATTTGGCATATCTTATGCTGAGGTGTCACTGAGAAGAATGGTTACTCCCTACCCCTCTGAGTTTTGAGTCCTTGTAAATGATGTGACCTCCTGTGAAGGGGAACTTGGGCCTGTTTCCCATGAAAAGCCTTACCAGATTTTAGAGTATAATCTGAGAAGTTTTCACTTATTTCACTCAAGGGGAAATGGTATCACAGGTAGCTCCAAGGCTGTGAACTAGGGAGACAGGATGAATGATGGTAACAAATAAAAGAAAGTTAGAAGCAGGACCGGTTAGCCTTTTAGGCCTGGTGTCAGTTACTGAAGGACTGGGCTTGTTGGAAGAGAAAAGGATGTTTTCTTTCCCACTTTCATAGAAGCAGGTTCTAGTCTGGGAGCAAACTGTTCAGTGAGGGGAAAGGGATTAGTGGAAAGTAGAGTAAGACAGGCAGTGGAAGGCCTTGAACATCAGGCCAAGGAGTGTGGACTTTATTCCTTAGGCCATGAGGAACTTCTGATGGTTTTAAAGCTGAATCTGGCAGCCTGTGTGTGTGTGTGTGTGTGTGTGTGTGTGTGTTTGTTTGTGTGTGTGTGTGTGTGTGTGTGTGTGTGTGTGTGTGTGTGTGTGTAGGCTGGCTCTGAGGAGGAAGAGACAAGACAGCAGCATGTTAGGAGGTCACTACAGGGGCTGAATCAGAGAAATAGTAGGAATGAGAGAGAGAGATTTTTCAGCCTGGAATTCAGGGAAAAAACCCTTTCAAATTCTTCATCCAAGCTGAGAGGCACACTGGAATGCAAGCAAAGGGAACAGTCTAGTTTGGGAGCACATGCCTTCTGGCTGGACCCACCCACTAACGCCTAAAGGAGGGATTCAATTTCAAGGAGCATCAGTCTGGACACAAGAGGCTGGACCTCTAATCTCTGATCTTGTTTACGTATCAGCCATAATTGTGCTTCAGTTAACTCAAGCATGTAGTGCTTTGTGCAGAGGTCATTGGAGACACTCCCCACCCCCAGTCTGGCTCCTTTTAATTTGCAACCTCTACAAGGGGACTAACTTTCTAAAATCTTCATTAAAATAGGAAGGAGTAGGGGTAAGAAAGCCAAGTTTCCTAAGCACATGTGCAGACTTTCCAGGTCTGGTGGGACTGTTCTGAGAGCCCCAGAGACATAACTACTACTGAAGAGGTTCATCATAAAATGATGAGGTATAGGCTAGGGGTGCTTGAGACCCCAAAATACCAACACTCCTCATCCTGCCAAATTCCACTCAAGCCTTCTCTCAGCCAAAGAAAAGCAAAGTTTACTAAAAGTTTGACTTATTGGGTAGACTCTTAAGGAGCCTTGGCATCTGTAAGGCTTGTATCAGACAAGCCACCTTGTAAGGGACACAGAGTAAGTCTGTTCTAGAAAATTCTATGGCACTCACACACCACATGTGATGGGGTCCTTGTGATGTATATATGTCTGTAGTATCAAATCTGTAACATCAGTTTATAAATGGGGTGCTTTGGGATCTATGTCTGTAAAATCAATTTGTAAAAGCAGTCTGTAAGATCACATTTCCACCCCCCCCACCCAGCCTCAGAGCATTGACTCTGCCCCTTCCCCCTTCCAGCACTCTGCCCAGCAACAACTCATGACCTGTTTATCTCTGCTTGAAACAATAAGTTATGTAAATGTTATCTCCCTTAGTTAGAGGGGCCAGCCCCACCATAAATTCTTCAATACCTTATCTATAGGGTAACTCCTTAGTCAATTATATACCCACACTGTCTCTGATGACCTTGGTGGGAGGCAGACTGGGCACTCTTTAGTGACGTGTCAGGCCTAAAACCACACCTCCAGTTAGCCCCTCTTGAACTATTTCCCAGTGAATCATGGGCAATACACCTGCGCAGTTGATATTAAAAGTGTATGGTCTTTTGAGCACTGACCACTCCTTAACTCCTCCCTGATCCCACCCTTACTCACCTAGTTAGCATAATTGACCCCTTAAAACTATGTCTGCGGCCTCTTCGAGTTTGCAGGTTCCATAAGAATCTAGCCCACTGTTCTCTACAGCATAACAATAAACTTTACAATTTCGGCTTCAAAGTTTTCTTGAGCCTGGTGAATTCCTTCCAGACTGGATGCCAGGGAGGTATCCCAGGCAGAACCACTTACCCTCCCCCCCTCCTTATCACCCTTCCCTCTTCACATGGAGGCAAGATGGGGTCTTATATGCAGAAAGGTTGTGGGAAGAATCTAGGGGTGGTCTAGAGGAGGAGTTTGGGGAAAGTCTTCAGGAGGAGTCAATGAGGTCAGACTTCAGTAATGAATTTGGGGAGTGTAGTTAATGAGGTCAGACTCCAGTAAATAAGTGAAGTTGCTATGGTAGGTTAGGCCAGTTCAAAACAGTTGATTTGGATTTAGACATTTTGATAGGCTCAAGGGTGGGAAATAGATAGACAATGGAGGGCTAGGCTAGTTTGAGTTGGAGATTTGGGCTTAGCTATAAATAAAGGTTTATGGCCTTGGGCAAATGCCTCATTAAGTGGGAAGATTCAACCAGAGTTTGAGGGGCTTCCCAGAGCTTTTACTTCATCACTATCAAGTCTTTGGACATTTGCATCAGGATTCCAACTACCATGAGCACCATTCCCTCCCCCCAACTCCCCTTGTTGTGAAGAAAATAAGAGTAAGCTGAGGCCTGGGTGAAGGGTAAATTTGGGTATGGATTTATTGATCAGGCTCTTGTCTGCCTGGAGTATACACTCAAATCAGGCAGCCCCGTATTGGGGTAGAGACTGAGTTTATAAAGGTAAAAACCACAATTGGGGTGGGGAGCTAGCATAAGCAGTGACATACAGTGTTGGACCCAGCTTCACTCTGCCCTTCCCCCATTGATTTGTCACTTTGCCTTTCCCAAATGTCAGACACAAATCCATTCACCCTTTCCTTGATTTGTAAAACAGTCAGCCCAATCTTTCCTTCATTGAATTGTAAAACAGAGAACTCCACCTTGCTTAACGTGTAAACAGGCAGAACCCCTACCCCTTGCTTACCCTTGATTAATCTGTGGGTGGGAGTCCCAGCCTAGGGTTTCCACCAGCGGGAAATTCAAATGTATACTGACCAATCACTAATTGTAGTTTCAAGTGTACACTGACCAATCATTGGAGTTTCAGCTTACATCACTGTAATCACAGTTTACAAAACCCGGCTATGGAACCTCTATAAAACCAGCACACTGTCTGTGCAAAAGTGCTGATTTGGGTGACCATGTACCCCGACAGTCCCTCGGTGTTCCGTGGTAATAAAATCCACTTTTTAAATTTAATCTTGGGGATCTTCTGTCTCGCTTTTATTAAGGTACAACAACAGAAGACAAGAACATTGGTTGGATCTATAGCTCAGGGCTAATTTGGAAACCATGGTGCAAGGGTACAATGACGTGATCAGGGTCTTTCCTAGAACAGGGTGGAGGGAATAGGGGCAGTAGAATTCTCCGAACAGGCTGGGGTCATGGAAGAAGTCAGGGTCATGTTCTGGGTGAAGGGTGTGGGGGACCCTGCTTGGTCAACATCTTGGGTGAAAGACCTTGTTTGGTCAGCATAGACTTGCCCCATGATCTCTATACAGGCTTGCACTATAAATCCTTATACACTGTTTCAAGGCTTACTGATTTAGGGAAGTTCTAACTTAAGAAGAGATAAAGGGCCAGGACTATGCCTTGGGTAACTCTTACCCAGGACTATGCCTTTAAGCTGTTACAAGCAGTTACAGGGTTTATGATAAAAACAAAGACAAATATAAAGGGGCTTAATGGTGGGCTCCAAATCAGGTGGCATGTGATTTGGGTTACAACACCCTCACTCAGAATGCAGTATGAATGCCCCTGCTCTCTCCACTAACGTGGACTAACTTTGAAGGCTGCTTCTATATCAAGCTTCCTCTCCCCAGCTGCTACTCTGACCCCACCCAGGGCTGGGGGAATCTGGATAGCTATACTCCCAGAGAGTGGAGCCAAATCTCTCCCAAGTGACTGAGCTCTCACTGTGAGGGACCTTTCCCTTGAATTTGCTTCGGTTCTGGGTGGGGTGGGGTTGATGAAATACAGGCTCTGGGAACCTCCTGGAGCTCTCAGAGAATCTTCGGGAGAGCCGTTTGCCTGAGGCCAATAAGCCTTTCATTATAGCTGGGCCCAAATTTCAGTTACTAGCCTAACCCTCCTTTGTCCAGCTACTTCCCACCCATGATCCTCCCAAAATATCTATACAGGTTAAACTAGCCTAGCCCTCCATTGTCTGTCATCTCCTGGTAGCCTCCAGCTATTTCCCACCCTTAATCTGGCATTGCTGGAATCTGACCTCATTTGACTCTTCCTGAAGACCCTTCCAAACTTCTCCTCTAGACCACCCCGAAATCCTCCTACAACCTTTCTGTATATAAGTCCCATCTTGCCCCCAAGAAGGGGCTGAAAATTATTTAGCTGCTTCGTCACTCTGTGTCAGATGATTTTGGCCCAATGGTCCAGTAGAAGCGTCACAGATTCCAAGGCTCCTTAAGAGGTTACCCATTATAGCGAACTTTTAATAAACCTGGCTTTAATTTGTATGAGAGATGACTTGAGTTAAATTCAATGGCAGGACCCAGCGTGTTTGTATTTGGGGGTCTCGAGAACCCCTAAACCTTAGATTTCTACATTTTATGGTCCTCTGACCTCAATAGGATGAGGGGTGCAAGTAAGATAGCTACTTGGCGTACATGAGGAAGGAGGGAAAGAAGGAAGAAACAGGAAGGAAAAAAGAGAGGGACAGATTGAGGTGGCGGGAGGAAAGAAATGAGAGAAAAAGGATAAAAGAATGGAGAGAAGGAAAGCAGATTCCCATCCTATCCCCTTGCTGCAAGTGAATGAACGGTTGCATCTGATTTAACTGTCAGGTACTGCAAATTTGCGGAGGACACTGCGGGCGAATAACGACATTCAGGGAACCCGTGTAGTTGAGGGGGTGAGGTGGAAGGACCCCAACAGCTTTTCCATCCTTCCATCCCAATCCGTTTCGTTTCATTGCCCCCAGACTCCCTAAGTATTTCCAGAAAGCAGAGAAATCAGGATAAAACCTGGATGAGTTCGAATACGACTTAAAATTTCTGCCGAAACCCGGGATCGAACCAGGGACCTTTAGATCTTCAGTCTAACGCTCTCCCAACTGAGCTATTTCGGCTCCACGAAGTATGTTTTCTCTTCGTTCTGGCTAGAGAGAAGCTCTTGCAGCCTCTAGTGGCCAAGTGACTGAAATTAGAGTTTGACTGGGATCCCAGTTTCTGGGACCTTTGACAGAACTGCCCGATGTCACAGAGAAAGTGGGGCGGGGGCAGGAAGGTGTAGGAAAGGGTCCCATGAAGGCGTCTCTCTCCCCTCCGCCACCAGGAAGAAGTGAGACTGAAACATCATCTTCGATTATCTCCGCCCGGGTGAATCCTTCCCCGTCCTTACCAGACACTACTGGGTTTAGCTGGTTCTGACACATTCTCCCAGACCTCCGTCCCAACCCATCCCCGGGGCATCTTCTGCCATTCATATAAATTTAGATGATTACATACTCATAGTATGTCAAGTTCTTTTGCCCTTTTCACCTTTTGAACAAAAACTCTTCCCTTAAGGAGCCCGGATAGCTCAGTCGGTAGAGCATCAGACTTTTAATCTGAGGGTCCAGGGTTCAAGTCCCTGTTCGGGCGGTTTCCTTGCACTTTTAGCAACAATGATTACTAAGTGTTTCCTATAGTACCGACCAGTGCTATCCGCGAGGATTACAAATGTAAAAATGAAGACGATCCCACTCTAAATGCGGAGGCTTAAAATAGAGGTCAATTTCAGTTCAATTTTGGCAAAAAAGGCACGAATACCTGCGGGTGCGCACCAGACCCAAGGGATTTCTGAGGCTGGGGATGTTGGGGATGCAAGTTAATTCTATTTAATAGGCATCTATTACGTGCCCACTGTATGATAGAAACTGTCGCGGTAGGACCTGAAAGTACAAAGAGAGAGGAAAACAGTCCCTGCGTTCCCGAGCACTAATAATTGGGAAGAACCCGAGAAGGACGTGGTACGTGAGTTGAGCCTAGGAGGAGGGAGCCAGGGACTAAGAAGTTGGGAAGGGGTGGGGTAAGGGGGAGAGGAGGAAAGTGAGCACATTTCAGGAATAACTAACAAAGTCAAAAAGGCAGGGGATGAGCAGTAAGTTCGTAGGGCTCGAACACAGAGTGCCTGAGGGAGAAGAATGGGTAATAAATCTAATATGGATAGCTTGAAGTCTGATTATGAACACAGAAGAGTTTATATTTGAGCCTAGGGATAATAGGGAGCCATTGAAACTACTTGAGCAGGAATCAAGTATACATTTAAGAAATTTCCTACTTCTAGACAGAGAGTCCTATCGTTACTTTGGAGTCCTGCCAGCCTCGTCCTTTAGAGAGAACAGTATTGTGGTGCAGTGAACAGCCTATTCAACTCCAGGACCATCAAAACGGTGCTTTACTCAATTTACCCTTCTCGTTTATCTGGACTTTTAAAAGTTTAAGTTTATGCGTGGCTCTGTGGCGCAATGGATAGCGCATTGGACTTCTAGCTGCCTGAGCGAGGCATTCAAAGGTTGTGGGTTCGAGTCCCACCAGAGTCGCATTTTTGTCAATTTTTTTGTTTTATAGAGTAGTAACTGAAAGTTACTGAAAGATTGAGCACAATCCCTGGGATTTGGGTTTCAGCTTCTGCTATATCTGATTAACTGATCCTTTAAAAATCCCTTAGAGCAAGGATGAAAGGAGGGGTCGGGGCTTGCCTTTTTGACTTTCTGTCGCCAGTGCCTGGCAGAGAGGAAGTACTTTAAAAGGCCTATTGAGTTGAATGGCATAGATAGGACATTGGGCAAAGGAGATTGTCACAGAATATCACCATTGGAAAGGGATCCAACACGGACTCTGACCCATCTTTCCTAATTGGAGAAGAACTAATCTTTGAATCTTTAAAGACCCTCTGGGACATGGACAACTTCAGTTTATTCATTTTAATAAAGTTCTTCTCGCTTACGGTAATTTCCACTCACTTCCTCTAAGTTCGGCGCCAAATGTATGTCACAGTATGTCAAGTCCATTTGCCCTTTTCACCTTTTGAACAAAAAAGTATGGTTTTTAAGGAGCCCGGATAGCTCAGTCGGTAGAGCATCAGACTTTTAATCTGAGGGTCCAGGGTTCAAGTCCCTGTTCGGGCGTCTTTCTGTGCTTTTAGTACAGATCCTTTAAAATGTACCTGGTATATCCTTGAGCATTTCAAAGGTAAGTGAAGAAGGTAACCAAGGTGGCTAATTTCAACACCTTAACTCAAATCAACAGGTATTTTAAGCAACCAACGTTGGCTTTCTAAAAAGAACTTTTCGCCCGAACAGGGACTTGAACCCTGGACCCTCAGATTAAAAGTCTGATGCTCTACCGACTGAGCTATCCGGGCCCTCGGGCTAATTAGTACGCAGGAGTCTCTGTAGTTTTCTCTAATTACTCTGACTTACAGGAGATTTTTAGAGAAGTTCTGTGGTATACCAGGAAATCCGTGGAAATTCAACCCAAAGACCTGAATTAAAATCATGATTCGGTCTTTTCTTTTCTTCTGGAAATTATGCTACTTTTCGTGGGTCATTTCACTTTCTTTTTCCTCAAAAGTTAAATGAAAAAGAAGTTAAAGGTCACAGAATTAGGTCTCTTAGCCATCGAGTTATTCATAGAGGCTCCTTCTGTTACAGAAAGTAACCAGAAGCAAGGTGGGTGCGCATTGACTGGGCTGTAGATGCCCCAAAGAAACGCTGAATTGAAGGAGGCCAGATGAGTGGGGGCCTTTCCCGATTCTTGCTTGTGCCTCACTCCCTCCTTCCCTCTCTCTCTCATTGCCGTCTGTCTGTCTCGTATAGATTCTGTCCCTGGACTTATGTGTCTTATGTGTTCTTTCCCAGATAGAATATAAAATCGTCTGGGACGCGAGCTGTTGCATCTTTGCCTGTTTCCTCCTGGATTAGCACAATGCCTGACAGTAGGTGCTTAGTAAAAGCTTTATGTGATTATTGTGATCCATCTTTGCCAGGAAGAGAGATAAAAGATGTGCAACTCCCTCTTTTCCTCGGGGGCAGCTAGGTGGCATCATAGTGCACCGAGCTCTGGGCCTGGAGTCAGGAAGACTCATCTTCTCGAGTTCAAATGTGGCCTTAGACACTTACTAGCTGAGTGGGACCCTGGGCAAGTCACTTAACCCTGTCTGCCTCAATTTCCTCATCTGTAAAATGAGCTGGAGAAAGAAATGGCCAACCACCTCAGTATCTCTGCCAAGAAAACCCCAGATGAAGTCACGAAGAGTTGGACATGACTGAACAACTTTTCCTTGGTGAATGGAAGATGTTGCATATGCCTTTAGACGTAAGTTTTTTTGTGTTGGTTCATTTTGCTTACGAGTTTTGTTTGTTACAGGTGGGCTGGGGTGGGAGGAGTGAATACATCAGAAGTGCTTAACAGCACTTTAACAAGTTATCCTTTCCTTTGTATCTATCCATCATACTCTCAATAGAAACCTCATCATCCTACCACATTGCATCACATACCTAAATTCTTCAATCCTCTCCCCTCTAATTAGAGGGAGGAGCATAGGTCCATTTAAGGAAGGCACCCAGGCCAGTTCTCTCTCCATTTCCTCCTCCTTAAGACTTCTCCACCTTCCCCCCACTCACCCTTTCAGTTTCTCTTTGTATGTGGCCTTCCTCTATTAGATTGGAATCTCTTTGAGGGCAGATACTGTCTTTCTTATTCATATTTGTATCCCCAATACTTAGCACTGTGCCTGGCACGTAGTTGGTATGTTGTGTCATTTCAGTCCTGTGACCTCATTTGGCATTTTCCTTGGCAAAGATACTGGTTTGCCATTTCCTTTCCCAGCTCATTTTACAGAGGAGGATTAAGTGACTTGCCCAGAGTCACAGAGCTAGTTAAGTGTCTGAGGCCACATTTGAACTCAAATCCAATCTGACTCTAGGGCCTGGGCTCTGTCCACTGAACCACCTAGCTGCACCATCAGGGTTTAATAAATGTTTATTGAATGGTAATAAGACAAACAACAACAAATAATAAAAAGAGAAAATTGGGCTATATGATTTCTACTTTCTAAAATTTAGTGATATCTTTTATTTTTACATTGCCTTCATTCCCAATATCTCTCTCTAACCCCCAAATAACCAATCCTTAAAGAGTAAAAAAGAAGTAAAATAACAACAAAAAAAGGTTTTACAAAACACCTCAAATGAATCTGACATTATATATAGTGTTCCACATCATTACTTCTTCCCTCTGCAAAGAAGGGGACTTTCACATCTCTTTCAAAGTCAAAGTCATTATAATTTTGCAAATTTCAAGTTTTATCATTTCCATTTATGTTGCTATATTCAGTGCTTCTGATCACTTCATTTTGTTTTCAAAGTAATTGAGTATCTGGGTTAAAGTTCCTTATATATCTTGGAAATTAGACCTTGTTATCAGAGAAACTTGCTGCAGAGATTTTTTCCCCCTCACCTGTTTCCTTTCTAGTTTTAAGTATATCCATTATGCTTGTGCAAAAAACAGCTTCGTATAATTAGACTTGTCCATTTTTGTTTTCTGTAATCCTCTTTCTCCTTGTTTGATTCTGAACTTCCCCCCTATCTATAGATCTATGTCAAAAGTGAATTTGGGGGAAGAACTTAACTGACTTGCAAAACCAGCTGCAGCAGCTGGTGGCCTTTAGTGTCTTCTTCCTTCTCTTATCTGTACAAAATTACTTAGTTCCTGAAGGTGAGTCCAGGGTCCTAGGAAGATTTTCCCTTTTCTGACCTGATCTACAGTTCTCTTTGGAATTTAGAATTTCTCCCTTTTCTGTCTTCCATTAACAAGTATACTATTTTTTCTTTGTATGGCCACCAGCCATATTATTTATTTTATGCATTTATATTCTTTTTCATTATATAAATATTCATATTTAATGAATAGCCATTTTTTTCTTCTTCCATGTGTTGTATAAATATTGTTGATGAATTGTGAATGACACATTCCCAACCAACTACTGGCCAGGTATTCTGAGAGTACTAAAACCTATTTCTGATTCATTCTGGTTTATTAGTGTTAATTAGTTAGATTAATAGGAAATTCACATGACATCTAAAAGGTAATTTCTTCCTTGCCCTTCTAATTTGCTTATGATATCATTTTTTTGTCTAAATCATATGTCTATTTGGAGTTTATCTTAATATTCAGTTTGAGATGTTGAGACCATGATATTCCAAGACTTGTTTCTATAACATCACTGGATGATTTTTGTTATTGTTCAGCTACATCTGATTCTTCATGACCCTATCTGGAGTTTTCTTGAAAAAGATATTGGAATGGTTTGCCATTTTCTTTTCCAGCTTATTTCACTGATGAGGAAACTGAGTCAAGTGACTTACCCAAGGTCACATAACTAGTATCTGAGGGTGGATTTGAACTCAGGAAGCCCAATTCTCTATCCAATGCACCACCTACGTTCCCTACTGGATGAATATTAATATTAAAAACTGGGTCTTTAAATCTGGCCTCAGACACTTGACACACTTACTAGCCATGTGACCTTGGGCAAGTCACTTCTGTCACCCTCCAAAAAGCAAAAAAACAAAACAAAACAAAAAAACCTGGGTCTTTGTTTTGGGAAGAAGATCGGGCTTTTTAAAAAGCAGAAAAAAATTTACTAGAGGCCATCCTCCCTGCTTTCCCCCTTCTGTTTGACTCTTAACTCAGTTCATTGTCTATGGACAGTATCTGTTCTAGATCTCCATACTAGTGGGCTGGTCCTCATAGGCTGAAAAACCAACATTTTCTATCCACTTTGTTTTTCAAGTGTAGATGATCAGTGCAAACTCTTTTGAGTAATTCTGAACTTTATTTAGGAGACTCTGGGGTTTGATGCAGTCAGCCCATTGGCATCTGCAGACAAAAACATCTGGAGGACCTCACCATTTATAGGGAATCCCTTTCAATTCTAATGGAATTCCATGAAAATGGTTTACAAATCTTTGAGTACTATATAAAGATGAATTATTAATAGATATAAGGCAGTATCTACGAGTTTTTAAACTACTGACTTTTTCAATTATTAAAGTTCAAATAATTTCAAGGGCTAAATGATCATTTGTACTTTTTAAAAGAACTTCCCATTCATATTATTTGATCTCATATCTACAGAGGAATCTTCATGCATACTGCATGTCACATTTATATCAACTATAAAGAAGAAAAAGTTCCTCTGGGGATCCTCTGCTAACCCTTGAACTTATGACTCAGTCAGTAGCTTGGCATGTCCACCTTTGGGACAGGGACCAGTTATGGATACTAGTTTCCCTGATTTTGCAACCCATATAAGGGACACAGCCTCTTTTAAGGGTTGAAGAAGGAAAGGAAAAGGAATAAATATTTATACAGAACCAATTATATTGGCAACAAGGGTCCCACAGTACATAGAGTGCTGGGGTTGGAGTCAGGATAGATACAAGTTCAAATCTGGCCTCAGACACTTACTCGATGTGTGGCTGTGGACAAGTCATTAAACTTGGGGGTGATAATAATAGCCCCTAAGTCTCAGGGTTAATGTGAGCATCAAGTGAGGTATTTGTAGGAACTTAATGTTTATTCCCTTCCCTAATAAGAGAACACAGATTTGCCAACTTATCTGAGTGCCCAGCACACAGTAGACATTTAAGAAATAACTGACTGCTATGTGCTGACAGGCATTGTGCTAAGAGCTTTTATGAATGTTATCTTGCCAATGTCTTTCTCCAGTCCATCCTTCTCTCATGAGAACTATATTCCCAATATTCAACCTGCCAGCCATTGACCCAAACTGTGACAGCAAGATTGTGGACCTTGCACTGTGTAGGTTCCAGCAAACGCAAAGCCTGCAGCTGTGCCTCCTGCAAGAAAAGCTGATGTTCCTGCTGCCCAGTACCAATTGTGCCCAGGGTTGTGTCTACAAAGTCCCCAGAGTTGCAGCTGTTGCCACTGATGCTCCTGGGTCTGTGATGTCTCCCTGTGCTTGTAAATAGAGGAATTTTCTATACCATGGACAGAACTAAGTTGTACATTGAAAAAGACACAAAATCTTTTTTAAAAAATGTTATCTCATCTCTAATCCTAATCCCAAGAACCAGGAAGAGCGGATACTAGGGTCATTCCTTGGGGGCAGCCTCAATCTCAAATTCCCAGAAAGAAGCTGAAGGAAGGAAGGAAGGAAGTGGAGAAGTAGCCAACTCCTCCCTCTATCAGGATAGGAAAACTGGCAAGATGGTGCCTCCCTGTTATAGTCCATGTCACCACACCAGCTACCTTCCTAGGTCAAGGCAAAGTACTACAAGAAATGAAGCAGGATAGACATCTTGCCTGAGGAGTCCAGGAATGCTTCATGGAAGAGACACCTAAACTGGGCCTTAATGGGACTTCAGCAGAGCCTCTACCATAGGTATGGGGTGGGGAACATTGTGAACAAAGGTGTGAAGAAGGTATCAAGTAGGATGGGGTTGGGGGAGAGAGGTAGAGAGAGAGAAACAAGTGGCAGTGAGTAATTTAGTTTGGGCAGAAAGAGACAACGTAAGAGCTGAACAGACCAGTTGGAGTCAGATTGGATCCTGGGAATGAGGGTTTGCATTTTATTCACTGGCAATGGGAAGGCCACTTCAAGGTTTTTAGTAGAGAAATGACACTATTGTTATCCTTTATGATATGAACAGCATCGTAGAGAGGGGATAGACTACATCCAGAAAGACCAGTTAAGAGGCTTTTATAATAAAAGAGATGAGGGCTTAAATTGGGGTGGAGAAGAGGGGCAAGATACAAGAGATGCTTCAGAAGTCTCTATGAAAGGATTTAGGTACTGAAAGGATGTGTGAGGTGAGAAGGAGGAAAGAGTTAAAAATGATTATAAGGTTATGAACCTGGGAGACTGGCAAAGCTAGGAGAAAAGGCAGATTTAGGAGAAATGTAAGTTTTGTGAATTTGATAAATGTAACCTCAGAAATTACTGCACAATAATCTGATTAAACTGCCAAAGAAGGTGTAAAACAGGGAGACACACCACTATCTTAGAAGAAATCATGTGTAAGATGTAACACTTTGGGAGCCATTGCTTGGGGGACAGAAGAGGATTTAGAGTTGTTTTGTTTGGCTCAAGGGCAGAACTAGGAGCAACAGGTCTAAGTTACAGAGAGACAAATTTCTTTATATTCCAACAATTGAAAGGGCTCCCCTTCAGAAGTCAAGCAAAAGCTGGCTGACCATTTATTGGGTATACTGTTCTGGGGATACTTTTTTTTTCCTACTGAACTAGATGACCACCCAGAGGCCAATGGGAAATTCTGTTAATCTATGATTTTCTGAAGGAAGATAGCTCTTCCAGATGCTAGTATGCCCAAGTCCCTCAATGAGATCTGTGATTATTTCAGAGATTCAGCCTAAATGTATGAAAATACCCATATTGATGTTGTATGACCAGGCTGTGGAATTGTGCATTTATGTGTACATGTAAGTGCATTTACTTACATATATGATTTATATGACAAAGGCCCTAAGATAGACTGTGAGCTAGGCCTAGATTTGAACAGGAGGAAATTTAGAGAGATTGCATTTGAAAAAATTACATGTTTTTGGCGATAAGCTCAACTGTAACTTATCTATCTATCTATCTATCTATCTATCTATCTATCTATCTATCTATCTATCTATAGTCTTTTACTTCACAATCATTTTTCAATCTACCCCATCTCAGTCAGTCATCCTTTATAAGAGAACTTTATGGTGGGGCAGGGGGGGGGGGGGTTGGGGGAATCTGGCAGTGGCAGGATTCAACAAAACTAAGTAGTACATTGAAAAAATCTGATATTGTGTGTGATGTCCACCCTGAGTCTCCCACTGAAAAGAAAAGTGGAGGGGCTTCCTAATATAGCTTGTCTTTGGGGTCAAGCTTGGCCATTATAATTTTGCAACATTGTTTCAATCATTTTGTTGCTGTCTGCCTTTCCTTTTATATTGTTGCAGTCATTATGTAATTGCCCTGATCTGCTTACTTCTATTTGCATCAGTTCATGTCTTCCCATGCTTTTCTGTATTCATTGAGCATTGTTTCTTATAGCAGAATAATACATTATATTTATTTACCATTCCCACATGGTGGTAATGTTGTTTAGCTGCTTCCCATATCAATGGGCATCTAACTTGTGTGAAGCGACCTATCTTTCCAATGCAAGCACTCCCCTAGTGATGCTATATGCATAGTCACAAATACTGAAATGCCACATAAGTTGCCACTGATTTCAAGAGCAGTGGAGGCAGAAAAGCTCACCTCCAAAGATAACCTGTGTGCCAGATGTGGTATGGAGATTATCAAGGACACATGACCTAAAAAGGATGTGAACCGGTCATCTGCTAAAATCAGGTTATTAGCAGGTAGAAAATCTGAATTCTCCCTTGGTACCCAATAAATATAAAAAGACCTAAAGGCCTCCACACATTGGAAGGCCTTTGTGAAGGATTTATGGAAGAACAGATACAAAAAACTGCAGAGAATAAGAATTACCTGTTAGATGTAACAAACTGGGAGCCATTTGCTTGGAGGCAGTAACTGAAATCATGAGTGGAAGAGATAACTAAGGGGAAAAATATACAGAAGAGGCCCAGGGTAACACCTTGTGGTTACACCATTTGTTTTTTGTTATTTATCCTTCATTCTCAAAGAGAACCAATGACATCATGAGGGTAATGTCTTGATTTGCTAGTGAATTGGGTTTGAGCTGTGCAAAGTAATCCTCACTCTCTCCCCCAGTCATCGGGGCCCAGTGGCAAGACGAGAGTTAAGATGACAGACAATGATCCTGGATGCAGTGGATGACATTGGCCTTTTAAAATTAAGGTCTTTCCTAGGTCTGTTTGTCCAAGGCCACGACCATTCAGTGACCAAGGGCTAGGTAAGAAATCTGGGAACACCCACATTTAAGAGGCAACAGTATAGAGATCCATTTAGAGGACAAGTCTTAAAGGTACACAACTACATGAGTGTAGCTCATGGAAACAAGGGAGGATTGAATGGGCCTGTTAAATGCCACTGAAAAATCAAGGATAAAGACAGAAAGGCTAACAGATTAAGCAACCAGGTAATTGATGAATTGTTTCAAGTGAGTAATGACAGAAGTGTGGTGGCAAAGGAAGCTCTGTCCTGTTTTCTCAAATATCAGAAAGTGAAGTTCTAAAATTTTCCTAAAGACAATCCATCCCAACCTGTTGTCTGACCATGCCACGTGCTCTGTGCAACTTGAAATTTTTAGAAACTTAAATTGATAATTTGGAGTAACAACAAAATCTGAGCTGGAAAGGTTCTCAAAAATCATCTACTCCATATACTTCTAGTTTCAATGTGTCTTAAGATTTATAAAGCATATTCCTTGCAACAACCTCATAAGGTAGGGAATGCATGTGTTATATTCCCCTTTAGCAGATGGGGAAATTAAGATTCACAGAGGTTAAGTGACTTCCCCAGGATCACACAGCTACTCAGTGTTAAGACTAGCAGGGACTCAAACCAGTTCTGACTTAAAGTCCCATGCTTTTTCCACAATATCAACCTGCCTTAACCTTGATTCCTGGGGGGGAAGGGGGGGAGCGAGCAAAGGTAGTAGGAGTTTCTCTTCATATAAAAAGCTATTTTTTTTCTGTCATGACTTCAATTTAGACCAAACAGAACTCCATGACTACAAGAAATGTAAACTAAAGAATCCCCTTCTCAGAGAGCTTAAGAAAAGCATTGGTTCCACAACCCTGCAATCTGTTTTGCCTAAATTTCCTACATATCTCCTGGGCTCAGCCAAGAACACTGATGACAATGACAGTGACAGCTACCAGCCAGGCAAGGGTGAGCCAAAGGAGGCATTAAGCTCTGCAGCCTCTAGAACCACCAGACAGAGCTAAGGAGAGGACAGGCAGAGGTATTGGGCACATTAAGTTGTCTGACTTGGGGTTCTCTATATACTTTACAGGAATGTAGCTTTCTCCCCTTCACTGCCAAGTGGGAGGCCAAGGAATGGGCCTGTCAATGCTTTTACTACAGAAAACATCCATCTCAAGTTGCTGCTGCTTCTATCCTTTTCTATTCTCCACCATTAAAAAAAAAATATCTCTGCATTTTTCTCATGGTCACTCCATCTATAGATTTTATATTCCCAAGAATTCAATGAATGAGGTCCAGGTCTCCTGTCATCTTTCCTAGTTATATATGGATGGAAGAGAATCAGACAGACAATGGGACTTTTTAAAAATTATTTAATTTAGTTGTTTTCTTGGAAAAAAGCAATAATGCAAAAAAACCCAAAAATATAATTATAGTTTTGTTTTGTCTTAAATCTGCCTTTATTCCACCTGTAGGACTTGAAGCCTCTCCCACTGGCAGGAAATCGGGTTCTGATTCGGTACCAAACCTGGAAACAGAATGCAGGCAGCAGGGGAAGAGGTGGGCCATGGGGCTGGTGTAGCCGAGGACTGCCTACTCTGTAGCCTTCTGCTCAAACCGCTTACTTGATCCATCTCCTGTATATTAACCTTTCCCTGCTCTGGGAGTGGGGCATGTTGGAAGAAGTCCTCCAATCACCCTTCTGTTATGCCCGTCAAAGCTGGGAAGGAAGCAAGGGAAATCCTTGAGCCAGCACGAATTCCATTTCAATGGAATGGTGGTTTCCTCTGGAATGACCTAACCACACACCATTATCCCCAACACTCCCCAGCCAATACCCCCACTGGCTGAGGTTCATTTGTTAAGGAACAGAATCAAAAACACCAACAAAAGCATATAAGGAAGGCACCTCAATGTGATCCTCAACCAAGGGTGGGTGGTGTTGGGTGGGGGAGGGAAGAGAAAGGATGCAGGAGGTTTTCCAGGGGAGACAAAGGACACAAGATAAAACAGCAGCAGATCTCTCACACCCCCATGGAGTGCTTTGGGGACCTTGCCTTGGTCTTCTTTCTAGGACAGAGGTCAAGGGCAACTAGAAGTCACTCTTGGGGCCTCATAGTGCAGAACTTCCAAACGGGAGGGAGAAGTGAAGGATTTAATTTTGAGAGCAGGGCAATAAGGGCATTTACCAGTGTTCAGAGATTATGGGCACCTCATGAAATGAGCCATGGGAACCTTCCCCTGTTCCCTAACAGCCCACACATGATCCTGACCAGCTTGAAAATCTTCCTGCCTCAGCTGAGGTGGGAAAATTGAACATGAAATCTACATCAATATATGCTCAATGCAGAGTCCCAGAGTGGGGTGGATTAAAAAAAAAAATATTCTTAATGGAAGGGAGGAAAATCAAAACAGAAAAATTAGATTTTTCTCTACATATATATAATATACAGACATTTAACAAATTATTCAAGAGGTGGCTCCAGTCCATGGGGCTTGAGACAGATGGTGCAAAGACTTATTCCAGAGATCATTTACTCCCTGTCTCTCCCATTGCAAAACATGTCAGAAAACAGGTAAAGTCCTGCTCCACACTGGAACACAGACCCCCATGGTGACCTACTGCCAGGAGAGAAAGCTGAAGCACAGAAGGCAATTGGGGTGGGGGTGAGGAGTGATGGAGAGAGCAGAATGGCTGGAAGTCTTGCTCTGGCCCTTCTTATCTTCTCAGTTGCAGAAGTCCAAGCAGCTCCCAAAGTTACAAGTACTATCATCCTTGAGAATTACCCCCACTCCTACTGATGGCTGACGTGGCAGCCAGCTGCTTGGTAGCTCAAAAGATGGAGAGTAGTCAAGGGGAGCTCTACATGAATGAAGACACACTCCCAACAACAAAGGAGCTTTCGTAGCTGCCCCCATTCTACTTGTAAGTAAACTCTTCCACTAAGTACTCCCATCCTGCAGCCAGCTCTGGGGTATGCATGGCATGCCCCCTGGCCCTCTAAAACTTACCCTGCCTTGGAGAACTCTCATTAAAAAAGGGCACCCAAGCCCCAATTGCAGTCGCTATGGATACCACCCACAGAGATTCTCACTGGCATTTTTAAAAAAGGAACTTCTATCAGAGCTAGCTCTTGGCAGCACCAAGATACCTCTAATCCACATACTCACCTCACATGTCTCTTGGCTGAGTGAGATACTGTTGCTAGGATGGGACTAGAGGTGGCATCATTTTAAATGGTGTAAAAGGGAGGAGGAAGAGTCAAAGATAGAGACCTGAAGATATGAAATAATGCTAACTCCCGGCTACCCAACCTCTCCCTTACAAACACAGGTATCTAGTATGTCAATGTTGGGTTCGATCAGATAAGGCATCGCAGCCAATCAATCCCCACCCCCAGGGCTTCTGTTCCTGGTGAAGAAAGACAACCTTGAGGAAAGCACTAGGTGAGGAAGTCAGAAGGGCTGGCTTTCTCTCCCAACCTTCCTCTTCCCCTCTGATCCTCCTCCCTCTTGTTCCTGTAATTTCAGAAAATGTCTGGGCATGAGCTCCAGTCCTGCTTTTCTTTACTTTCCCAGTATCCTCCTCTATAAATATGGGTTAACTCCTTGGTAACAGGGTCCTTTTTCCTCTCAAACCACAGGGCCTTGTAAGGGTCATATGGAGTGCCTATGAAGAAGAGAGAGAACAAGGTGGAGTTAGCGGGGCACCAAGCAGAAACCATCTCTGCTGTAATGATGCAGGGACAGCTCCTCTCACCATCCTCAGTGGCTTTCACAGCCTCAGCTTCCCTCTTCTTCCTGGAAAGACGCTGCTTCTCCTCGAGGCGCTGCTTCTCCGCGTTGGCCTCATCCCAGCGGCCATTTTCCATCAGTCTCTGGTCAGGCCTCAGGCGGCTGTCCGTGGGGGCTGTGCCACTCTCCCATGCATTGAGAGTTAGGGCAAGTTCAGAGAAGTAGTACATGTTCTCTGCATTCTTCCTAGGGTGAGAGAGAGAGAAAGACAAGGAGACATCAGAGGCAAGGTTCCACTGGAGAGAGGTAAGGGAGCTGCAGAAAGGCCAAGTAAGCAAGGTGAGAGATTCTAGGACTGAGTCATGCACTTCCAAAAATGAGAATACAAGTGTCCCCTGGCCTAGTCTCTCTGAATCAGATCTGACTCTTCAGGGCTTCTGTGGGAAATTCTGCTAAGGCATCCAAACTTCTAGGAGGGAGGAGCCAAGTTCTATTGTGAGGAGACCTTCTCCATTTCTCTATAATTCCAACTCAGAATAATACTAAATGTTTACAGTACTTAAGACTTGTGGAATATTTGTCCTGAACTGTCTCCAGTCTTACTGTTGAGGGCCATCATCTTAAAAATCTGACCAGATGTGTTCATAATCTCACCGTAGACTAGTGTGGCAAATCCTGCTCTCTAGTCTTCTCTGTCTGGGAGAATCATGGACCAGGTTTTAATAACCTGAGAGCCCACCACTCTGGGGAGTTATCTAACCAGGTGTTAGATAACTTCCTCCTAAAGAAGGCTCTGAAAATTCTGGCTCCATAGTATCATACATAGTATCTCCTCTCCCTCCCCCTCTCCTCCACCAGGATGATCTCTGAACTGATTTTAGAAAGCATCAACCCTATATGAGTAGTACAGGCAGCCAAGAGATCATGAGGGGATTTTGTTTTCTTTTCAGAAAGGCACTATACAAATTCAAATAAAATGAAAACCACTTCTGTGATCTCATATTTGACCTGCTCAGCCCCTTTCCCCTGACACTGAAGGTGGAAAGTGGGCCAGGAAGTTGTGCCTATTCCTCTTAGCCCAGTGCCTCACTGGTCAGGATAGCACTTAGGGAGCATACTCACGGCAGTGGGTTCCTCTTCCAGAGCATGACTCTACTTTCTTCTAATTCATGGCCTCTTTGCCGACTGTCACCCCCATTATCCCCATTGCTGGGGAGAACTTTGAAATAATCCATTTTCTCATCCCAGGTTCCCAGAAGGGCAAAGTGTACTTTTCCTGATGGGTCTGTGACTTCCCCTGTAACCTACAAGGATGCAAAGCAGGGACACAGATAAGTTACTCTTGGTTTCAATTACTGATTTTTTTTTTTGCTTTTTTTTTTGGAGGGCAGTTGGGGTTAAGTGACTTGCCCAAGGTCACATGGCTAGTTTTTGTGTCAAGTGTCTGGGGCCAGTTGAACTCAGGTCCTCCTGACTCCGGGGCCAATGCTCTATTCACTGCGACACCTAGCTGCCCCCTTTTCTAAATTCATATGGAAGAACAAAGCCACAGGACCATTGTAATAAACTGCACAGACCCATCCAAATTATTCTATAATATAGTATATGAAAGATCTTTCACTATAATGGTATTTAATTCAACAAACATTAAATTAAGTATTTACCATATGCTGCAAAGACTTTTTTCCCTCCTGTTTCTCTTAGTTTAGCTGTACTGATCTTGTTTGTACAAAAGTTTTTCAATTTCAGGGAGTAGAAATTATCTTTTACCTTTTGCAATCACTACATTCAACTCTTAACCATAACTGAAAAAGGTAACTGATCTGGTTTTCTTATTTATTTTTGTGCTTATGACTTTTAGGCTCAGGTCACATCCATTTTGAGCTTATTCAGTATAAGATGTTAGTAAATCCTAATTTCTACCAAACTGTTTTCCAAGTCTTCTCAGCTCTTGTTCAATAGGGAGTTCTTTACCAAGTGATTTATGTTTTCAGGTTTATCAAACCCTGTTACTGAATTCAATTGTATCTGATTCTTCCTCATCTAGTCTGTTACACAGATTGATTCACTATTTTTTTTTCCACCAGTACCAAATAGTTTTGATGAACACTGCTTTATGGTATTAAAGTCTGGAAAAGTTATTTCTCCTTCATTCAAATTCTCCCCTTCCCCCACCCCCCATTTCTCTTTAGATTCTAGACCAAAGAAGTTCCCCCTTTTCTGTGTTTTGGACCCCTTAGGCATCTTGGAAAGCCTATGGACCTGCTCTCAAAATCATGTTTTAAGTGTATAAATGAAAATATAGGATTACAAAGAAAACCAATTATACTGGGAAAAAAGTCATCAAAAAAGTTTTTTGAAGTTCATGTATCCTAGGTTAGGAATCAACTGCTTTTCATTCTCAAAATGAGCTTTAATGGCGCTCAGATCCACCATATGCAAAGTACTTTGCCAGCTGCCAAGGATATAAACAAGTATAACCCAGACCTCACAAAAACGTTACTGCAAATGTCATAAAATGTATGTTGTTTGGGATTGGAAATATATAGGAATAACTATAATATAAGATGGTGCATTATTATAATATATGCATAGGGATAGGTCAGAGAAGCATGACAGACTGGGAAGGGAGGGATCACTTCAGTGGGATGGAGGAGAAGGGCAGATCATGTGCAAGGGACTTAAGGAAGGTCTCATGGAAGACAACAAACATTTCATCAGTATATATGGCAAAGCAGACTTAGGAAAAGGGAAGGATTCCATTTCAATTCAGCCCTGACAGAAAAGCACCAGGTGAGAAGGCAAGACTGGTCAACCCAACAAGCATTTATTAAGTGCAAGACCCTTAAGAGTTAAGTGCTAAAGATAAATACAAAACAAACAAACAAACAAACAAAAAATCAGTTCCCTCAAGCTTACATTTAAATAAGATAGGGAAGCAGAAAGAGTCCAGCTTTGCTGGAGAGTAGACTGAGTAAGGCGGAGCACCACAAAATAAATCTGGAGATGCATTCTGAAAGCCAGACTGTGTGGGAAGGAAAACAGAAGGTTAAGGAGTCTGCATTTTATTCCATAGTCAGTGGGAAGCAACAGAAATGTTTTCAACAGACAGTATCAACATTGGGCCTGTACATTAGGAAGATTAATTTGGCAGTTGTACAAATGATGAATTGGAAAGAGGTGACACTGGAGAACAAGTTATTTCAAATATGAGGGGGAGTCAGGAAGGGCAGAAAGAGGAGATGTCTGAAAGGGCTATTTCAGAAGTGAAATGACAGAACCTAAGTGATTGGATGTGAAGGAGAAGGGAGAGAAAAGAATGAAAGACAACCAAGGTTCTAACCTGCATGACTGGGAAGACACTGTCTAAAGAAATAGGTAAGGGGCGGCTAGGTGGCGCAGTGAGTAGAGCGTCAGCCCTGGAGTCAGAAGGACCTGAGTTTGGATCCAGCCTCAGACACTTAACACACACACAAACAAACAAACAAACAAACAAAAAAAACCTAGCCATGTGACCTTGGGCAAGTTACTTAACCCCAATTGCCCTTCAAAAAGCAAAAAAAAAAAAAAAAAGAAATAGGTAAGTTAGGAGGGAGAATAAGTTCTGAAAGGAAAATTGTGACTTATTTTAGTCATGCTGGGCTTGAGGTTCCCATGGGACATCCTGGTGGAGCTGTTCAGCAGACGTTTAGAAATAGGGAAACATTAAATCAGAGGAAGAAAGAAGAAATTACCTGTCAGATCTGTGAATAGAGAAAGAGTTCATGACCAGACTAGGACAAAAAGATCAAAGCAGACAAAACAAACAATTCTGATTATATGAAATTTTAACTTTTGCACAAATGAATCCAATGCAACTGAGAAGGGAAGAAGTTAATTGAGAAAAACTTTGCAACAAGTTTCTCTGATAAAAGTCTCAATATATAAGGAACTGATTTTACCTTAGTGAATTAGTCAGCCAGTAAGCATTTATTAAGTATCTATAGGCCAGACATTGTGCTAAGTGCTGGGATAAGAATAAAAGCCATTCCCCACTTAATAAGTGGTGAAAAGATATGAATAGGCAGTTTTGGTGGAAGAAATCCAAGCTAATAATAGTCATATAAAAATGCTCTAAATCACTAATAACTAGAGAAATGTAAAATAAAATAACTCTGAGGTACTACCATACACTCCAGATTGACAAAGCTGACAAAACAGGAAAACAGCAAATGCTGGAGATGTGGGAAAATTGAAACACCAATGCACCATTAATGGAGCTGTGAACTGGAAAACAATTTGGAATTATATCCAAAAAGCTAATAAACTGTGCATACCCTTTTACCCAGCAACACTACTACCCTAAAGAGATCGAAGAAAGAGGAAAACATACCATATGTAGAAAAATATTTCAAGCAGTTCTTTTTGTATTGGCAAGAAGCAAACCTTAAAAGGGTACACCCAACAACTAGGAATGGCTGAATAAATTTTATGAGGAGATGACTTCAGAGAAAGCTGGAAAGACTTGTATGAACTGATATAGGGTAAAGTGAACAGAACCAGGACAATTTATACTATCAAGAATTCCATCAATACAGTCATGATTCCAGAGGTCCAGTGATTAAGAATGCTACCCAACTCCTAATAATACTGACGATGGACTATTAAAAAATGCTTGATAAATGAAAATAAATTTTAACTTAAAAAGAAAAAGAAAAAATGGGGGACAGTAGTTCAAGAGAGGAAATCAGGGCCCAAAATGATGTTAGGGCCAGCCAGAGATAGATACATACATACAGAGGTGACTATCTGTACAGAAATGCCACCTGAGATCAGGGGAATGGATAAGTTTCCTAAGAGACAGCATCCAGAAATAGAAGAGTCGGTCAATAAGTACTTATTAAGTACCTACCATGTGCCAGGCACTGTGCTAAAAGTTGGGGATACAAATATTGGACAAAAGAAAGTCCCTGCCCACAGAAAGCTTACAATTTAATGATGAAAGACAATACACAAAAGGAAGCTGAAAGGAGAAGGAGGGGAGAAGGCACCCAGGAAAGCACCCAATGGTTATGGAGTGATGGCTAGCCTGGGAGCCCTCTTTAAAGGGAAGCTTTTGGAGTTCTTTGCTCTGTCTTCTACCCCTCCAGTTTGAGGGCCAAAGGCAGATCCAAAGAGAATCAAAGATCAATAATGTCAAGTCCTGTTGATAAGAACTGAAAAGAAGCCATTGGATTTGTCAAATTAAGAGACCAATGGTGACCTTGAAAAGAACAGTTTCATGGAGGGAAATATAGTCAGTCTTTTATGATATATTCACTATGGAAATGTTTTGTGTACCTACACGTGTACAACCCATAACGAATTGCTTATCTTCCCAGTAAGGGTGGGTGACAAGGGAGGAAGGGAAGGAATTTGGAATTCAAAGGTTTAAAATCAAATGTTTAAAAAATATATTATTATTATTTTACAAGTAACTGGGAAATAAGATATACAGGCTCTGGGGCATAGAGATCCACCATGCCCTACTGGAAAGTTGGAGGGGGGATGGGGGAAGATACGGGAAAGAACAGATTGGGGGAAGGGATATTCAGTGGGATCGCTGTTTTGGGGTGGTGGGTAGGAGAAAAATGGGGAGAAAATTTGTAACTCAAAATCTTGTGGAAATGAATGATATAAAGTAAAAAAATAAAAGAATAAATAAACTACAAAAAAAATTTAAAAATTAAAGGACAGTTTCAGTAGAGAAAAATACCAGGTTGAAAAGAAAGAACTGGGAGGTGAAATGATCAACTCAGAAGTTTCCAGAAGAGATAGGAAGACAAGGGATCAAAGATACAGGTGAAAAGGTTATGCAAACACAGGAGCTCACAGAATAATTCTGATTCTCACTTCTCTTACCTTCCTGGCCACATCTCGGGAAAAGTAGCTGTAAGGAACAAACTTGAGATTGCACTTGTCTCCTGTCTTGTGATTCACAATGTCAATCTCACCAGACTATGGAAGGGGAAAAATAAGGGTTGTGGTTTTACTGAGATTCAGGTACTTGAGACACATGTCAAATCTCAAATTTGATTATCATTCATTCTTCAACCAATACATTCCAGAATTAATCAGCTTCTGTTTCTCACCTAAGTCACTTTGGAGATAAGATGGACCCTTTGTAGAGCAGGGATATATGACAAACACACATCCTATAGTGGTTATCCATAGATTACAGGCAATATAATGTAGGCCCATAGCAAAGATTTCCAGATTAAAGTGAAAACTGAGGTTTTTAAGCTTGTTTTCACAACAACGACACTTCGTAGGCTCCCTTGATACACATACTCCCTATCCCCCGCTTCCTCTTCACCCTCATCCAGCTTGTCTCTCTATTGATGCCAGCAGACACCCTACTCATTTCCCACCTTCCCAGTCTATGTTCTCTCCAACCTTATCAACCCTCCCAAATCCTACCCATCTCAAGCCAAGCTTGAGGAAACTGCTCTTTCCTCCAAAAAGCCTTCCCTAACCATTCCAGCCCACAGTGAAGTCTCTTATGGTCTTTCCACACAGCACTGAATCATATGTTGCCTCATGACATATCCTGTACTGTAAGCAGGCTGTACACTCACCAAGAACAGGACCCATGTCTCATACACCTCTGCAGTCCTGGACTGTGCCTGGCACACCGTATACTTTCAATAAATATCTGCTTAATGAATGAATTTCATAATAGAGTTCTAATATAGTCTTCAGCACATACTAGGGTTAGTTCTGAAAGGACTTTAGCAATCACACTAGTCTTGTTTTTACAGAGAAGTAAACTAGAGACTGAGAAGGGTCAAGCGATTTGTCCAAGGTCACAGAGTTAGCTTACCTGATCTATCCACAACTTGCCCACAATAATGTTGTGCACGGTCGTGGTGACTTTTTTCCAAGTGTAATGATGACCAGTGGCATGGAAGATACAATGGATGCTGCCTGGAGAGAGACAGAGACAATTGGCATGATATTGTCATAGAAAGGTCATCTGATCACATTCCTGCTTGTGACAAGTTATTTTATGGTTTTGGAATTTGTTCTTTACGAGAGTGTTATTGTCTTGTGGGCAGGTACCTTGCTGCTATGATGAATTCTGTCCAGCAACCATGCAACTAGGTCAATGAGAAATGCAAAATCGATACTGGTTAACTGAATGAAATACAATCTGCTGAAAAATCCTTTGACAATCTATAAATCTTGACTGAAAGCTATTCATAGAGCAGAAATGGAAATTAAAGAAGGGATCTTAACTTTCTGTAATCAATCTTGCCTCTATATAGACATTTCTGCTTTTGAATGTCAAAGGCACTGAAAGGGGCAAGATGAAATCCAACAGATCAAGAAGTCAGTGTACAGCAGTGGAATGGGCAAAAAACTGTCAGATAACAGACTTGTAGTTCCAGCCCTGCCAGTTAGTGGCATGTGACCACAAATAAATCATGCTGCCCCTTTATCACCAGCTCCTCCCCCTTCTCCTCTTCTGGATTTCAGCTTTTCTAGGCAAAAGGGACATCCGAGGCACTCGATCCAACTTTCACCCTTCCCAAGTAACAGAGAAGCCCAGAAGGGAAAGGGCTTGCTCTTGTCACACAACCAGTTAATGGAGCGTACAGACGTAAAACCTAAGCTTGCTAGCTTCCTGTGAAATTCATTTTGGGGTGTTACGGAAAGGTGGGAGCAGAGAAGAGAGCCAGAAAAGTACCAATCTCTTGCCAGGAACACAGACAGGGCTTTGGCCTTAGACCTGCTGACTATGGCACACTACTGCCATCTGGTGGCGGAGTAGCTAAATTACAGGGAATAGTTCTAGGGTGGTGGCAGTCATTTTCTATTGGGTTCAACTTTTCGTCACCCCATTTGGGGTTTTCTTGGCAAAGATACTGGCGAAGTTTGCCATTTCCTTCTCCAGTTCATTTTATAGACGAGGAACTAAGGCAAACAGGCTTAAGTGGCTTGCCCAAAGATCACACAACTAATAAGTATCTGAGGCCAGATTTGACCTCAAAAAGATGAGTCTTCCTGACTCTAGACCTGGCACTCTATCCACTGTGCCAATCAGCTACCCCAGTGATAAAGTACAAAGTCTCAAAACTAAATTCACAATGTGACAGACTTAAGAGTCGAAAGGGACCTTTAGGTGTCCTCTACTTCCACCCCCCTCATTTTGTTATCATTCATTTTTTTAAAATTTTGAGCTCCAAATTTCTCTCCCACCTGCCTACCCCTCCACTAAGGGAGGGATGGCAAGAAGGCAAGGAATATGATAACAATTCTACACGTGAGATCATGCAAAACATTTCCATATCAGTCATGTTTCAAAAAAAAAAAAAGCAAGAAAAATAAAGTGAAAAATGTTTCAATCTGCACTTAGAGCTCATCAGTTCTCACTCTGGAGGTAGATAGCACTGTTTATCATGGGTCCTTTGGAGCTGTCTTAAATGACTGTCTTGATCATTTCAGTAGTCTGTTACGATGGACAATACTCTCCTGGTTCTGCTCACTTTACTATGCGTCAGTTCATCTAAGTTTTCCCCAGTTTTTCTAGAACCATCCCTCCTTGTCATTTCTTACAGAACAACAGTATGCCATCACAACCATACCCTACTTGTTCAGCGATTCCCCAACTGATGGGCATCCTCTCACTAAAAGAGCTGCTATAGATATTTTTGCAAAAATAGGTCCTTTTCCTTTCATCGCTTTGGGGGTACAGAGCTAATAGTGGTATTGCTGAATCAAAGGTTACGCATACTTTCATAGGCCTCTGGGCATATTCCAAACTATTCAGCACAATGGTTAGATGGGTTTACAATCAGTGCATTACTTTTCCTATTTTTCTACATCCCTTTCAACATTTATCATTTTCTTTTTCTGTGATGCTAGCCAATCTGATAGGTGTGAGGGTACCTCAGAGTTGTTTTGATTCCCATTTCTCTAATCAATAGTGATTTATGGCATTTTTTCACGTGACTATAGATAGCTTTGATTTCTTCATTGGCAAACTGCCTGTTCACATCCTCTGACCATTTATCAGCTGGGGAATGGCTGTTATTTTTATTAAATTTGCTGTTCTCTACATATTTGGGAAATGAGACCTTTATCAAAGAAACTTGCTGTAAATCCTCCCCTCCACCCTATTTTTTTGTTTGTTTGTTTTTTGTTTTTTGGAGGGCTATTGGGGTTAAGTAACTTGCCCAAGGTCACACGGTTAGGTATTTTTTTTGTTTGTGTGTGCATTAAGTGTCTGAGGTCGGATCCGAACTCAGATCCTTCTGACTCCAGGGCCGACGCTCTACTCACTGCGCCACCTAGCCACCCCCACCCTCCATCCGATTTCTTCCTTCTAATTTTGACTGCACTGGTTTTATTTGTGCAATAACTTTTACATTTCATTTAATCAAAATTATTCATTTTATTTCTCATGATCCTCACTATCCTTTGTTTGGTCCCAAATTCTTCCTTATCCATAGACCTAAAAGGTAAAATTTTCAATGGTCCCTAACTTACTTATTTAATGTCACCCTTTATTTCTAAATCACTTAACCATGTTAACCTTACTTTGGTATACTGACCCCTTTAATTTAAACATGAGGAAAATGAGGCCTAAAGATGTCAGGGGCTTGCCCAAGGACACATGGATATTAAATTGTGAAGTTATAAAGCTGGGATCTGAACACAGACTCTCTGACTCGAATTTTGGGAAGTGAAAACTTTACTGCAACAACTGTCCTCTCAAAATGTCAGACAGTCAACAAGTATTTATTAAGCACCTACTACGTGCCAGGGACTGTGCTAAATTTTAGGGACACAAAGAAAGGCAATAGACAGTCCCTACTCAAAGAAAATCCTTGTGTAAATCCAGATTCTAGTTTGAAAATAAAATAAAATTTAGATGAAAAAAAAAAAACCCAAAGCTTCCCCAATTGATAAATGGTCAAAGGATATGAACAGACAGTTTTCAGAGGAAGAAATTAAAGACATCTATAAGCATATGAAAAAATGCTCTAAATCACTATTGATTAGAGAAATGCAAATCAAAACAACTCTGAGGTACCACATCTCATCGGCCAGATTGGCTAAGATGACAAAACAGGAAAATGACAAATGCTGGAGAGGATGTGGACAAATTGGAACACTAATGCATTGCTGGTGGAGTTGTGAACTGATTCAACCATTCTGGAGAGCAATCTGGAACTATGCCCAAAGGGATATAAATAAGTGCATACCCTTTGACCCAGCAATACCACTTCTAGGGTTGTATCCCAAAGAGATCATAGAAGTGGGAAGAGGCCTTGTATGTACAAAAATATTTATAGCAGCTCTTTTTGTGGTGGCAAAGAACTGGAAATTAAGGGGATGCCCATCCATTGGGGAATGGCTGAACAAGCTGTGGTGTATGAATGTAATGGAATACTATTATGCTATAAGGAATGAGGAGCAGTCGGACTTCATGATAACCTAGGGAGACCTACATAAACTGATGTTGAGAGAGAAGAGCAGAACCAGGATAAATTTGTACACAATTACAGACACAACGTATGTGTGACGACCAATTTTGATAGACCGGACTCTTCTCAGCAATGCAAGGTTATAAGACAACTCCAAAAGACTCAGGATGGAAAGAGATGTCACATCCAAAGATAGAACTACAGAGTTTGAATGCAGACTAAAGCAAACTACCCGCTCTCTTTCTTTTCCTTGTTTGGTTTTATTTCCTCTTTTTCATTGTTCATTCCATTGGTTATGATCTTTCCTTACAACCTGACTAATGTTTAATGTGAAGGTATTTGCAGATCCTGTATTTGATTGCATGCCACCATGGGGGCAGGGAGGAGGGAAGGGGGGAGAAAATTTGAAACTCAAAGAATTGTGGAACTGAATCTTGTAAACTGAAAGTAAACAAATAAATTAATAAAAAAACCCCAAAGCATATACATCTTGTTTTCCAGGTTTGTTCATCTCAACTTCCAAATACCTTCAACTCTACCCCAGTGACAGGTAAAGAGCTGTTTTCATCAGTTTCCATGAGATCAATAATCACTCCTATTCAAATGATTCCCAAATCAATATACCCAGTCCTCAACTCACCCCTGATTTAGAGACCCATACCAATGCCCTGCTGGGCATTTCCACCTGGAGATTCCATATTCAATTCAAGTTTGACATGTCCAAAACCAGGCCTCCTTATCAGCCTCTCTAAACCTGGCACTCCTCCAAACATCCCTCTTTTTCCCAAGGGCACTACCACTAGCTTTCTAGTCACCCAGGAACACAACCACAGAATCACTTTGATACCTTCCCCCTCCTTTACCCCTGACATAAAGTCATTTGCCAGGCATTGTAAACTCAACATCCCTAACACCTTTTGGATCCATCTAATTATCTCCAACTTCACTGCCAACACTCCAGTTCAGACACTTACCATTCCTTGCATGGACTATTGCAAAAACCTGATTAGTCTCCCTGCTTCCATTTTCTCCCTTTGTCCTATAGACAGCTGCCAAAACAATCTTCCTAAAGCACACATTTAGACTCCCCTGCTCAAAAATCTTCACTGGCTTCCTATTGCCCCTCAGGTGAAATACACACTTCTCACCTGGCTCATAAAGCCCTTCACAATTGGGCACCTGCCTATCTTGCCAGGTTTAATTCACAGCCTTACCTTCCATGCACTCTATGGCCTACCAAATATGCTTGCTGCTGGTCCTCCAAAATCACCCCTCAAATTCTGTGCCAGTGCCCAAGCTATTCAGTCCCCCATATTTGGGATGCCCTTCCTCCAGAATCATTGGGCCTCAGAGAATCCTAACCTTAGCTCATCTCTCAGGTTCAAGAGGTCTTTTCTGGGCAACCAGGTTAGTACTCTTCCCCTACTCCCTCTCACCTTCTGTTTTTCATCTATTTACATGTAATATCCTGAATTAGAATGTTAACTCCTTGAAGGCAGGAGCAATCATTTTTCTTTTCTTCCTATTCTTGGTCCCAAGCACCAGTATCTTGCATATAGCAAGCACTTGTTGATTTTAATGGAATGGTAACCTTGGAAATCAACTATCAAGTCTATGGAAAACGACAATGGGGAAAAAATCATTGTGGAAGTCTGGAGACAGCACAGCTGACCATGCTACCCATCCTTCTAGTGAAAGAAACCCAGGACTAGTCAGCAACTCTCTGAGATGCAGGAACAGGGGCTGTGGTGAGGCAGTTGCTTTCAAGTAGGCCAGAACCTACATGTTTTCATAGTCCCTAGTAGAGAAGGGGAAGGGGTGAGAATGAGACATGGCATCAGGAGCCTTGTGCATTAATCTAACTCTTCCAGGAACCAGCTACATCCTAGTTTATTAATTTTGTAAAACTGAATGAGTAGGGGTGGCTAGGTGGCGCAGTGAGTAGAGCGTTGGCCCTGGAGTCAGAAGGACCTGAGTTCAGTTCTGGCCTCAGACACTTAACACACATACAAACAAAAACCTAGCCGTGTGACCTTGGGCAAGTTACTTAACCCCAACTGCCCTCCAAAAAGAAGAAAAAAAAACCTGAATGAGCAGCTATAACAGATGCTTCCAAAAAAATTCAGGAAATAGTAGAGTGTAAAAAAAAAACCTAATTATATAGAATAATAGGGCTTTTAAAAGTCTTTTTTCCACTTTCCTGAAGCATACTACAAAGAGAAGAAAAGCTGAAGGGACCAACACAGAAATGAACTAAGCCCGAGCATCATAAACAATGAGCAAATTCACTTCACCTCAGAAAACAAACAGACTCTTAAAGGCCAACTGTTACAGTTCCTGCTCAAGCTCATTTGAACCTGAATCCAGAAGGTACCTATCCGTGCATTAAGCACTCAGGAAGCCACTTATGTGGGGGCCTGTAGTATGGACCTAAAGAAGGGGTTAGGAACTCTTTATCAGCTTAAAGAGAAATTGTTTGCTGCTCTTTACTCTTAGGTTCAGAGAAAAGAATAGAAGGCTAGCTATCACTAAGCATTTCTAAGAAACTACTCTGTAATTTGGAAGATGCTGAGCAAAACTAAAGAGCCTTAACACATCACCAGCAGAAGGAATAAAAGGCATGAATTTTGGAAAATAAAAATGACCATAATATAAAAGTAATAACAACAACTGCTTTCTTTACCTATGAAGTAGTTATATTTGGGGCAGAATGAAGAATTGGCTCTCTCCCATAATAAAAAATGACTTGCGGTTTAGAGTTCGAGTATCTAACTTGTAATAAGCATTCTAGAGTCATTCTAGAAGTATTTGTAAAGCACTTTACAAAGTTTTTCCATGCACCTGAGATTGCTCCCAGAGGTGGTGTGCCTTACCAAGGGGCATGATGGACAGATATTTGCCACGGAACTTGCTGGTGATTTTGATTTCCTGTCGTAATGTCCAGCCATTTTTGGATTCAGCATGGTGTGCAGCAGCAGGAGGATGGTGGCTTACCTTGAAGAAAAGAGAGATAAAACTATGGAGGAAGAAACAAGTGGGAAAAACTTCTCTTTATGATTTAGACTAGAATTTGTATACTGATAAGATCTTAGGGAACACCTAATACAACTTCATTTTACAGATGAAGACCACACTAAAGCATAGAGAGGGCAAGTACTTTGTTTACAAAGCTAGCTGGCAGCAGTCAAGGTGAGAATTTGGGTCTCCTAATTTCTGGTCCAAGGTTCTTTGAATGCATGAAGCATTTATTACATTCTTTCAACGTGCTAAGGCTGCTCTCAAGGAGCTCAGGTTCTACTGGGAGAAATAGCACATAGGGAAAGCTTCAGCTGCCAATCAGATGGAAAGGTCCCACTGTCCTTAGCATGCAGCAGCAAATCAGATGGCAAGGGCTCTTCTTTAAGGTTGGTTCCACTGATAAAATCCCATCAGTTTCTGATGGTAAGCCATTTGACAACGTCAAAGATTTTGGTAACAAAAATTTCCTTTTGTGGGTCATGAGCAGTTATGACTGCAGAAGCAGCAGGAGCAGCTTCTACGCTGATAGCTGAAGGAGCATGGCCACCGGCAAGTTTCTGGCGCTCTCAAGGAGAGATAGTGGTCAAGGATACACGCCACAGTCTATTTTCTCTCTCAGGGTGTTCTGCCACTGCCTCAGCTACACTGACCTACCTGCCCCATGGTAGCAGCTAGCTGGCAGCTGGCAGGGGTGTTTGGCTCCCTCTCCAAAGGAAGCACCTCCTTCAAGGTCTAGGCTGAACATAGGACTGTTGGGGGAAGGGTTCTTGTGTCCCTCTGCTGTTAGGTGGTAACTTTCTAGCAGTAGTTGCCTGTGTTGATGTGATTACTACCCTCAATATTGTCTGCTAGAGGGAGAAGTGAGAGACTGGACTGGAAGTAAGTCCAGTGGTCTGGTAGGGTACTGACTCTCAGTTTCATGTTCTAGGGTATTTAGATGGCCGACAAGGCAGTGGTGATCCTTTGAAATGACCAGCCCAAGCTGCTCCTCAGGGAGCATTGCTGTCCTAGCTAGGAGGGCCTGCCTGTCCAGGGGCACTATATCAGGTTGCCAAAAGGCAATACTCAAAACTATTCTTTTTTTTTTTTTTTAAAGCAATTGGGGTTAAGTAACTTGCTCAAGGTTACAAGGCTAGTCATTGTTTATGCGTGGGTGCTCATTTTCTGAGGCTGGATCTGATCTCGGGTCATCCAAACTCCGAGGCCGGCACTCTTACTCACTGCGCCTCAAAACTATTCTTGATGCTTATAAGCTGGGAGAGCAAATGGACTCATGAGACTGTCAATCATCACATCTTAAAGGGAAGTATAAAAGACCAGGATACAACAGGTAGTTCTGAAAGTCTGGAACACAAGGCAAGTCATTCCATTAAACATGAAGGTTTTCTCCTCTGTGTAAAGCGGCTACCATAAGGGCCCGAACATCCTGTACCATCTCTAGAAGGTTCTTTACCTGTTCACAGAGGGATCGATAACCATTCTCCTCAAGTCGGTCCAGCTCAAAGGTCTCTCCCAGGAGTGGGTTGAATGGCTTGCTAGTACGGAAGACAGTAGTGGAGTAGGAGGACACGGTGAAAGCCGCCACATAACACAGCTGTTCTAGGGAATTCTCACATTTTGCAGCGCGATCTAACAGTTCATGATACTCTAGATCTTCAGTGAGACGCTGGAGCATGGACAGGGGCTCATTAAAGTTCACCTGATGGGAAAAAGAAGAAAAATGCAAAATGTGTTCAGCACATCCACCAAGACAAATGAAATACCCACTGCATCTACTGGGCAGGGATCCTTTCATAAACTATCAAATGGAGATACAAAGAGGTGGAGAGTATTGGTCAAAACGACAGAACAAGTTAATAGAGGAGCACAGACCTTCTGGCCAAGCCTGGAAAAATCAACGCCTCCTCTCTCCTGGGGAGGGAGCCAGAAGTCACAGCAGGTGACTAGCAAAGAACATCCTTTTACATGAACACACCTGCAGAACTTGGAAAGAAGACGGGGTTTTTTTTTTTCAAGCAGCTAAGTGTAAAAGAGACTTAGTTTTAGGTACAGGAAGTTCCTGACTTACAAAGGGATCTTTGAAATTGTTTTTGCAGCTTTAAAATAAGCTGGCTATTTAGAAGTCTGCATTTTTCCATAGAAACAATATTAGAAATGGAGCTTAGGTTTCCAGGATGGCCCACTAAAGTCTATTGAGCTCATGTGACTAAGCTCTGAGGGCTAGAAATAAATGATGACATGGTATAAGTATTAAGTATAAGTATAAGGAAGAAGCAGCTTTCTGGCCAAGGCCAGCCCTGGGCAAAACTTCAAAGTGGGATTTCCCTTGGGCTACCTCCCATTTTTTTTTGCACTTGCTTCCTCTACAGAGGGTCTTCTTTCCTAGCCTCCAGCCCTTGCACTGTGCCCTGCTACTCTCCTTTGGGGAGTCACAACTGCCGCCTACTCCATGCCCACAACATGCTCCTCTGTCCCCTCCCCAATTCTGATTCCCTCACTGGAGATGTAAAAAAGGTGTAAATAAGGTAATACTAAGGTATGACTCAGCGATGGCCCAATAAGCCTTTCAGAATATTGGAACTTTTCAAAGTTAATGATGAACCCCAGACTCTGATTAATTGAATTCCATAAGCATTAGCAAAGTGCACAATTTCAGGCAGTGTGGGGAGGGCACAATATTTTTGTGCAGCTGGCCACTAAGCAGGTCAGCTCTGCCTGGACTCTTCTGCTGTTACAATTTCTTCCCATCCCCTACGGCAGAGTCCAGTCTCTAAACCTCCAAGTTTTCTCCGCTGCTTTCACGGTTATGGCACCAGGGGCTCTGGGAGCAAGTGGGGGAGGAAGTTATTTCAAAATCCAAAAAAGTCCTGTATTTTCATGGAAGGTTTGTCCTTATTTTAGATATGTCAAAATCTGCCCCATCAGTAAGCTCTACACTATCCCCTGTTTATATGTAGAGACACTGCTGTACTCTCCCTTTCTTCCTCCCCCAAGGTAGAATGTAAACCCTGACGGAAAGGACCACGTGTTTCATCTCTGTATCCTCTGCACTTTACACAAAGTATTTATTGAGTTGAATTGAACCGAATTACAACCAAAGCAACAGCAGCCACTGAATTTGGAGTCAAGTCCTGGGCTCTCAGCCTTGCTCTGCTCTGGCCCCCAGAGGCCCAATCTCCTCTTTCTGATGAGGAGGTGAGGTGGCTCCACATTCTGCCTGTGCAAAGGGAGCCATGCAAGGGCTGCCCACAAGGCTGCTCTTCCTGCTAGTAGACAGGATCCCCTAGAGCTGCATTCAGCTGACAGTCACAACTACTCATATTTCTATAGTCCTGTTAGCTTCATAAAGTACTTTCTTACAACAGCCCGTTCAGGTACCTAGCACAAATATTCCTATGCCCACTTTCCAGAGGAGGAAAACTGAGGCTTGGAGAAATCAAGTGACTGAGCCAAAGTCACGGAGCTAGTGTGTGCTGCAGCTGGGATGGCCAGGTCTCTCCTGACCTGAGGTTGCACTCTTTCCACTGTGCCATCTGCCTCTCTGACCAGATCCTGACTGACCCAGGTCAAATCCCTCCCCACCAAAGCCCGTGCAAAATGCCATGATTCCAGCCCAGCCACACAGCCAGAGCCTCACCGGCATCGGGATCTTGGAGAGCTCCTTTCCAATGCAGTTCTTCATTATACTCCATAAGTTGAGACTGTAGTTTGGCTTGTAGGGAATTCGCGTTCTCTTTTCCTTCTTGGTCTCTTCCAGCTGATGTTTATACTGGGGGCAAGATAGGATCCAGGTAATTACCACCAAGAAATAAAAAAAGCAACCCTCTTCCCTAACCTGGGAAAAAGGGGAAATTCCACCCTCCTCCTAGCTCTTTTCTTTTCTTTTTTTTTTGGCTTTTGGAGGGCAATTGGGGTTAAGTAACTTGCCCAAGGTCACACGGCTAGGTTTTTGTTTGTGTGTGTGTTAAGTGTCTCAGGCCGGATCTGAACTCAGGTCCTTCTGACTCCAGGGCCGACGCTCTACTCACTGCGCCACCTAGCCGCCCTTTTCAAGTGAATTGCCACCTGAAGCTCCCCTCACCAACCTTGCGCCTTCCCAATATCTGCTACTAGCCCTTCTCACAGTGGAGAGCTACCTGTTCATCCAGGCTGATGTCACTGCTGGCCCCACTGATATTGCTGCCAGTTCGTCTAAGTGAATGGAAAAAGCATGAGAATTAGACCAGGATTAGAACCGTCAAGTTCCTATTCACTCTAGGCATTATCTTTCAAAAGCAAAATGGCTGCTGGACTTCAGAGACATGTCTTAACAAATAAGTAACCAAAGTGAGAGCTCTGGGCAGAGAATGGGCTGCAGCGATGCACAAAGCTGACACACAGCTGCCACTTACCAAAGGACCTGGCCCAGCTCCTGGCAGCAAACATCAAGGAGAACCTTACTGCCACCGAAGCCTCTGACCTCCTGGAGGTCAGACACTCTGGATCCCAAAGGGGCGGAGAGCCGAGATGAACTTACTTGTGGCCCAAGCTCTCAGGCATGGTGATGATCTCAGGAGCATCAAAGAATTCATTGTCATCGTCTTCGTCACTCATATCTCCTTTGCCAGAACAGATCTGATCTGCAAGGGGAAGGCCAGGCTGACACTCTTTATCTTCATTTTCCCAATATCCTGAACATTCTTAAATGCCAACTATACACAGCAAGCAGGGACAGAGAAGAGAAGGCAAAGGCAGAAGCCCGACTGCTGGAGATCACGCCAATTTTATGTGCAGTACAGAAACAAAGGGAACGAGGCAGCGGCACTGGAGCCGAGGGCTCACATGCTCTGTGTCCTGGTAGCAGCAGTCAGCTTCCAAGGGAGGCAACAGGCCTGTCCAAGAGGCCACCAGAGGCCTACTGCTTACCTTTCACAGAACCGGCACTACCAGGGGCACTTGCTGGCAGCACCGTGGCACCTCGGAAAGCCCTCTCCAGGTGGTTATGCTGTTTGGCCAGCTGCTCCAAGGTCTCCTCCAGGCGGATTCGCTGGTCTCTTTCATACTGCAGAGACTTCTGCCACTTCTTGCTATGCGTCTGGGCCAACATCAGGAAATCCCTGCAGGCCTGGACGGCAACAGAATGAACGAAGGTCATTCATCTGATCTCCTAAGAGCCCACGGAGTAAATGACTCCCATGCTGAGAAACTTTACCCTGGCCAGTCATGGCAAATGACTATTCTTTAGGATCAATGACAGCCACCTTCCTATTATAATCAAGGTCAAATCGAGGAGAAAAGAACATTTCTGCAGGAGATTCTATGCGCTGATGCTCTTACGATCACAAGGACCAAAGAAATACCAAGTGAGTAGCAAGCCTGGCCATGGGACTTCTGACATCACAAATGATGACATCTATCCCTGCAGATGGGATCATGTGGCTAACAGAGAAATGAAAAGATGATAAGAGTAATCAGCTCTTCATAGAGAGAGCGAAAGGGCTAAGGATGAAGAACCCTGCAGCAAGCAGGGGAGAACATCTGACCAAACAGGCCCAGAGCAGATGATGCTTTGTGGCTTGCTTTAAGGAGATACCTCATTAGTTCTAGATTTGAGGGTGACCTAGGTAGAATTCAAAGTATAAAATTCTCTATTCTCTAGCCTTCTCACTTAATAGAGGGATGGGAATCAAGTCTTAAAGGACAACTGAGAGAAAAAGAAAACTCTGGTGCTTCAAACTTCAGGATCACAAAAGGATCACCTCTTGAGATCAGGTCACCTTCACGTCAGTTAGACCAATTTGGAAAAAGAAAATGAGAGCTGAAAGGGACCTCGGAAATCCAGAAACCTCAGAAGTCTAGGTCCATTATTTTACAAAGAAACAAAACAGAAAGATCTGAAAACCCAGAAAACAGCTCTAAAGATGCTGTTCTTTCTTGTGATAATGCTTCTCAGTTCAATATATTTTCCCAGTTTCATTGCTATAAACATGGAAATCTTAATACACAGACTCTCATTTATCATTAAGTGGGGAAATTAAGGGCATATAGACAATAAGCACAGGGCATTTCACAGAGTACTAAAATCAGAAAAGGATGAGGGCAGACCAGAGAGAGAGAATAACAAGCAAAGCAAACTGTCAATGGCCCAGCTTGGATATTGCCACCTTCAGGAAACCTTCCCTGACAGTTCCCCTCACCCTCAACTCAAAGGATTTTTTTCCCTCCTCAAAATTTCCCTGCAGTCTTTTTCTGGATCTCTCCACTGCCTAAATCAATCCCTACCTTGTATACTAGTCTGTGTCCATGCCTTGGCCCTTTTCCCTACAACAGAACACAGGACCTCCTTCAGAGCAGGGCTGGACAGCTGCTCATCTCTGCTGTCCCAGGACCTTGCCATATTGCTACTGAATGGGACATACAAGCACCTAACTACCAGAGCTTAAAAAAATGAAGAAATAATAATCCCCATAGAGTCCAATATACAAATGAGAATGTTATTGAGAGAAAAAATGAAAATAAAAGAGAATGTTGAGCAAATTTTAAGAGTGCTTTTGTTTAGATTTTGAATAATGTCTATGTGTAAAGGAGATTTTTCTACTCTTTTACAATATCCAACATTTAAACAACATTTTAGGGTTTATAAAGAATTTTATCTACATTATTTGTTTGATTAGGCCATGAATTAAGCTCCTACTGCACATATAACACTGTGTTATAAATCAGGGGAGACAGACAACTCAATAAGACTAAGCCCCCACTCTGATGGCACTGACACATATGTATAGCTGTAACTCGGAAGAACAACAGAGTGAAGAGTATGGCCTAAGAGAGTGGATGCTGGCCAGAGACACAAGTGAAGGCCTGAACTGAAATACTGCCTCTGACATTGACACCACCAGGTGTTATTATCCCCATTTTATAGATGAGGAAACAGACACTCAGAGCTTTTGAGGACTTGCCCATGGTCACACAAGCCATAAATGTGAGAGGCAGGAAGCACTGGGGGTGCTACCCCACACTGCCACATCGCCAGCACTGCTTTCTTATCATTTGTTTTAGGAAAAGCTCCAAGTGAGATTATTTTTCCTACTGACTTAAGCACCTATGTTTCTTATATGAGGAGACTTCGTCACAAGAGAACTAACGCAGTTAGAGGATATCTTTCAAAAGACAGGTTGTTCTGAGGAAAGATAATGGGCTGGGCAGTCAAAGAGAGCGGTTCAATGGTGGAGGCCTGCAGGCATCACGGAGGTCACCCATCTTTCTACATCCCTTTCTCTTGGGCAGATGGCTCAAACAAACTGTTCTCTTGCTACCTTCTGAGGTTTACAGAATTCCCAACTCAAGTTAACAGTTATTAAACTCCTACTACATGCACAGAAGAGTGCTAGGGACTGGAGGAAATACAAAGTCTCTGGCCTTATGGCATTTACAGTCTCATAATCCAAAGTAACAGCAGACAGACAGCACAGAGAGAGGAGCTCTGGGCTTGGAGCTGGGAAAACACTCCAATTCCAAATGCTGCCTCTGCCACTAAGTGCCCCCAGGCCAAATCACTGGGCTTTTCTGAGCCTCAGTTTTCTCATCCACTTCACAGGGCTATCATGAGGAGCAGATGAGCTCATGTCTGGAAAGTCCTTGTGCCAACTTTTATTATATTTATACAGTATAAAAGTATAATCAGAATGTTATGGGAGAAGAAGAAGGTCACTACTGACCAGAGATATCATGGAAAGTTTCCTGGAGGAGGTGGCATCTGAATTGTTTTTTTAATGCAAAAATTCACCAGGTCAGAAGCAGGTGGGGAGGCATTCTAACTATGAGGTTATCTACGATATCTGCTGAACATTTTAGAAAAAAAATTATATAAAAATCTAAGTTACCAGCATCATCTATTTAGTAATGAAGATAATAACTGAAACCACTTACAGTTGTCCTAATAAGAAAAATTCATGTAGTTAGAAGCTAAGTTGAATTAAACTAGTTTTAAGCATGTTTCTTAAGAATACTCCTGAAACTAGACACAAAGACCCCATGAAATAAATGGATACACAGAATTTAGAGGGGAAGGGAACCATGAAGTCTTTTCATCCAACTTTCTCCTTTTACAGATGAACAAACCAAGACCTGGAGAAGGAAAGCAACTTGTCCAAAGTCACAGAGGTTGTAAGGAGCAGAGTGAGAATTCAAACCTAGGCCCTCTAATGGCAAATCTAGTCATTTTTCACCATAATCTCACCACATCTTCATTTCATTTAAGTGGAAAAAACTACCCAAATATTTTTCTCAAGAATCTTCCTCCTCTCTATAATCCTTCTAACACTTAAGTGAGACCTGAACAAGGTATCTTCTCAGGCTGGTCGCCCCATTTTATCTCCATGCTCAAGCTGTACTTACCACGCAGTGTCTGGGGGTCCTAAAAGGGTAACAGAGCTGTTCTGTATTTCCCTAGCATTTGGCACCTAACAAAGCAGTGGAAGCATTCTCCCAAAAAGATCCATCTACAATAGGAAACTCTCCAACATTACCCTCTCCCCACCTTACAGAAGGGTCCCCAAAGTGGAAAGGATTTTTCTTTGTAACCTTGAATTACCTCTGAAAGCAAGTGGTGAGACTGAACAGTGTCCTCAAGCTTCTTAAGGTTTCATCTCACACTTTATCTATCAGCCCAGTTTACTCCACTCTGGACCAATACACACAAGCAAGGCAGGTACCCCGGCAGCCCTTCTGTCTACCTGAGCAGGACACAAAGGGTCAATTCATCTGGGCACTCTGTTCCCCTTTAAGCCATGAGCCTAGTAATTCTAGTTCCAGGAGCAGTGAAGCGAAGCCTGATGTTCTATGCTACAGAGGCTCCAATTTCAGCATCTATGCAGGAGTTTATATTCTAGTCAGGAAAGGGACCAAGGGGCTACATGGTTTGAGTTTGCACTTACATTAATCATGGCATTGGATGTGATCCTAAAGAGCGTGGCACGTTCATTGACCTGCTTGATCTTTTCATTACTCTCAGCAGGCAATCGGAGGGACTCAAGCTCGCTGAGGGACCGCTGGAGAGCTGTGCCATGCTTGGCTATCAGGTCGTTGCACGTGCTCAAATCTTCCACTTTGCTGGAGAGGGTCCTCAGGGTATTCTGAAGTTCTGTCTTATCCGTTTGAGAGACTGACTCTTCATCTCCTGATTCATCTGTGGAAGAAACAAAACGAATGTGATTCTGAGCTACGCATGTTTTCCAGGGAACCAGCCAGGAGCACACCAATTCTGGACAAACCTAAACCTGATGCTTATTGTGTTAGAGCTCTTACCAACTCAGAGGCCCTAGTGAGACTAGATGAGCACCTGATTACAGGAGAGAGTTGAGGAGGGCAGAGCTTAATGGCTCCTGGGCTCAGCAGTGGGTTATTAGAGCCTTTTACCTCTAGTTTGCCGGTTCCAATCCAGCCCAAGCTGACTGTTACTGAAAATCCACTACCATCTGTTGGCTGTTCGCTGGGCCCTGTATGGAACGAGTTGAGAATCTCAGTCGAATTCCTTGTGGACAAGGAATCACCACCTAAATTACCACCAGCAGAGGTGGGCTCAGGGGTCAGTGATTCCAAAGGACATTCTCTTTAGACCAGGGAAACCACAAAAGGCATCACTGCAATGACAGATTTTCTACTATATAGGACTAGAGAATGCAGTTTACTTCTAAAAGTCACTAGCCCTATGGATTATTAGCACTAGAAGTGTAAGAGCTCACTTAAGTCAGCATTAAAACGTGACAAAATCCCTCCCTATTGAGGGAGAAATGCCCAAGTTCAAACAGAATCTTAAACATGAATTTACAACAATGTACTATCCTTACTACCTGAACCCTAAAAATGTCAAGGCAGTGAGGAGAACATAGTCCTCTAAATGACCACTCTAACTCAGTCTATAAATCCTACATTCGATTCAGCTTGACTAAAATCACTAATGTCCAAGTGGTTTACTTTGTCAATTTCCTTGGAGGACTGTTTGGATAGAAAATCAAGAGCATACAAATGTAATCCACTTCATAGAAATCAAGGTAACGATGGGGCTTTCAGGCATGGAGGTCTGCAACTACTGTTTTATATCATGCCCAATGATTTAGACTCAAATGAAGAGTCAAGTCAGAGGATGCCATCAAGCCTAGAACATGGGACTGAGGATACAATGAATAATTAATGAATTCAGAAATCAAACCCTACAATACTGAAGTGAGAATTAAGTGAAAATGCTACTGGATCCAGATTGTGAGTTTTAAGTAACCCAAAGATTAAGTCATTAGTCAAAGGTGTTTCTTGAACCTGTAAAGTCATATAAAAGCATCAGGTAGGCAGTATACATTAAAAAGAGAAAAGTTTTGATAGATTACATCTGTAAGAATATTACTATGGGGTGACGGAAACTTGGGGGAACCATACCTAAAAGACACAAGGGAACAGCAGGTCAACTTTACGGTCCAATCAGCAGAGCACAATGGGGACAAAGAAGACTGCTCCCTCTTAAAACACTAACAGGGAAGTTCACCAAGTGCATCTCTCTTTCCTTTCTGCCCCCCCTCACCTGACTCTGCTAGCATCTTCACAGCCTTTGCCTTGGCCAGTTCCAAGGCTGTCACCCAGCGTTGACGCTCTACTTCTGAACTGGCCTTCAGGTGGTAGGTCTGGGCGCCACCATTAGAGATGATGAAGTTGCAGGAATCCTCTACAGTGATATTGGCTGTGGCCAGGTTGATGGTTCCTCGACAGGTGTGACGCATTTCTGCCTTTGATCTATACCAAGAAAACAAAAGACAAGCCAGGTAGAATGTAGGGCTGAAAACCTATCCCTCATCACATTCCATTCCCTTTCAATACCCTAAGACATTTGAAAAGACATTAGACTTACAAACCTGCAAATTCTGGTTAGGGTTTTTCTGTCTGATTCTAAAATGCAAGGTAGGTTATGTGGGATTGTCTTCCAAGGCTATAAATGCTAGCTCCAAGTCAGGGAACACCCTGCCTGCTCTGCCCGGTATCTTGCTCTCAGGAAAATTACTTTTTATTGATGAAGTTATAATAGCTAAGTACTCTAGTTACTTTTCACACTCTCCTGCAGGGCTAAGTTTAAGATGTAGCACCTTTACAAGGTGTTCTATGCAACATATTTGCTACTTATAACATGTTAGCCTTAAGTATCCAATCCCCTAGCCCATCTTTGCAACAGTTTCAATGAGAAAAGGATGAAACAAGATAAAAACTCTCACCCTATGTTCTAATACCAGGCTCAATCCACAACAGTTTCAATGAAATAAGATGAGACAAGATGAAAACTCTCACCCTGGGTTCTAATACCAGGTTCAATTCAACAATTGTTATTAGAAGGGTGTGAAAAGCCTCTCAGACCTTTTTGAGATGAAGCTCAGCAAACACAGTTTTGAGTTGCTTCTCAGTCTAAAGTAAAGTTTATTTTTTGGTGGAGGGAAGAGAAAAACAACCAGCCATTGTCTTCTTGGTAGACTGTTTCCTAAGACCCACTACTGACTCTCTCGATGAGAAGCCCTAAAGAAGCTATTCCTTCCTAGCTAGGTGAGATTCAGCAGACCTGTTTCTGATTGTTGGTGTAAAAGTTCCCCTGAGCTCCCTGACTGACAGGTCTATTAATAGCACTAACTTCTGGAGCTTTAATGCATGCTCAGCAACACAACAACCAGCAAGAGATTTTTTCATTAAATAATAAGCCTCAGTTAAATCTATATGTTTGCAAGGGAATCAGAAGTGTGCAAAGCTCTGGAGCCCTCCCAATGCCAACTTCTCCACTTTACAGATATTCATTGATCAGGCTCCACCAATAAAAAGCAGCCTGGTTACTGAGACTTCCTTCTGTCCAGCCCAGGAAGACAAAGAGATCAAAGTCCCTTGCAAACTTCTAGCTCACTTTCTCCCTAAGTAAGAGACCAACTACACCTGGAATGTCCTGAATTCCTACTTGCCCAAAAGGGCCCACACTGCACCCCTTATCTAAAACAGTTCTGAGGTGCTGAAAAAAGTTTCCTCAGGAGAATCCAGTTCTTTTTTTTTTTCTGACCACTCTCCCCTTCCCCCCTCCAACTATGAAAGTGAGGCTTTTCAACAGACCATGCATTTCCCTTCCCTCTACCTGATACAGGAGTAACATGAACCCATGCTGCAGGCTATTTGCACTCCCCCAGGCTTCAGTTACTCTATGAATAATACAGGCCAAATTCCAGGCACACAGCTGACACACAGGCTCACCCTTCCGAGGGCACCACCTGGCCCCTTCATCACATTCCTTCTTGTTGGCAATTTCCACGAGCTACTTTATGGGAATCTCTTGTACCCAGTGTGATATCCCTAAACTAACTACTTAGTATTTAGAAAGTTTTTCTGACACCATAAAGGACTGTGGTTTTCAAGAACCCATGAGTGAGGCCTGCTTCAATTCAGTTCTGTTGGGTTCAGGTGCTTGCTTCTAAATGCCCGGTGAATAAGTAGAGACATGATGCTCATGAGACTGGGGAGTTTTTAAGGGAATATGGTATTAGGTGGTATTTCCTAGCCTGAAATCTTTTCCCTTAAAAAATATAGTTGGGATAATGGAACCTTGGGCAGAGGATTTATACCTGAGGGTTTAGAAGGCTGGGCAGATGCTTCATTTCCAAGACCTACATTATGATACCTGGTGATGCAGGGGCACAAGAAACATGGGCTGAGAACCAGACTTGCAAGAACAAGGAAGGACAACACTTCAGGAAGTATGGGTGTAGCTAAAGTATGACTAGCCTCATACGGATTGCTTTAGAAGGGGCAGATGTAATTAAAAAGCGCTTATACACCAAGCTTTAGGGTTCACAAAATCCTTTCCTTATTTTGACACTGGCAGTAAAAGGTTTATCATCCCCATTCTGCACAAGGGGAAACCAAAAACTGAGAGGTTAAGTGACTTGTCAAATGACCCACAGCTGATGGCTGACAGAGCTAGGGCATGAACCCACCAGATCTGATTCCAAGCCCACTGGCCTTGGACCTCCACCACACTGCACAACTCGTAGGTATATAAAGTGAAAGGAAGGAGTGTCATTGATAGTGTCATTGAGGGCATGAAAATCACAAGCCTGGCTAGCAAGCAATATTGTAGGTCTTGGTGATAACTTAAGAGCCTGTTGGCTGGTTTGCATGTAAGCAGAATTCTCCAGGGGACAAGGTAAATCTATAGCATCAGTTCTCAAACTTTTTGGTCTCAGGAAACCTTACTCTTTTGTTTAAGTGGATATCTGCCAATGTTTAGAGTACTGGAAATGAAAATATTTTAGTAATATTCTGTCTTGGGTTATATTTTATCTGCAGTCAGATACAGCTTGGAGAAGCAACAGAGTTCTCTGGGACTATGACAATAAGGTTACAGGGATGTCCAAGACCCTAACAGACTAAATGGATTTGGCAGGAATCTGGGTCAGGAAAAAAACACCACAAAAGTCAAAGCTTCCTTGTTTCTATGTCATTTTTTGGAGAGGAAGGAACCAGATGAGGTGAGGCAAAATTCAAGTCAGTCTAAATTCTGCCTTCCAATCAGGCTGATATAGGAAATATGACAGGATGCAGACAGAGCTGACTGCTAGCCCAGTGACTCGCAGGAAGGAGCAGAAATGCAGAGGCGGCTGGCTAGTGCTACATCTCCAACACTACCCTGAAGTGGATAGTATTTTGGAAAAGACCCCAATTCAATTCAATAAACATTTGTTAAGCATCTTATATAAGCCAATCCTACACTAAAGTAGGCCCAATACCCAAGATCCGTGAATGCAATTATCACAGTCCAATAACCCATTGTCTTTTACTCAGTACTTCTGTCCAATTAAACTAGTACCCAAACTTGGTTTGGGGCAGAGCTAGACTATCTGGACCCCTCCTTTTCACTGAATATACCAACATTAGAAAGAGGGGACATGGGCAAGGGAGGGCAGGGGGAGGGACCTGTTAGGGACTAACTAGTCAGATTATACATTTATATGGTAGATAAATATTGGGTTTTTTGTTTGTTTGTTTTTTAGGGCAATCAGGGTTGTGACTTACTCAGGGTCACTGTGTCACCATTGTCTCACCTATACATACACCTGGATGTGTATTGTGTGCTGTTGATGACCTTAATTTGTTGTGCAGGACTGCAGTGTTAGGTTTGAATTTTTAGGATTGTGAAAGGGACAAGAGTATTCTGTAAGAGAGCCATCATTACTATGGGAGTATCCCCACTTAACCAAAGAAACACATAACAGAACTGATCATAACAAAGAGATCTACAAACCAATTAAGCAGATAATTTCAAGGTGAGGGGTGACAGGACTCTGTCAAGCATTAAGAGAACTTATTAGGCTACTGAGAATATGGTGGAGAAGACTTCTGCTTCAAGTACTAATTAAACTACATGGCGTCTGAGGTCTCTTTGGACCCAAAGATTTCATGGCTTTGATCACTGAAGAAAGGAGTAGAGGTGAATAGGACCCACCTTCTCTGGCAAGGTATAAACCCCAAAGGAAGGGAAGCAATATTCAGGCAAACCTCAAGAAGACAAGGAAGATGGGGGAGAGAACTGAGGGCAGTAAGAACCTCATTTCTGAGAGTAAAGGTCTTTGTGTTTAAGATGAGGTGGAGGACACATTAAAGGCTCACACAACTGAATTGAAAAGGGCGGGAAAACTAAAGTCTGAGCTTTGGAGTGGGAAGGGGAGATATGGCTATAGCCCTTTCTAGCTCTGATATTCTGCTGTTTTCTAGAGTTGTGGAAGGTTTGAGTTTCCATAGGATAATATTTATTAAGTTGATAAAGTTAGTCTGGTTTTAAAGAGACAACTCTGTGTTGATTATTCCTGGCAAGTGATGTGTATTCATTGTGTCTGGAGCTATCTAGGCAGTATGTAGTGTAAAGTGAACTGGTCTAAAGGACGATAAATTGGGCTTCATAGAATAATAACTGCTGAAATGAACATAGGGTAAACCCGAGTGTCTTCTGGGCAAGATAGGTCTCCGTGTGTATGTTTGTTGATGCTTGTTTATGATCATTTTTGGGTTTTATTTATACCCTATCAGCATCTACTTGTGTATGGGGGGGGGGGAGAACGAACCACACTGGACCAAGCATGCTAGAGATACAGGCAATAACATCTGCCCAAGGGAGCCAAGTGCAGGGTAGCTTCTGTGTTTTGTAGATAAGCTGGTGCCTGTGATTGCCTTATTGGATGTGAGTGTACTGGAAAGAGAACACAAGCCCAAGCAGAAAGTTTGGGCAATGCACATTTGCTGACTTGACCTGAATTCAGGGCATGCTAGTGTGTCCGCGCTGACGGCTGTGCTTGGCTCTCTTCTCCTGTCTCCGGCCGGGCACCGGCACCGTGTAGGGTCAAGAGAGCAGGGGCCAAGCCCCACGAGCAAGAGGGAGTGTGCCCAGGTTTCTGCAGGGCGGCAGCACCGTCGGTGGAGCTGAGCCTGGCACTGGGCGCTCCCGCGGGCTCTGCGGATAAGCACCGGTGCCTCTCTGGGGTAGATTACTAGTCCCGGGTGACTCTGGCGTGAGTGTGTGTGAGTATGAATGTGAGAATGTGAGAGTGTGTGTGTGTGTGTGTGTGGCCGTGTCAAAGGCGGCATGGCGGTTACACGGGCTGGGGGCAGACGCCAGGAGTGGGGATCTCCCCTCGGCCACCTATTTACTGCCTAAGTGACCTTGGCAGGGCCAGGGCCTCAGTTTCCCTCCCCCCCCACCCCCCTCGCCCCCGTAAAGCGGGGGCGGGGCCCTGAACGCCTAGCCCAAGCCTTGGACTAACCTGTAGTAGCTGAGAAGCCCGTTGCTCAGCACGAACCAGCGCCGCTGGTAGCCCTTGATGTAATTGGTCCATTTGAAGAGCCAGCCCTCCCGGGCCGAGCCCGAGCCCGAGCCCGAGCCTGAGCCCCCGGCCCCGCCGCCCGAGCCCCCCGTGGGCGGAGCCGGGGCGGGGCCGGCCGCAGACCCTCCCCCAGCCGTGGCCGCGGGGCCCGGCCCTGGTCCGGGGCCTCCTCCCGAGGCGGCCGCTGCGGGGCCGGGAGCTATTCCGGGCCCGGGCCCTAAGTCGCCGCGTCCTCCTCCTCCAGCTGCGGTCGGCCCTGAGCCTCCGCCGCCCGGAGCGGCGCCCATAGCCGGGCCGGACCCCACCACTCCCCGCAGCTCAGTCGCCGCCATCGCCCCCAGACACCGGCCCCGGCGGCCCCGCAGCAGCAGCGGCAGCACCCGGACTCTCTCTCACACACTCACACACACGCGCGCACACACACACACACACATACACACACACACAGGAACGCAGCAGCGGCCGCCGCGCAACGTCCACGCCCCGCCTGTCCAGCGGCCGGGAGGCAGGACCAGCCGCCGCGCCGGAGGTCTCCCACTGGTGCCTGCAGCCGCCACTCGGTCAGTGACTCCACGCCATTGGCGCTTCTTCCAGGCTAGTCGGCTAGCCCCTCCCTAAAGTACACCTGGGTGGGACACTTCCGCCAGAGATTCCGTGGATTGGGTGGCACGGAAGCCGATCACACCCAGATCCTGGTTCATTGGTCCTCGGTGTTGGAAGTCGTCCACACTCACATAGGAAGAGGGAAACGGGGCCCAACTAGCTGCGTAGTTGATTGGCCCTGGCTTCCGCCACTCGTTTTAGTTTATGTCTCCGTCACCGCCACGTCACCCCGTTCCATCACTCCTTCCTCATACCCTCTTCCGCCCTCACCGATTGGTTGTTGGGCACCTGGGGCTCTGGCTTAATCTAACTTTTGCTGAGCCAATCAAGGTCCTGGTGGGTAGGAGCTTTTCGGAATCCTCACTTTCTACTGGTGGATGCTGTTGCCACTTACCAGGCGACCGAGAAGCGTTCCTGAGGCCCAATGCTCATGGGGACCCTTGCTGAGAGGGAGGAGGCGGGACCTCGGAACCCAGGAAGATTACTGGCTTCGGGGTCTTGACGGACTGGGACTGTTAATGCTGACCAATGGCGGCTCTGGGTTCCGGAGCAGCCAATCAAAGCTGGGAATAGGGCTGTGGGTGTGGTCTCCTTCAGACGGGGGAGGGGGGAAACATGGATAGGAGAAGTGGAGAACTCGGGTAGCGCAGGCGCAGGGCAGGCGGGGCCTACTTTCTCTGCGTTCGTCTGCCTTCTCTTTGCCCTCTCTAGGGAGGAAACCCAGGAGGCGTTCGGAGTCGTCTGATAGAGGCTGAGGCTTCTCAACTCCTGGTTTTTGGGAAGAGGATGGGTAGACGCAAGCTTACAGGGCCCATGGAAGGGCAGGTATGGGCACTTCGGCTCCCGTGCCCCCCTCCCCCGCCCCTTCCGAGAGGCGTAGCCTTCGCACCTCCCCCTCGGCGCTTCCGCCTTGCCCCTCCCCCGCCTCCAATAGCGCTGCTGAATTCGAACCCCGCTCCTTCCTTTCAAGAGGCGTGAGAAGACTCGAGTGAACTGATCCCCTGTGGCGTGCAGGACCGGGAGAAGAAGGGAAGCAGTGACCGCCGTGCGAGACTTGGGAGCCGGAACCGGAGCAAGGCAGGGACCGGGCCCGAGGCCTGGACCCCGCTGGAAGCAGGGAGTGGGTTCGGCCTGGAGGTGCCCAGAGCGGGGCCTGGCCCCGGGGGCGGAACCTGGGCAGGCCCCTGGAGTCGAATTTCCCTGAATGTGAGTTACAGCCGCCATTCGTTATCAGAAGCCCCCGTTGGCCAGCCTAGCTCTGTGTGCGTGGGCTTGAACAATAACTGAGTCAGTTAGCCTTGTCCACACTGGCCACCTGCGAAATGAGGATAAAAGCCTTGGCACTCCCTGCCTCTCCGGGATGCAAGCAAGCCCTTTGTAACTTTAAAGCCGTGTGCAACTGTGAGTTATTGTGACCTGACCGCCACCTTCAAAGATCTCACAACCCTGTAAATTCTGATGGGCGCTCCTTCAGCAGACGTTTATTAGATACGTGTGCTTTGGAACAGGGCTCTCTCTCCATAATTATGGGCCAGACTTGCACAACTCCTGGGAAGCCAGGAATCAAACCCATCTCACTGCCTTCTGTACCTCCTTCTTCTGCCCAGACACCTAGTAGGTGTGTGACCTTGGGCAAGTCACTTAATCACTGCCTGCCTCAGTTTCCTCATCAGTAAAATGGGGATAGCCACTTATACCTATAAGTGGCTTATACCTAACTCGAAGGGTTGTTGTAAGGATCGAATGAGTTGGCCTATGTAAAGCACTTTGCAGACCCTAAAATGCTATATAAATGCTAGCTGTTACTATTCTTTCACAAAATGTCTCCCACTCATCTCCTGCTCTCCATTTATGCAGCTACCACCCATGTTCAGGCCTACATCACCTCATCCCTAGACTATTGCACTGGCCTTCTAACTGTTCTCCCTTCTTCAAATGTCTTCAGTTCCACTCCATCCTCTAGCCATAGTGACCTTCCTTCCCACTCAATAAACTCCAATGGTTTTCTGTTATTTCCAGGAAGAGCCCCTCACAACTTCGCCTTTTCCCACCTTTCCTGTTTTACACTTTGTTCCTCACCATGTACTCCATTTTGGAGACTGTGGCCTCCTTACAATTCTTTAAATACCACATTCCATTTCTGGTCTCCACAGCCTTCTTGAACAGGACCCAGAGAGGCAGGGACAGCAGCTCTATGCCCCTTGCCAGCAGGAAGCAACTTTCAGAAGCTGAGACCTTAACCCTTTACCCCAAAGGAATTTGGGTACCATTTGTTTGGGGGGGAATGATGAGGTACAAGATCTGGGAACCACTTGAGCTCTCCTTGAATCTTCCCACAAAAGGCATTCGCCTGAGGCCATAAGCCTTTCTTTATAGCTGGGCCCAAATCTCAGTTACTAGCCTAGCCCTCCTTTGTCCAGCTACTTACCACCCTTGATGGTACCAAAATATCTATAATTGTTTAAACTAGCCTAGGCCTCCTTTGTCTCTAATCTCCAGGTAGTCTCCAGCTACTTCCCACCCTTAATCCCTCATCCCTGGAATCTGACCTCATTTGATTCTTCCTCTAGACCACCCCTAGATTTTTCCCACAGCCTTTCTGTATATAAGACCCCATTTTGCCTCCATGAGAAAAGAAGGCTAGATACTCTGTATCAGATGATTCTGGCCCTCTTGTCCAGTACAAGCATCACAGGTACTGAAGCTCCTTAACAGTATACCCATTATGGTGACCCTTTAATAAACTTTGCTTTCTTTTGACTAAGAGAAGGCTTGAGTCAAATTGATTCAACAGGACCTGGTGTGTTGGTATTTTGGGGGTCTCCCATACCCCCTAATCCATGACCTCTACATTTAGACTAGTCTACCTCCTGAGGGCCCTCTCTAGTCATCCTGACCGATATCTGGATACTGTACTGACAGCTCTGGAGGAGAAAATGAGACTGGTGACTTTGCATAGCCCTCCCTTACTTAAATCCGATTTACTTGCATGTCATAGCACTACCATGGGAAGGTCTTTCTTTGCATCCCCAGTACTTAACAGTCTGGCACAGGAGTAGGTGCTTAATAAATGTTTATTGACTGTATCATCCTCTCATGTCCCAGACAATTAAACTCCACCCTTAAACCTTTCTGTCTTCACTCATTCTGGCACCATCCTTCACCAGCCTCCTGTGTGATAAAGCTGAGGATTATCTTTGATTCTTCCGGATCTCATCTCATATCCAGTTGATTGTCTATCCTATCACTTCTATTTCTCTGGGTTTTTTGCCTGTCCTTACTACTGCTTTTGAAGAGGACCCCATCACACACACACACCTCCCACCCTACTGCAATAGATTCTGAAAGGTCTTCCTGCTTCCTCCACTGGCCCTTACAAGCCATCTTTCATGGTGCTGCCAGAATAATCTTCCATTATGTGGTCCTGTCATTCATTCCTCTGCTCAAAAATCTGCTGTTTCTCTAGTGCCTCCAGAACAAACATACTCTTCTTTCTATAACCTAGAGCCACACAGGCTTTGTCTTTCTAACAGTATCCTCTCAGTGCTCCAGCCAAACTGGTCTGACAAATACACCCTGTGCCTTAGGACTTTGGCTCACATTCAGAAATTCTATATGTAGGTAATAGTATGATCTCTTCACCTGTTGCATTCTGACCAGTCCTTTAGAGTCCACCTCTGATAAGCTGTCATATCGAACAAGTGTCTCCCAGCTATACATCCATGCATAAAAATCATTCAAGATTCCTTAGAAGATACAACACCAGAAATAACCCTTTTTGTGGCCTTCTGATCATCCCTGGTAGGAGAGGCACAGTATGATATGTATGCACATCAAAGTCATTCACTACTGTTATGGAAAAGATCCAGTACAAAGTCCGAGGTGAAGAGGTACAGGCTCTGTACATAGGTCATTCAGATGTTCTTGTAATGAACAATATTGTGCTGGTGGCCCCCACCCTATAATACTGCAGGGCTTCCTCACACAGATGAACTAGCAAATATTTAATAAGCTCCTACTAAGTGCCAGGTACCGTGCTAAGTGCTCAGGGTACAAAAAGAGGTAAAAGACAGTCCCTGCAGCCAAGGAGCTCACAATCCAACGGGGGAGACAACATTAGAACAGTTAAATACTAACAAGTTAGCTACAGAATAAATAGGAAATAGCAGAGGAAAGGCACTAGAATTAAGGGGGGGTTGGGAAAAATTTCGCATAAAAGATGGAATTTTAGTTGGGACTCAAGCCAGGGGAAATTGAGGAGGAAGAGTAGTTCAGGCATGGAGCATAGCTAGAGAAAATGTCCAGATCCAAGAGATGGAGTGTCTTGTTTGTGGATCAGCCAGTTAAGCTGATGTCTCTGGATCAGAGTACTTGGCAATAATAACGGACAGAAAAGACCAGAAAGGTAGAAGAGCTCTAAGTTATGAAGGGCTTTGAATGCCAAATAAGATTCTGCATTTTTGTTGTTGACAGTGCTCAGGAGCCATAAATTACTCAAGATAATTTTGTCTACTACTAGATATACACCAAGAGGGCCACTGATAAAAAGAAAGTCCTTATATATGTAAAAATATTTATAGCAATGTTTTGGGGGAAAACAAAGAATTTGGGACAATGGCTAAACAAATTGTGACACATGAATGTAAAGGAATATTACTGGGCTAAAGGAAATGATGAATATGATGAAGACAGCATGGAAAGACCTACATAAATTAATGCACAGTGAAGTAAATAGAGCCAAGAAAATAGTATACACTATAAAGACAACCATGTCAACAAGAACTACCAAAAAAAAAAAAAGAGTCAAAAGGGAACGTTGCAAAATTACAGAGAACAAATGTGGCTCAAAAGAAGAGCTATGAGAAAGACCACCCCTTTACAGACATGGGAAGGCCACAAGGTTGTTATGCGTATTTTCAGACTTTTTTTGCTGTGTGTTCAGTGTTATTGTATTTCTTGTTTTCTTTAAAAAATACTTGTTTTATGTGTTTGTATATACACAAACACAGAGAAAGAAACTTGTGGTGATGTAAAAAAAACAAAGGGGCGGCTAGGTGGCACAGTGAGTAAGAGCGCCGGCCTCGGAGTCGGGATGACCCGAGATCGAATCTGGCCTCAGAAAATGAGCACCCACACATAAATAATGACTGGCCGTGTAACCTTGAGCAAGTTACTTAACCCCAATTGCTTTAAAAAAAAATTAATTAAAACAAAACAAAACAAAAGGACATCAGTAAAATTTATTTCTTAGAAAAAAAAGGACATGATTCATCCTTATGTATATTACATAGAGTAAGATGTAATAGAAGGGAGGTGTGCAACATGCAACCCACAACAATCCTGAGTGCCTTCTGAACCAGATTAAAATGTAATTTGGAGATATTTGACAAATAAATAAAAATACAGTAAAACTTAGATAATAGAACATTTTAAAACTAAGTCACTACATGGTCTGCTGGGATCCCTCTGTATGCATTACTAGCCCTGTTTCTGTTTGCCCCTGTTGACACCACTGTACCAGTCGATAGCATAGTTAGAAGCTCCCTAGACCACAGTTCACCTTATAAGGAAGAACTGAACAATAAGTAACATGTCTTTAGAACTCACTTTTTCTATAGAGTATAAATGTAAACAAGTGCATTAGTACGTTGTTAGAGATGGAGAATGGACCTGTGATTTTATTGGCATAGGGAGTTCCCAGTAAGGAACTTTCTCTACCAATGTAGGTCTCTCCAACTTTCTTAGTTGCCTAAAGCTCAGAGAAGCTAACTTAGCCAGATTCACACAGCTGTATGTGTCAGGGGCAGAACTTGAACCCAGGGACTCCTGTATCCAAGGTCAGCTCACTGAGAGGGCTTTGAGGTACCTCATTAAAACAAAAATATAACCCCCAATTATGTCTCAGAGATTGAGGCTGCCCTAAGACTAACCGGTTACTTTGGAGCTGCTCTTGGGCACCCTAGTGTTGGGTTTCAATGACTGGGTATAGCTCTATAATGATTTATTTGGTTCAGATCTGGTTGCAGGAGCTTCTTCTGCACTTCTGCACTGCTTTATAAGAAATCCAGCAGAATCCCCTTTTCACTTTTTTCTAATTCAGAGGCCAGAACAGACCTTTGTTCCGGGGTGGTGGAAGAACCTGTGAATGTACAAATTCTCCTGTTCAGGAACCCTTAATGCGCGCCTTGAGTCAGAACTTGCCCGTTGTTTTCTTATCCTCTCAGTTCAAGTGAGAAGTCTCTGAGAGTGTGTTTTGCCAGCCCAAGGTATAGCAGCAGTTGGCAAAACATACTAGAGAAACATAGAAGCTATATGTGCTAATATACATAGGCTAAGAGGGGAGTTTGAGGACAAGGTTATTCTTGAACCCTTGCCTACCACCATACTTAGAGGGGGTGGTTTCACATGTAACATGATCTGGAATCTCTAGTCACCTAGCAAAGAACAAAAATTTCTTGGGCAGTATGAAATATGGCCTGACTGCAAGTGAAGTCTGCAAGCATGTATGAAGCACCTACTAAGGACTGAGTATTCTAAGTGCTGAGGAGGCAAAGAAAGGCAAAGGGTGACTGTGGAGTCCTCAGCCCTGCGGAGTG